>CM033690.1:47572950-48178831 GCA_019514585.1 Dendrobium officinale | reverse complement strand
CATAAGTTAAATCTAATAGAAGGCCGCTATTTTATGTGACCAAACCATCCACGACGACTCTCTCTAATATCATCTTCTACTGGAGCTACTCCAACCTTTTAACGTATATGCTCATTTCATATCCAGTCTCTAAGATTGAAGTCATTCATCCACCTAAGCATCATCATCTATGCAACACTTAAATTAATATTATGCTCCTCTTTTAATGGCCAACATTCTGCACCATACAACATTACAGGTCTAACCACCATCTTATAGAACTTTTTCTTAAGTTTGAGGGGGACTTTTCTATCACACAACAAACTCAATCCATTCCTCCACTTCAACCATCCAACTTGAATTCTACTAATAATATCCTGATTTATTTCACAATTTCTCTTTACAACAAACCCAAGATATCTAAAACGAGTACTCTTATTAGTGACTTGATCACCCAAAGTCACAATCCCATATAAGATCTATTATTACTAAAATTACACTCCATATATTTAGTTTCAGATCTACTCAAACAAAATTCTTTAGACTCTAACATTTTGAATATTATCTTTATAAATACATAATATATAATTATGTGATATGTACGAAAATCACACCAAATTGAAATAAAGTTTTAGTTAAAAAGAGAATGGGAAGATTTCCATTAATAAAAGAACACATAAATTCAGAATATTTAACCTGAATTTCAGATCACAAAAGAACTAATTGTAATTTTGAATTGACTTGAAAGCAAAGATTAGTATAGTTGAGAAAGAAATTAAAACACATTCTAAAAGCATTGTAATGACTCAAAAGGACAGAATTTGGCATATGTTTATAGTTAGCATACAAAAGATACAAATCTAGAAATCCTATTTGAGATTTAGGTTTCATTTTGGATGACTTTTTTATTGCTTCTTAAAGCAGCTTTCTAGTACATATTAAAATTTTTGCACTAGAAAACTGGTTTAAGAAACAATAAAAAATCCATTCCAAACAACGCCTTAATCTTAGCTAAGCCAAGAGATTAAGAGTCACCTATAGAAACTTGAATAAATATTGTTCAATCATGTCATCAACAACGAATGAAAAATCCAAAACATGAACTAGTTTGATAAAAATAGACGGGCAATGACATAAGTAGAATTGAGAACTAGTATTATATAATCTCACAAAGTTGCACACAAGTTGAGAGAAAGTATTAGGAGGTAGACTTCTCTCAATAAGAGAATCATTAGCATAGGCAATACTTTCAAAAATATCTAAGAAGATCACATATAGTTTTTTTTCCTATTAAGTCCCCACAAAATTCATTTGTGTCCTCTTAGCCTGTCATTATTTATTGTAAAGAATGTTACATTTCTTTTATGAGAATAGGACTTAGATTGAGGGATAAGCCCAATTTTTATTTGTATAATAGAAATCAGAGACATAATGTTGAGGATTATGAATCTTTAAGTCATGCTTGAGAATCTAATCAACTAAGTTCTTCTTAAGGAAAACTCAATATTAGGAATAAAAAAAGTCACACTTAAGGCAACAATAAATTATTAAAGCGCCGACCAAAGATGCACAAGTTTTTAGGATCATTAAGGCAATCATTAGGGATCTTAAGGCTACCAAACTGTGCAACTTGATAAGGCTAATAGAGTTTAAGGATGCATATTATTATTCTTCTTTTATCATTTTTATTTCTTTTTCTGATAGTGATCATCCTCTCATTTGAAACATCTATGATGATGTTATAATCCTTTTTACGCAATATTTAACCATTTTCAGCTTTTGAGAATTTTTATTTGCATAGGGAGTTCCATAAACATTCTTTTGTTTAAAATAGTTGAGAAGATGAGATTCTATCATTGCAACTTTTTAAGAATCAAAAGACTCTCTAGAGATAGATGTTCACCTAAAAGTTCCATCATCATTGAACTTATTTAGGGCAATCATGACATCTAGGAGGACAAGTATTTTGATTTCCTTATTATATGTACCCCTCATAATATATTTATATCTTTGATCGACCAATAATATACTAATTTTGTGATGTATCTACTACTCGGCGCCTCATTCTATAGTTCCTTTCAAATGAAAGCAAATTCATAGCTTATGCCAATCATTTTCAATCTAAAAATATGACATCTAACTGCCAATAAGGAGAATAATTCATCCATCCTTAGTGTGCCAATAACCAAGAGTTATGAATTCTATAAGGAAGCCAAAATAATTACCTATAGAAAATGATGGTGTATGAAAATTTCATTACCCATTATACATAAATGTTATAATATTCTTATATTTTAGTATAGCCCTACACTGTTAATAAAGTACATTATGAGTCATTGAAGAATAGTTTATAATTAACATTCAAAATATCAAAATGTATGATGATTTATTTTTTATTATTAATTTGATTATAGGTTTATATAAAGCTCTTAAGCCCAACTTGCTTAACAACCAATATTATACATGAAATTATCAAAAAAAAAAAAAAATCTAATGCAAATTTGATTAGAATCTAGTATGGTATTGGTAGAATGATGGACGCTTTAGTCAAATTGTTGAAGTATTATCTATCTTACCCAAAAATGAATCTATCATTAGAGAAGTTTAGAACCCACAAGATTTTGTCATCTATTGATTAAAAAAAAAACAAATATTTTTAGTCATATGTTTTTGTTCATTGTTGTTGATTGGAGAAATTCATTCATGGAATATCTAGCCATTGAACGCCACCACCCATTGTTGTTACTAGTTCGCAAACCTTCACAGCCTGCCATCACCTAGCACCACCTGTCACACTTGAAGTTGTCGTTGGATGCCTTTGGCCACCTCCTAACCCAACCGTCGGTCACCGGTCGTCGTCACACCCACTACCATTGTTAAACTTTACACTATATTCATTTTACATTAAAGTAAATAGAAAAAGAAATCATATACATTTATTTTACACTAATCTAAATAATTTCAATCATTTCAAATGCCCCACATTCAATTTTACTATGCATGCTTTTTTTCATCCAATCATCTCTAAATTGACATAAATTAGGGCATCTCCAACCGAAAAAATTCATTTTCGACTCCAAAATGTAGTCATTCATCTCCAATCGAACATCATTACTTCTTCTTTCGCGCGCTTCCTGCGAAGGTAACCATCTTTGAAGCATTTTTCTTCTGTTTGGCGCACTTCTTTGGCAAACCCCACAACAAATTTTTTTTTTGGGGTAGGTGAACAATTCGACGCAACTATTGGCGTCGCATTGTTCACCTACGAGAAATTGGTGTACGATTTGGAGTTCGAATGGAACAAATGTGAGATATCATATGGTGGTATGAAATTCGGTTGGAGATCGATGGTCTTGCTTTTCCCTATTGATTAAAAAAAAATCCCAATGAGTTTTTGATATCCCTTTATAAAGGGGGAGGAGCTAGGGGCGGAACTAACCTCTCTTTTGAGGATTGTCAAAATAAGATTGTGAATATATAATTTTATGTATGAGATAAAAAAAATAAAGAAATTTTTTTCTTAGAATTAGTGCAATTATATTTATTGGAGGTGGGCAAAATAATTAAAATGTTTATTCTCATTCCGGTTCAACCACTGGGAGGAAATAATTTGTAATTCCCAAATGTGGTCTTGAAAGTTGTATTGTGATCTTAAAATGTAAATATATAAATTCTAAATTTTTAGAACTTTGATCTCTTAGAATAGTTTACATTGATTGGGACAATAATTTCAATTGGGTCATATTATTGGCCACCTAAATCATATAAATTATGAGTGACAAAATACTTTCTATTTGAGAAAAATTTCAAATAATATTTAAAATTAGATACATCTTCATTTTTTTTCATTACCTTATTTCCACATGAATTAAAGAATGTTTAAAATAATTTTTTTAATCTAATTTTGAATAAATTTTTCATATATTATTATTATTTTATGCATACATCATAGTCATGATTGATTTTTTTGCCCCCACATATCAAAAATGATTCAATCAATATTTGTCATTTCAAATGAGGGGATCATTTGCATGTGATGGCCACTATTTTTTTTAATATGAATTGCTTCACAAATAACAGGATTATTTAAATAAAACTATTTGCAAATAATTTTTAAATTTCACAAATAAAAAATAAGTTTATTAATTATATAAAAAATAGACAAGAAATTTGTTATGGACTTTGGTATAAAATATATGATGATATCAAATTTTTATGAGAAACTTTATAAGCTTTTCATAATTTTAAGAAAAAAAATGTTAGCATAAGATAAGAGTTTATTATCCTTATTTATTTAATAAAATAACTATTATTATTATTATTATTTATAGAAGGCTAAATTATGAGTTAAGTACCAATATCATTGTTTATTGGAGGATAATAATATTAAAAACATGAGTCATCTAAGTCACATATAATTCTTAATATTTTATGATTAGTTTATAGTAATAGATATTTTTTATTTAAAATAATAAAAAATATATTCTTTTGTAAATATTTATATCTTATTTTTAAAAAAATCTTATCATTTTTTTCTATTTCTTCTACTTTATTTTATTGGCTTCGTTTGAGACAGCTTATGACTGTTTTCAAGAAATTTTTTACAAGATTTCTACTTAATTTAGAAATAAGTAATAAAACTGTCCCAATAAAATCATAATTTCTATCAATATATTTTAGTAAAATTAAGTATTATAATATAATTTTTTTTGAATATATATAAAAGAAAGCTTAACAAAAGTAGCTATATATTTTTTTTTATATGATTTAAACATGAATTATTTATTATTTATTTTATTTTGTATTTATTGAATTTTGATGGATGATTTGAACATGCCATAAATTATGGTGCAATAGCAGCTGAAGGTTTTAGGTGACCAAATAGTGGGCAGGCAAAAGGAATTATGGTGACATTTTTAAGGACAAGTACTGTGCATACATTTTGTGTATGGTTCATAATGTATGTATATTTTTGTTAAGGAAGAATATCAAAGAAATTCAATTGAAATGGTGAGCATGAAAGATGAATGACGTGGCTTCATTTTGGCCGTTGAAGTCCTTGTCATTGATTGCATCAAAGTCAAGAATTGTGGCCCCACCTGATTGGCACAATAAAAGAAGGTTTTGGTAAAAAGATTTATTTCATTATTGCTTCAAAGCCTAATGATTGTGAGTGAAGTGAAGGGATTCTTCTTGTTCTTATGTGTTTAGTGAGTGGAGGTTTAAATATTCTTCTTCTTTTTTTCGGGCAAGTTATGGGATTCGAGTTTAGGTAGAGAGGAATAAAGTTCCTTCAACCATTGCTTCATATAATCGATCATGAGGTTTAAACCTTTAATGATGTAGAATGTTCTAGAAGTTACTGGAAGAAACGAAAGAAGATATGAGGTGTAAGGGTATCTCCAACTATAATCCTCATTTTTCACTGCAAATAAAGTAATAGTCTTATCAAATAGTAATTTATTTCTGGCCGAACTCTATTTTTAACATCAAAAAAGAATATTTCAATTAGATTCTTTCTCTTCTTAATTTTCGTAAGAAAAAAATGATTTTTATGAGTAGTGTCAATTTTGACGTGGCATTATTCACATCCGCTAAAATATGCTTCTTTTTTAGCTTTCGGGTGGAAGCCCACGGTAGCTACAAACAGACGTTTGCATGCCCTAAAGGGTTACTTTTTTATGAGAAGAATGTGATTTTTATGCTATTCGTAAGATATAAATAAGCTAGGATTAAAGAATTTTAAAAACCATATATTTAATAAAAAAAATCAAGCATATGAAGGCAATGCATGGAACTAAAGCAACAATAATATAAGAAACTTATGATAGAATTACTAAGCTTGTTCAATCACCTCATTGAAACCTCTACAAAAAAACTTAAATGCCTTCAATAGCTATTGTCTACCTAAAGTCATACATAAAATCATTTGACTTCTTTGTCTTATGCTTTCTTTTAATCAAATAAGGCCTTATTTGAGATGGTTTTTTTACTGTTTTTCAAAGTAGCTTTTTAGTACTAAAATTTTTTGAATTAAAAAATTTTTTGTACTACAAAATTACTTTAAAAAGCATTAAGAAATGCCCGAAAACAAAGCTTAAATTAAAACATGAGAAAGGCATGCAATATCACCAACTCTACCAAATTGAAATAAAGTAATAAGAGGGAAAGTCTTTAGTGCCAAGCTTTGAGGTGGCATTCATCTCCATTATAACATCAAGAATAGAGTGACAAAAAAAAAAAGGTCTAATTAATGCTAATTGTTAATAGATTATTCATAATAAAAGCAAGATACATCATGAATGCTCCAAGTGAACTTTAAGAATTGGTTAAGAACCTAATTAAGGACACCAACAAGATCCTCTTGAACATGAAGGAAAATAATTATTTAAGGATCATCATAGAAAGACAATTAGCAATGATAATTTTGATTTGAAAAAATTTAGAGTAATCAATCATTTTTCATACTCTCAAGAATCCAAATAATCACTTGTAATCAGAATTTAGACGTGTAAATGAGTCAAGTCAAACACAGTATTTATCTAATCGAGCCAAATTTGTATAACTCTTATTGAGCTCGAGCTCGACTCAACCTCATTTTCTATGAGCCTCGTCAAGATCATCTAGATGTACATCCAATCTAAGATATGAAATGCCCTCCCGAAGATTGAATAGATCTAGCATATGTCAAAGGTATGTCCAAGTTCACATGGTTCGATCTTCAATCGAATAGAAGCAAGACAAGTAACCTACTTGATCCAATTATTTCTACTTGAATATATAACTAGTTTAATATATCATGCCTTAGCCTGATGAAATGCTTGAGAAGTCGTTGACAAATCAAATATTTCATCATACTCACAATTTAAAGCTTCGTTTTGTTAGGTAGATTTCTATGTTATATAGCACGAAAAAAAAAGAAGGTAAAAAGAGACGCTAGCTTGAAAGGACAAAAACTATCCTAAAAAATAGAGAATGCAGAAGTCATGGCTTAGTTTTGTTAGAATAAATTTTTTGTATCACAAAGCAGCAACAAAATCATCCCAATCGAGATTAGACTAATCAAAATGCACCACATCATTCCTACACTCGATACTGCGATTCCATACTACTCGGTACCGCTGACGTGATGCATTCAAATTAATCTCCAGACGACATTTTGTATCCGGTTTCAACACAAATAATTTTTCCGCAATCAGAATCTCCTTTTTCTAATTGCCTTACAGTAAGTACATGCACGTAGATTGATAAGTCCGATCACATAAATTCATGCTACGCCTGTAACATGAGCTCCATGGGCAGGTTCATTTTAAAGTAACCAAGAATTCATAGTAGCTCACACAGCTTCCATGCAACTAATATAAGGTCTAGAAAAGCCAGGCCCTATCTTAATTGAGAAATTTATAGAAGATTTTGCAACCTGGCCTTTAAAAATTGGTCCTGAACTATTCATCCAACGAGCTGCATCAACTGAAGCTTAGGCTTCGTTTGGGACGGCTTTTTTATTGCTTATTGAGGCAGCTTTTTAGTATAAAAATTAAAATTTTTGTACTATAAAGCTTCTTCAAGAAGATAAAAAAGGCATCCCAAACGAATCCTTAGTTTGAGATGACTTTTAGTGATTCTTGAAGCAGTTTTTTAATACAAAAATTTTAATTTTTATGCTAAAAAACTGCTTCAAGAAATAATAAAAAAGCCATCCAAAACGAAGCATGAATTTCAAACGATAAGGCACTAAATGATGCTATAATAATTTTAATATATCAAAGGGATTATCAAAGGAAACAGGTTTTTTAACTACACAAGCCAATTTGGAAATGAAGATAACAGATACTGAACTTCAAAGAAACGAAACACTACAGAATACTTAATAAATTCAACAGTTGAGAATACAAAAATGTTGCTAGCAAAGATGTCCACAAAAGTTGAAAGGTACTTTGTAAAATAAAACCAGATAAATTATTGAAACCAGGACACTCTTGTCTTGGCTCATGGGCGAACAGGTGCGGCGCCAGCAACACCACCAGGGCGAGGTGGCCCTCCTTGACCAGGTCTTCCCAAATCCTCCTACAAAATACAAATTATATTAACTCAAATTAAACTCATCATGTGAAAAATAGAAAACACTAAGGCTTAGTTTGCGACAGCTTTCTTACTGCTTAAAAGTACAAAAATTAACTTTTTATGCTAGAAAGCTGCCCCAAACGAAGCCTAAGAATCAGATCCACCGGGAGCAGAATTTGGTCACTGTCATAATTATTGGTTGGTTATGTTCTAATCTAACTTTATACACAATCAAAACAACCATTTCTTGCACGTTCTCACCAATATGATCCACCTAATGGAATAATTAATACTAAGTAGTTAAATGATCTTTACATCAATTAGAAAGTGATGAAGTTCCAATAATAACAGCATATAAAAGATAAACTTCGGTTGGAGGGGAGAGCCTAATAAATAGAAGGCAAAAAAAGGAGTGAATGAGCACAAGCGGGAACTGTTAATAACTACGGAATAAAGTAGTAGTCATCATGCAAATGTCCCAACATTGTTCCAAATGACTTGTTCATCTACGCTTTTGTTGACACGACCACTGTTTAAAATTTCTCAATGGACGTAACGCCTTGCAAAAGCGAGCTTCGGATACCAACCAAAATAAGCCACGTCGGAAATGCCGAGCACCGGTACCGTGCGGTACCTGAGCTTGGGCATTCGGACGGCAAGTTTGACCGCACAGAATAATTTTTCCTAAAGGCAGAGAGGAAAAAAAACTCTATACAGCAGCATTCACTACACTAACAAAAACAAACAAACAAACAAACAAAAAAATCCTCAGTTTTGAAGGAAATATGCAAAATTCTTGAGTGGTGTTGCTCCCCTCAAATAAGCAATCCACTGAATGGAACATTCACTTATCTAAAGTTCCATTGATTCTTTGTAGTTTATTGCTCAACACTAAGGCATACAATGATGTCCCATGAAGCCAATATGGGAAGCATAAGGCATGATTGGCAGAACATAATTCCTCTCAAAGAAATATAATTTATAATTTCACAAAAGATCCAAGTAAAGGTCTTTCCCACAAGAGACAACTTCTATGCATGCATTATCTTAAAGATTATGGAATAGACAGTAGATATGTCATATTCCCATTCTGAAATATTGAACGACAGACATCATTATGAGCTAGCTACAAGTTGAACAGAATAGGATAAAGGATTCGGATAAGTCATTAAATTATAAAAGGATAAAAATTTGCATAAAATAATTTTACAATGCCATGTACTCCACATGAAACAGACAACGTTTCGTTAAGCTGGTCCTTAACAGTTGGAACAAGGCCAGTGGTGTTGATGATAAAACGAGAATATTAAAAATTCTTTAAAGATTATCCAACTAAAAAATGAAATGAACTAGAATTTTATCCAAAAAATGAAAAAATTAAAGAACATAGATCTCCAAGAATAGATGAGATCAAATAATAAGAATTATAGAGTTCCGAGACTAAAATAGAATGATTAACAAAAAAAAAAATATTTATAGAGAAAATGGATGTCTATTTGGTGTAAATAAAGTGCGTGTTTGAAGAAAAAACAAGTTTAAAATTAAACGAATAAAGTGATAGATAAGAGTAAAGGATAGATCAAGAAATCAAGTCACTATGGAATAACTCTGCACTAAAATAATTAATAAAAACATCCACAAAATCAAAAAGACCTGAGGTTTTTAATTGATTTTAATAAAAGAGAAGATCCATGACAACTAATTCAGTAGGCATGACTCAAGAGGCTCTCAATTATACTTGCCTGATTAACCTTGAAGGTTTGATTTGTGAATTCAAATATGAATTTAGATAAAACTTAATTTCAGAAATTGCAATTTATAAATATTAAATAAAAAAAGGTCAGGCGGTCAGTAAGAAGATAGGAGATAGAAAATTAAATGAAGAAAATCAATAAAACATCCAAATATTATTTCTAATATATCTCATTTTTTAGGAGCTAACCACCTTTTAGGGATTCAAGGCGTAAGGTAGCTATTTTATGGTTAATTCATCTCTTCTATTCTCTTCTAAAATTTGAATAGATTTATTGATGTTTCTTGGACCTCTATAAATAAGGATAAGTTTCGTAATCTAAAATCAAATTTTGGATGAATGAAGACTGCTTCCTGGTCTCCCAAAAGTTCCTACTAGCTCTCCCCCCTTCCCATCCATTCCAGCTTCCAAGCACTATAAAAACTTAAAACTACACTTTCTTTTCTGATTGCAGCAATCAACCCCTCTTAAAACAATCACAAATTATAAATATTTTGTTTGCTTGTTCGTAAAAAAGAATGCAAGCATTGCTTAAACACAGACAATGGAGGGTCCATTATCCTTCATATTACTCCATATAAGTCCTAATATCTAGTCCTATATCCTTCCAATTGATAGTAGAGAATTGAAGGCCTTTTCAATATCAAGGAATAGATGGACAAATGGCTTATCAAATGGTCACTCTAGCATTGAAGCCATCATTGGTAAGGTGGCATCACCAACATCTATACCACCCATCACTTATCCAAACAAAAGAAGAGACTTCTAATAAAAGGTAACAAATTGGAAAGGAATATCAATCAACAAAAAGGGGAGAAGTTAGGAATACACAAACGAGATAGAAACTCACCTTCAAGATAAGGCAAAGGAGGAGAAGATCTTACCTTCAAGAATACATGATGGAGAACAGATCTTACCTTCAAGATAAAAGGTAAAGGTAGAGTTGCCCTACTTAACAAAGTAATCAAAGCTGAGGCAAATGAAAATTGATTAAATCCTCCAAAACATTTTTCACGGTTAATAATTATACTAATAGAAATAATTGCATTTGTTTGTTTGAAATTGTCTTGATAAATTAAAGTGAGATGGATCTCACCAACTAAAAACTATCTATCAACCTTTTTAAAGAGTATCAAGCTCAATTCTATTCTAACAAACACTAAGAATAACATGGATCTAATGAAAACAGCAGGATAACAAGCAAAATGCATGACAAAATTTAGAAGAAAATCAATTATATTACAATTTTAATTGAATAAAAATTTTGCATTAGTGAAATATGTTGCAAGGCATCAAGAAAACCTTTACATAAAATTGAAGATTTTTTCAATTGTTAATGTTCTTGAAGCTTGTGCAAAAAGTATTAAACTTAACAAAAAAATAACTTTTCATATAAGACAAAAAAAAAAGCCAAAACTTACAACTATAAATAAGGAAAATGTTGAAGGTTCTACGACAGAGTAGGACACTAGACAATGTGATTATTGGAAAAAGATAAGGCATGAGCATTAGGATTGAAAGAACTTATATCCAGAGAAAAGGCCAAAGTAACTAGAAAAAAAGAACATAATAGTCGAGAAAAATAAACTAAACCTAAGTGACAATGGTAGATCTAGCATTAACCTTAATGTTGCATGCATGTCTTGGTCGGTAAACTCAAGATTGTGAAAACCGGATTGGACATAGAACCGGAGGAAATAGAGGTTCAAGGTTTAGTGGTTCGACCAATGATGAATAAGATGACATAATAAATATTATTATTTTTTTAACAATATCTAAATGAAATAGTAATGATATAATATTTATCTAATAATATAAATTTATGATTAAAAAAAATAAGAGTTTGTACACAAATAATATTATCATTAATTTTAAATTGAAATACTTTTAATTTTAAATTTGATTCATATTTAACATAAATTTAATTCACATATGAACTTATAATTTAATATACATTATTACTAATTTATATCTCTGTTTAAAATTGCGCAATGAGAGGCGCGCCTTTGCGCAATTCCTCCCAAAAACGCCTCATAGCCTACGCAATTTTGGTTCTGAATTTTGATTATAATTTTTCTTGAAAACAGTTGAATGGTGGATCCAATTTAGTGATTCCACCCCTGAGCTACAGAGTTTTGCTGTGAGAGTGTTGGGCCTCACTTGTTCTTCTTCTGGGTGTGAGCGAAATTGGAGTACATATAGTCAAGTGCAAACAAAGAGAAGAAATCGACTATCTACACTCAGAATGAACTCCCTCGTATACATAATGCACAACAAGAGGTTAAGAGATAGGAGGTTGAGGAATAAGGGGTTGAAAGATGATGAGGACCCGTTGGTGTGTGATGATGTGTCGTCTGATAATGAGTGGTTCATAGATGATGAGGCAGATTTGCCATTATCAGACTTACAGGTAGAAGATCTAAATGTGGATATATTGAGGGGCGAAGCAGATCAAACGGGTACATCCACTAGTACCACACCACACACATCTACTAGCTCTGCAAGTAAAGGTATATGTTCTCTGTCAGTCTGCCTGATAATGAGTGGTTCATCCAATTAATATGCTAATGATCTTTTCTTTTATTGAACAGGGAAGAGAAAAGTGAGTCATATTGATGCTGATGATGACATGACATTCATAGATACAATTAGCGAAGAAGATTCACTTGAAGACCCATTTAGTGATGGGATATGATTTCATTTACGCAATTCTAAGTTCGTGAGGCTTACGCCTCAGACCGCCTCGAGGCTTACGCCTCGCCTCACGGACGAAAACCGCCTCGAGGCGCAGTTACGCAATTTTAAACCTTGATTTATATAATACATTTAAATATTAAGAGCTCACAAAATTTTAGAAGCCCGAATATAATTTAATACACAAAATTTAATTCACAAAATTTTATACCAATTTCACATTATAAGTTTGGATCCGAATATCACTCATATTAGATCGTTCATAAATAATAAATAAACACTCAGATTTTAATGGTATATAATAAGGTAAATTAAAAAATTAAATAGATAAAAATTTAAATATCATTAACTAAAAATATAAACATTATTCACATTCTAAATTAATTGAAAATCTATATAAAAATTTATAGTATATATATAGCAAACATAACAACTTCAACATAGTTATTTAGTCCTACATTACTTGAGAACTCTCTTTTAGTATTGTTTATATAACTATTTAGGTTTTCATATGTTAAGAGCTCACATGGAGTGGTGTGGTCATGTGTGTAGGCTTGGTTGGTGCTTCTTTGATAAATTCTATTCATAAAATTTTAATTCTTGTTAAAAAATTAAATATATATAATTTATATTAAATCATTAAGTTTCATCTTTTTTTAATATTTTATCCAAATTAATTTCAATTATTTAAATGGTCCAATTGAACCGGTCGATTTTGGAAATCAGGACTGGTTCACTAGTTACCAGGTTGAACCGGTTTTTCACTCTGATTTTGGCCAGTCCAATGCTAAACTGGTTTTTGAGTTTGAACAGACCAATTAAGGTAAACTAGGGGAAACATCCACCTCAAGCATCAATTGAAACCATCATCAAAACTATTTGGGATTCAGGTAAGAAATAAAAATCTCATCTTGTAATCTTTGTTGAAAAATAGGGCATTGGAACTACTTTGGGCTAAAGTAGGGAAGAAAAATCTCATCTTTTAAGCTTTGTTGATAAAACAGGGATAATCACTATCGTGCAACTGAAACCTAATCTCTGAGCTCTTTTTAAAGGAGTAATGCTTACCAAGCCATTAAGCAATGTACTCTTAGGGTTTCTTTCTTTAGATATTTTAATTATGTGATAATTAATGAAATTGTAATATTAAATGTATTTGATGAAATATTTGATAGTCCATATATGTAGGATACATAAGATATCTTATTTAGCGAACAACAAACTTTTGTGCTTATAAAGGAAAAAGATATAGCAGGATGATTTGTTGTTCACGTATAGAAGAGATGAAACAGACCACCATTAGAGGATCCTAAAAGGAATCAAGAACCTTAATACTAATAAAAAGAATGAGATATCATCACAATTTTTTATCTACATCAAATGAAATACAGTAAACCATTACAAAATATTTAGAAGCCCGTCACCATAAAAAGATGAAAAATAGATCACACATTTGTAAGGCAACCAAAAATAAAAGTTTTAAGGGTTTGTGAACCCTCCTAGGGGTATGGCAATTGAATCCTTAACCCTAAATATTATTTGTGTAATTAATCATGACCGATTGATTGGAAAAAAAATATATATTGAGTTGAATACTCAATTGCAAAAATTGTAATTTCGACTTTAAATTAAGGAAGCTGGCTTAGAGAGAAAGTTAAAGAAAATTAGCAAAAGAGAATCAAAGAAACTACACAAAATTAGTTCCATTAATTTCTCCTTGTTTAAGTGCCAAATATAAGGTGATCTAAGAGTTTGATATTTTTGAAGTTAATTCCAATCTTCAAGTTTCTTCGAAAATTTTTTTAATAGATTTCTAAATATTTCTTGGATCTATATAAATACAGATCAAGTTTGTAAACTAAAATCAAGATTTGATTGAATAAATATCATTTCCAAGCCCCAGAAATCCCTGTCCCTATTGAATAATCCATTAGCCCCTGCTTTTGTCCTCAATTTTTTTTATTACATATCAACCACCCCCCACCAGTTCTCTCACCTCCTCTTTGTTCTTGTTTTGAAGCTTTATAGGAATCTCCAACTCCCTTTTCCTCTCTGACTACAACAATTGAAAGTTACCATTGTTGTGCTTGCTTTCTAGTAATAGTGAATGCTTTTATTTCTTTACAGCAAAAAAGCAAGGAACGTCCATTATTATTCAAATAATTCCATTGAAGTCCAAATCTGTTGTACTAAATACTTCCTACCAATTTCATAAGTCTTTCAAACCTAAGTTTAAATTATGGTCATGGGGAAACACAAGTATCAAGAAAATACTTGGAAGAATGGATTTAGGATTCACAGAACAAAATTTGTACATTGTAAGCAATGTTAGTATTGTTAAAACTGACAATTATCAATCAATACTTGACACAAAAGTGTCATAAATTTAAGTTTCATAGATCCAATAAATAAAAGTTGTGCTATGACCAACTCCATCCGTATGTATAATATGCAAGTACAATAACAAGACAGAAAATGAGGGCATTTTAACACAAACAAACTTTTAAGTAAAACTTAGGAGGGTAAAATAAAATGTCTTGAAAGTACCATGAATACTGACAAAAGAAAAATTTACAAGGTCAATTTCAAAAAAGTGGAGTTAGGCATGCATACCAATGTGAATAATTGAGAAATCATGAACAATAAAAACAAGCAGAAAATAGAACATTACAATGTATGATAAAACCAAGGAAAAAAAGCAAAAAATGATAATATTATGGAGATAATGTGAAACCCATTGAAACAAGATTATAGCATAAACTTAGGTTGTTTAGCCAAGAATAAAAACAAATAATGTTAGGAAAATGAGATTCATTTTTAATGAATGTTAAGTATCAAGGAGATAGAAAAAACATGATGGTTAGGAATTATGCCACAAGAGTTCTGAAAATAAAAATCAACATCTCATTTGACACTCAACAATAACAAATGGATAATGATTTCATGAAGCCAAACCCAAAAACATGAGATAAGATTAATGAAAACAATGATCACAATAGCCTAACTGCAAACATACATGAGTATTAATTTTAACATCAAATTTCTTAGTAATTGAGGGCTTCACCAAATTGACAAGCTGTAAGGAATGCCAATTACTCAAAAGCAATAGAAGACAAGTTACTACCATCACCACATCTATGTTGGTATACCAATTATTAAAAGAATTAAGAGCATGTTGGTTCAATGACATGCAATATCATGTTATCATGTCAATTTAGCACAATCATGAACAACTGACTCAACTGTACTATTATTTCTCCTAACTGAGACGAAACCAGCACCAAGAAATCAATGGAATTTAAATTCAGGCTAGTCAAATTTATCATAACATCACAAAGAAAAAGGTTCAAATTCTTTTACAAACTAGTTGCCACAGAAAAAAGAGAATCATACATTAGCATCTGAATCAGCCAAAAAAGAAATCTAAAATATCAAAAGAGAGATCAAATACCCTGCGCCTGAACCGCTGTGGAGGCTCACGAACCCTCCTGGCAGTGCGAGATCTAACTCTTACAACATGAGAGTGAATTGCGCAAGAAACACAGTACTGAACCTTGGCATAGAGTTTTGGGAGAGTATAATCTACAAGAAAAAAAAATTGATCAGGTAAAAAACATTGCAAGAAACAAACGGCAAAATTTAAAGTCGAGGCAATACTTTCATAGACACAGGCCTCCTGTACATCCCTGACGGCAGCTTGTTCCACGATATTCCTCACCAGAAACCTCTTAATAGCCTTATCCTGAGATGACATACAAAAATCATACGAAGAACAATTTTACAATCGCAACTCAATTGCATACAAAAAAGAACACAAGCCCTAAATCTTTTTCCGCCTGATCACTTCTAGGGTTTTATCCACATACAACATGTCGTAAAAATAAAATTAACGTTAGAGAACAGTAAACACCTTGGGACAGCATTTTCCGCAGTTGGAGCAGCGGATGAAGTTGACGTGGCCGCGGCCGTGCTTGTTTCGGCCGCCATTTCTGCGCTTGAAGGTCTGTAAAGGAGAAGGAAATTGTAGTCAGATCCATGGGAAAGAAAAGGAATCAGATAAGACAGGTAAGAAGGTTAACGCCTCTCTACCATTGCCGCAGGCGATCGGCTGCTTATGCCCTAATTGCAAAACCAGTGACCCTCTGCCGGCTGCTCTCTCTTGCTTCGTTAGGGTTTTGAAGGCCCGCGATGCAAGTATTTATAGTAGTGTAAGAACCTCGCGTTCACATTTTTTGGGATTGAAGAGATTTGACTCACCATCACCGTTCATCTTATGGGCCGGAAAGGCCGAAGGCAGCTCGGCCCAATCTCATATCCATAACAATTTTTAAAACTAATAATTATTATTGATGCTATATTTATTTATTAGTTTAACTATATTTGCACTAAGGGCCTGTTTGGTTGCCTGAATTAGGAGGGTAAAGTAAAACAAATACATGTATTTACTAAATTATGTTGTTTGGTTAATTTTCAGCGGAACAAAAGGAAACCTTCCGAAGCATTAAGCATGTATTACGGGAGGCGGATCCCGCGACTTCGATAGCCGCTCAAAATGGAATGTTTATTTGGTCCGGTGAACGGACGTAGAGCTAGGTTCGACCGGCACTGAGATCGCTCCACGTAGCAGGCACAAAACCACGTATTTGTCGATTTTGCTCGACAATAACGAGAAATACCATTATGTGAAGACAAATACCGAGTAATACCGAGCAATACCGAGAAAAACTCAGTATTACTCGGTATTGGTCTTCACATAGCGGTATTTCTCTTTATTGTCAAGCAATACCTAGCAATATCGAGCAAATACCGAGTAACTCAGTGGTGACCGCACGTAGAGCTACGTCTGGTCACCGGACGTAATAATTGTTCCTCGAAATGAGCAGGTTTGAAATTCTTCACTCGAGAACTAGCCTCATGCCATCCCTCCTGCGAAGAGCGAAGTCGAACAGCCAAGAGGGAGCCGAAGTCGAATAGCAACGAAGGAAAGGAAGGAGTGATCCGTGTGGTCTGTCGCTCTCGCGCGAATGAACGAAGTCAAACGACGACAAGGGAGCCGAGAAGCGACGGTGCAATCTATGTCATTGGTCGACACCAAACCAGCAACTTCAGCACTCATCGCCGGGCCGCGCACGAGGCTCTCCGCTACGCCACCATCATCGTCGCCTTCCTTGACGATCTCCGTCCCTTTTCCACGGCGCTTACTCGCTCGGCCATGCTCGGCCTCTCCGATCTTCACGTTACTCTTCAGAAGCTTCGTCTTCTCCTCGCCGACTGTGCTCACGGTGGCGCCCGCCTTTGGATCCTCCTTAACGCCAATCATATCGTAGGCATGTTCCGCGTTCTTCCCCGCTCCGTCTCCATTACCCTTGAATTCATACCACTCGACTCTGTGGACCTTTCAGTTGAAATCAAAGACCTCGTGCGCCTCCTCGCCGGCCAAGCAAGGCACGTCGAGGTTGGCGTCGAGCGGGTAAATGAGCTCGCTGGTAGGTCGGTGCGCTCAATGCTCAAGCAACTCCAATCCGGCGAATCTCCTTGAATTTTCCTTGAATGTCCTTCATATGCTGGAAAAAAAATGTTTTAAAAAGAAGCTTTAGAAAGTAATATTTTATCCCAAATAATGCCTAAGAGCCCTTCAATTCGAGTCTTATGAATCTAAAAAATATATATATTGAAATTTGAAAATGACGATGTGAGAGGTTTTGATGAAAATACTAACAGATGGTTGCATGAGTATCCATGATTTTATCAAACTATTTTTTAAAAAAATATAACTTTTACTTTACTCTAGATCTACCTAACCAAACAAATGAAACAGTTCTCCTGCGTTTATTTTATAGACCACCAAACAGTCTCAACGTATTCGGAATATATTACATTTACTTTACATTGCATTTACTTTACACTGCATTACTTTTTTAGGCAACCAAACAGCCCCTAACTAATTATTTGACATTTCAAAATTAATAAGAATATAAAAAATAACGTGCAAGAAATTAAGAAATATTTTAGTTGTGTGCATTTAGATTAATTATTTTGTGCGGATGTCGAATGTCGTCCGAAGATTAATCATAATACACCCCTTCGCGTGATACCGTGGCTCAGTATTGCTCGGTATCGCGGCATTTTACTGCTGATGTGGCGCATTCTGATTAGTCTCCGGATGACGTTGTGGTTCCGATCTTCGCACATAATAATTTCTCGTGCATTTATGTATTTATGTCAATTATTAAGATATTTATCCTACAATGTACCATGGATGATGAATATGCTAATTAAAATATAATAAAATTAGTTTGATGAACTAACTATCTTAAATTAAAATACCTATTTTAATTATGTTAACAAATTTATTATAAAAAATATTTTAAGTATTATGTTTAACTTAAACTCTATTGCATGTATAAGTTTTGAATTAATTCAAAATATTTACATAAAAATTTGATCAAATAGTTTGTGGGTTATTATTAGGCTTTTCAAGTCACTACTTATGCTTCGTTTGAGACAACTTCCTTACTACTTAAAATAACTTTTTAGTACTAAAATTTTTTTATCCAAAAAACAGTTTTAGAAAGCAATAATAAAGCGATCCCAAACGAAGCCTTAGTAAGCGTTTTGTCAATAAGTGCTTGTGTTGCATCATAAATGCACAAAAATTTTGTCCTTGAATTTAATTATTAATTAATTGCCCTATCCTTAATAGATAACCAAAAAAGAATTTTTATCTCACCAACAACTTTTATGAGTCACATTAACCTATTTTTAGCAAAGTCTAGTTTCTTATGGTCATGGGACATTCCATGCATACATATTGTAGCTAATCAAAAGAGAGGCTTCGTTTTGGATAGCTTTAGATCAAATTTTCTTTTTTTTTTATGTTTTTAAGATATTTTTTAATTAAAAAGCAGCTTTATAAAGTAGTTAGAAAGCTGTCCCAAACGAAGCATTATTTTGGGTTATGTACTATGATTTGATTTTGACACGCCGATTATCACATCAAAAGAAAAGATTATTTGGGCTTATATTATATCAAAAGAAAAGCAATCAAGATGCTCATTCATTCAATCCATTGAGTAAAAGTTCACTATAAATTTTTTAGTACATTGAAAATTTTGGTTATAATATTTATCTACTTATATCCATTATATATAATGCAATTTTAAGAACTAGCTACTATTGCCAATATTTATCTCTCAAAGGGATACATTCAATGATATTGAATTAGATAGTCAACTCATGCATCATATAGTATTGCTCTTTGAAATAAAAAATTGGTTGTATGTATTTCGCCTTGTATTAGATTATTAATATGATAGGCCTCCTTTAGCAGCCTGATGAATTGATGGAAATATTATATAGACAAATTAGAATACATCTCATATATTTCTAATGCAATTTTCAATCATTGAAAACACTCATCAAAATGCTCAAACAAATCAAACTTTAATATATTTTGAGTCAATTTTAATAGTGATATATGACTTTCTCAAATATTTCGCAATAATCAGGCTTCGTTTGGAACGAATTTCTTTTTGCTTTCTAAAACAGATTTCTAGTACAAAATTTTTTTTGAATTTGAAAATTTTGTACTAAAAAGCTGTTTTAAAACTGTCACAAACAAAATCTTAATCTTTCGATAATTATTTGACATATCTTAACCACTAATAATATACCAATAATATAATATTTTTCAACCAGAACTCATATTTTAAAATATTTGAACTTATGTTCCCTCAGAATCCTCATAACAAAATATTAAAGGGTACTTTACATACAAACCATAAAACTTTTATGTATTTATCTATCTAATATTTTTTTTTTTAGCAATTTTGCATGCTCTATTACACATGGGCATGACTCATTTATTAAACATATCAGGTTCGAGTTGATGCGCCAACTTAGTTTGACCCAAAATTAACACGTTTAATATATTTCTTTTATTGTTGGTATAATCTAAAATTTATAGTTAATAAGTTAATGAAAATATTTTCTAAGAAATTAAAATGGGTTATCGGGTCAAGTTCAGGTTCGATTTTTTGACTCGTTTATTAAATGAGCCTAGTTCGAGTCAACTGCATAGGATGGGTTAATTTCAGTACGGATCCAATCTCGACTCGTTGACCCATTTTAACACCCCTATTCAAAAAGCTTGGGAGCCACTAAAATCTTGAACATTAACTCCCACACCTCCCTTCACAACACGACAGCTTCATCATTCATTGAACTTGCCTTCTCTTCATTGAACTTGCCTTCTCTTGGGCTTCGATCCTCCTCTTCCCTTCCTCAAAATTGGCATCGAAGAGGACAAGGTCCATCTCTAATGCTTGAATTCACCCAAGGACTTCAAAGAAAAATGCACCTTTCATCGCCTTACTCTACTCGGTCTCTTTGCCTTACCTGACTCAATCTCCATATCTTACTCAGCTCACCCCTTGCTGATTTTGCTCAGCTTAATCACTATCACCTTCTTCTTCTTGTTGTTGTTAGTAATGTCAAAATTTTCTCCCCTCAACCTCAACTGCGAAATTCCGTAAGCAAAAAAAAGCTAACTCTTAAATATCGAGGCACCTTTTGGTATAATGCCTGAAATTTTAGTAAGAAACTCCACGGTTAAGCGTGCTCATCCCAGAATTGCTCTAGGATGGGTGACCTGCTGGGAAGTTACATTAACAAGACAAAACCGTGAGGCTCTTAGGCAAAAGAGGACAATATCTCGATAGTTAAGAGTTTGAGTTGTTACAAATGATATCAGATCAATAAACCAACCGGAAGATGGGAGCTAAGTGTCATACAATACAAAGTGCTATGCCAAGGGAGCCACCTCTTGAATTTTGTATGAGACAAAGTGTTGTAAGACGGGAGTCACCACTTGAACATGTAGGGGCCACCTCTAGAGTTCTATCTACCTGATGGATGATTCTGGGATACAGATACTGAGACGAGGATGTCCGTTACTTAAGTGGAGGGATTGGGAAACCCCTTAAATAAAAGAAAGCTAACTCCTGGTGTAATGACTGAAATTTTCGTAAGAAACTCCATAGTTAAGCGTGCTCATCCCAAAGCAATTCTGGGATGGATGGCCTATTGAGAAGTTACACCAACAGGACAACCATGAAGCTCTTAGGTCAAAACGAACAATATGCCGATAATTAAGAGTTTGGGCTGTTATATCAACTACCTTATGCTTTTCTCAATTTCTGACTGTCCATGCTAGTATATTTTGAAGAGCTCAAGCTGGCCATCTCTCAAGCAAGCTCGGGGAACACAATTAAAGCAACAAAAAACAAAAAGAAAATTATAACTCTATCAGCCACCTTCATCGCTATTGATAGCTAGAGACAGTATGCGGGGGACAAATCGATATCATTATGAGGCAATAGCATAAGCAAAACTCTGATTTTTATTGAATGAAGATTGTAAATATTTTTCTTCTTAAATTCTCTTATCCTTTTTCACAAACCACCCTTTAAAGGAGCAAGTGAATCAATAGATTAAATATATATCCATACATGCCCATAAAAGTAACTTGTAGGTATCTAAACTAGTTTCTGTCCGGGAAGTGCAGGCAGATAGAGCTCTAGCTCAAATCAATACTAGCTAAGATAGAGGTATCACTTGATTCTAAGATCATTAAAGCATTGAAATGCTGCATAAATAATTTCTAATCAAAATATTTGATATGAATTATCCGATATAGTGTCATGAAATTTTGGCTAAATTTATCAAAGTATTCACTCTAAAAGTACTGTAAATGGACCCCTACTCTCCACATGAAAGGGACCGAGACTTGAATTTGGAGAGAATTTAGAGATCTAAAGAACTCTAGAGTTTAACTGGACATTCGCTGTCGACAACCACTGTCAACCACCGCAATCGCGTAATTACCATCACTTCATCATTATCTCTAGACTAACGTGGGGACCTAAAAAAAATTAATTCAGCTAATTAATTGAATGGTGTAAACTCTAAATTTATTACACCAAAATAAATGAATAAAAGACCAATTGTACACATTTTTTTTTTAATTCTATCAGACCTATTGTACACATCTAGGGCTTCATTTGAGACAGCTTTTGATCACTATTTTTTTTACTAATTTCAACAGGTTTTCGTGCTGAGAAGTTGCAGTAGAAAGCAATAAGAAAGTTGTCCCAAACGAAACCTAGGTTATTGGGCGTCGAAACCGGGCTTTTAGCTTTAGCATATTGTGTAGAGAACAATTAACAGCATTCTTTAAATTCTCAATGCAAAGAACAATAAAACCGTGTAAATTTATATTCTACATTTTTTACCTACTATGAATCAGTAGCAGAGTAGAAAGTAAGAGAGCACTGTGCTTGTTCAATGAAACAGAATTGAAATTGAAGAAGATGCTTTGAACGTACCTTTCTCTCCCTGGTAGGCCATGAAGATTCAGAATTACAATCAATTTACATCTTTCAATTCAAATCATACATCTTAGCAAAGGGATTCTCCTAATAGACCTCAAGTTCTTTTGTTTTTTTAACTGATACAGAGCCGGCTGGTATGTGAGCCAGTGCTTCACTGGACCGTTCTGTTATACCTTAGTTTTGTATTTCTGTTCTTCTCTTATGCGTTGAACTCTGCGCTTAAGAAGATTTTTCTCGAGATTGAGATTTGTTGATGAGAAACAGCAGAAAACCTCATGGACGAACAAGGAAATTTGGTCTGATGTCAGGCTTCCAGATCTTTATTTGATTTCCATTCAGGTGCAGTTGAAGGCACAGCGTTAATTGTAGAAGCACTATCTTCTAAATTGATTAGAGGATCGCTTTCTTTTGCCTGAAAAAAGATTTGGTGCTTTTGATTAGCAAACCCGACATGAATGAATCATTGAACAAAATAAATTTTAACGACTTTTACAGATAATTGCAGTTGCCCTAAATGAATCCCAAGTCTGACCACCTGCACCAATGCGAAGGCCTATTTCAACCAGTCCATGGTTGATTGGTTGATAAACAGAGATCTGCATTGGGTACCCATACTCACACCCACATGTACCCACCCATACCCATTGGGTACTTAAAATCGTAAGATAAATCGATTTACATTGCTAATCATCATATATCTTATATTAATGCAATCCTCACTACGTAGTGTACAACACCCTAAAAGTCACCATGGGTGGGCATGGGTGGGCTAAGCCCGTCCGAGTAAAGCATGGGTACCCAATGGGTACCCAACCAGGACCCCATGTAAGACTTTGTTGATAAACACATAACAAGCATTCTGGTCGATCAAGACTCAAAGACACCATCTTGATCAATCAAATGAGGTTACCATGGAGGTTGAACTGGACCGCCACATTTGGACAGGATATTGCAAGCAAAAGCAGTCTTGATAGTTAGCAAAAGTGAGAAGCAACATTAAAAAAAAAAAAAGTTATACCTGTGATAGCTGGGCAGGTGGTTCAACAGATTTTTGCTGGTTTTGAATATGGCAGTAGTAGGAATATAAGACCATTCCAATTAATGCAATCAAAATCCCCAAAATGTTTCTCCAGCTAAATGGATCGTGGAGTAAGACATAGCCAAAGGCCAAGACAAGGCAAGTTTTTAGATGGCCCAAGACCTGATAGGTGACAGGTGAAGTCTTTCCAATTACCAGGAATGTACTGAAGTTGACTGAAACTGATATAAGGCAGGACAAAACAATAAAAACCTGCAAGAAAATTTTCCATGTAGATTATGTATGAAGTTTGGGCAAAAGAAAATGAGATAGTCGGATTTATTTGGTGCTTACCAGAACCTGAGGGGTGTATTTAAAAGCAAAAACATTTTGATTTGTGAGTAACCGATCAACAAAAGGACCTGTAGTAACCAGGGTTAATGCCTGGTAGAGACAAGACTGATACAGAAGTTGTGTCGATGTAACCTTGAACCTCTTCTGGATGTTATTGGTCATCTGACAAGTACTTGATTAAGGCCTCACACAATGGATGATCAGAGCAATTCATTTCATGCTTTCTCACATATACACATGCACACAATTGCAAAAGAAAAAAAAAAAGACTGTTATCAACACTGCAACAATGTAGACCACAGACTCATAATGGTGAATTCATCAATAACTCTTGTCCACATGTAAGTTAAGAGGGAACCTTTGAAATTACCTCTGGTTTAAAAGAAGAACTGCTCAATTCAAAATTGTCTATAAATTACATTAAACTATATTGAGAATATTAAGTGAAAATGAAAGGAGAGAAATAGAAAGTAGAATTTTCGAGTGATAGCTCTGCGAATTCAGTAAAATAAACTAGAGTACAGAGAGTTTAGCTTGAACTGAGTGGACTTAACTTAAATTCACCTTTATGAATCTGTGAATATTTGATTGTACATTTAGTTCATTATCTTATATCTTTGGAAGTTTATTTGCAAAAAGAATAAGATAATATAAAAAATATTCTTCATTAATTAATCATAAAGCCTTCATAAATACTTATTTTAATATTAGATATTAATCAATAAATTTAATGTTAGCTTCTGACATTGTCCTTTTGTCCACATCAGCCAATTCTTAATCTGTAAATATGAGATTACTTAGAGGTATCAATAAATGACTCGACCTGCCAACCCGACCAAAACAATTAGGTTCAGGTTGACCGCCAACCCGATTTTGTCTGAAATTGACCCATTTAATTTATTTTAATTTCTTTTATTTATTGATATAATCTTCTTATTTTAATTTTTTTTTATTAATAACTAATAAAAACATTTTTAATTAAAACAGGTTATTGGGTCGGGTTAAGATTGATCAGATTCGGGTCTGGCTAGTTTTGGGTCGGACCCAAACCCGACTCGTTGACTTGTTTTAACACCTATAAGATAACTCTACCCCATTCCAAAGCTTTTTCTGCATTCACTCATTTCCTTTGAGCTCTGCATTTTCCTATGAAGGATGAAAGTTTCAAAGGATAAAATCAACTTTCAAAAGATGATATAATCGCTAAAGTAGATGGTAAAAATTAATGAGAAGAAGTCTAAGGGCGAGATCCAAGAGCTCGTTGTCTTGTCAAAGTCTTTGACTGACTAGCACTCATTCTCATCTACTGATGTTGAGAAAGATATTGGCCTGCCAATGATCGCTCTCTCCAACTGAAATTAAAACTAGGAGAGAAGATAAAATTTGAAAATTTTGTGGAAAAAATCAACTTAACTAAAAATTGGACAAATGGTAGTTATCTCATAAACAAATGTTATTCAGTCGCCCACTAAGGTAGATGAAGTTGAAGTTGTTCAACTGCCTAGCGTAATAACTGAGGTCGAAGACGTCCAATCACCTATTGAAATAGTGACAATTGGAGTCACCTAGGTGCTTTTGAGCAACAAACTACTAAAGGGTCGAGTACTGAAGCTGGCAAGAAAATAACTAGAGTATAGTTTTTTTTCAATTCCTTCGGTAAAATTTTATATTGACCTTATCTAGAAGTCCACTTCAAATCTTTTCAATGAAATTCTTCCTCTTCCAGCCTTCCCTTTAGCCAAATTAGCTATAGAGAAATATCCCAAGACGCCTTTGAATTTAGTCAGCTTAGTGCCTGAATTTTGAGAAAAATTGTTAGGCTGACTATGAGAGAATTTTTCCAGGATGAATATAGTGCAAATTCTGCCACTCCCAGGAAACTTCATGAAGTGGCGCTAGTAAAAAAGAGATGATGAGTTGTCTGCTGAAGTCAGCTAACTGAAGTCGTCCATGGCTTCCATGACGGATGGCTAAGAACTAGAAAAATCCAATTTCAATGAATAAACTGCCAAATTGAAGGTATCATTCATCGACTCTACTGAAAAGTGGCTACTATGAAGATTTAGGTTGTCGACCGCAGAAGATATATGAGATTTACCAAATCAAATCAATTCAGGGAGGGAGGGGAATTCATCTTGAAGCATCTTATTGATAGTGACAAGATCTCCAGAAAAACTGCTACTGATCTCTCTTCAATTTTTCTTAAACTATTTTCTTTCTTTTGAGAGGTTGACTATAAATCACCCTTTGTAATAGTTGAGTGGCAAATATAACTTTAAATGAACCAATAAAATATGAATTTGATTGTTTCTTTGGGTTGATGTAATGATGTCATGCTATGACCTTCTGAATTTAAAAAAAAAATGTTACAGAGATGATAGCATGTCATAATAAATAAATTTGAACTTTAAATTTTAGGATTTGAAAAGATGCATGTTTAATGTTAACGTGATGTGACTTCAATTTAAATTAGTGTATATAGCTATCTTGAATACTTGATTGGAGGAAGGAAAGCAATTCAAGGTGTAGAGTATACCATATGTTATTCAGAAATGCAGATAATTACTTTTAATGTGTTTAATTTTGATTTGATTAATAATAATGGATCTTAGAGTGCCTGATGAACTCTTAAGTGCTTAAGTCAGGAAGTAGACAGGGAAATGAAATTTTATTCATAGAATATTCTCTAGGAGCGTCACGGTGTCGGGTGGGCAGCGTCGTGGCATTGATCTCTCCAATGGGAGAAGTGAGTTTGAACGTGTGTTATGATGCTAGGTGGAGCTACCGCGGTGTCGTGCTCTCTATTTGTAAAGATTCTAGGGGAATCTAGAATATTCGATTCAGCGTTGTGGCGCTGAGGATGCTAGTGACGCAACGCTTGACCAAATTTGTGTTTTTTATATAATTAAAATATCTTAAACTATTAGCTAACTCACCCTATCCCCTCACCCAATCAAATTGCCGGACAACGAAGGAGAATAAGAGGGGAGGGGTTGAGAAGAGAAGAAAGAAAGAAAAATAGAGGATTCAGAGGCCAAAGGCCAGGTTTCGTCTGTCGAGCTAGTTAGAGATTTCGTAGAGCATGAGGTAGACTTCTAAACTTCTCTCTGATTTCAATTTCAGTATTTATAAAAATTTATGGATAAAAATGTGTTTTTCTCAGATTTTATAATGGTTTCACTGCGCAACTTTAATATGTTAGTGTATGCTTTACTTTGAACATTTAAACTATAAGAAATCGAATTTTCACCTATTTATTTTTTTCTACACAAATTTATGAGTATATGATTTAACTGAGGTTTTTATAACAATTGCAATAGTTAGGTAAAAGTCTTAAAATATTCATGTGAATATTCCACTGAAATTGGAAATTGAATAGCAAAAGTTTAGTGTGTATAATATTATACATGGAATGTGACTTTTACTAACAATTCATGCATTATTTGAATATTACATTGAATTCATAACTTAGTTATTGTTGCATTTGTATTTACACTATTCATAGCATGATATTAGAGATGTTCTAAGATGTTACAAGGGCTCTATATGTTCTGTTTCGGCTTCATCTGCTGCTAGTGTGGATGTGCAAGGGATTCTGACCCCATTTGTTATAAGCAGGTGTGGCAAGTTAAAGGGAGGTTAAAGTCGAAGTTGACCTATAACCAGACATCGGGTCATATGCATTATGATAATTAAATTGCATATATATTAATGAATTAAGTGAGAACAATATTCTGAACTGAATATAAGAAATTTTTGAATTTTCGTATGAACTTTGATGAAATATGAAAGTCTAAGTACAAGTGAACTTCTAATAATAAGTGTTATGTGATGTATTTGAAAATATCTATGAAAGTAGCTTTACAAGTGATAACTTCAAGTATATACGTAAAGCCTAAAAAATTAAGTTATACCAGTGCTTATATTATTCTTTACAAGTCACTATCTTTTTCATTATATTGTAATTTAATATTTTAATTTGGATGTTGATATCAGTCAGGAAAAAAAGTCTTTTGGGTTAATTGTACTCATTATGTTCATTCTGATATTTCAATAAAAGAAAAAGGCCCAACAGGATAAAAAGGTGTAGAAGCAGGACCTTTTGAGTCTTAGTAGATTGAGGTTCCATTTTTTAATCCAATTTTAAATTATTCTAATATATGGATGATTGAAAAGTTACGGGATTATTATTTATATATTTTGATGAAATGAAATGTGTTGAGCTGTTTTTATTATTTGAATTTTATAGCAGCTTTAGTTGTCTTTGATTGATGGTTGAGTTATTTAAGTATAGATTTAGAGTTTTAATTTTTTCATCACATAGAGTATATGTCTTTTGGACCTAAGGATAATCCATATGTAGTTATAGCATCAAACTAGGCTTTAATTTTAGAGAGATACTTGGTCATAGATTGATCCCACATAGAAATATGTTGAAGCTTGTTCTTGAGTTCGAAACATAAAAGTAGCGCAAAGCCTTGGAGTGGTAACGCATTGTAGAAGCAATTATAAAAATATAGGAAGAAAAAAAAAAGTAGAGCTGCTCTATTATAATTCCATACCAAAATAACAGAGATGATTGTCTCTTTCTTTTTATAGATAATATGCTGAGTTTGTTACATGGGATAGAGGTGGTTTGAAATGAATGGTTGGGATTGAATGAAAGGTTTTAGATGAATGGTTGGAATTGAAGAGAAGATTTGAGATGAAGGTTTAGGGGTGTATATGTGATAGTGATTACTGGAGTCTGTCAGTTTTTCGGTTTCCTGTATCATTGCCTTTGTATCCTGCTATCAACGGAAGTCAAGCATCGATCATTGGTAGATACTGGATAATGATCTATGAGGATGGCAAACATTGGGCAACAATGGGCGGTTGACTTAGATGTTGTAGTTGAGAGACATGAAGTGTTGGTCTTTGATCGGTGTCAGAAAAGGTTGACAAGAATATTGGACATCGGGCAATAGTAGACGATTAGCTTTGTCATTCTCCTGATAAAAATGGAGATTGGGTGGCCAAAATGATAGGGATAAAACTTGGCGATTGTAGGATGTAGAACATTTTGGTCAATGATAGAAGTTAGACGATTGTTGACACGAACATCGAAGGGTAGGCAATAATGGATAGATGTGGGAGTTGAGCATCGATGGTTGATGAATGTTGGAGATCGAATGTTGGCATAGTGAATCAAAATTGATTGGGAATGTCAGAAAACATGCAATATTAAGTGCTTTTCAGTGCTTAATTTAAACTCATTTGAATTAAATTTATGCGATTGTGATATTGTTTGGTTTTTTTGATCGAGCTCCATTGTCTTGACCTCCAATATGTTGATTTGTGTTGGATGGTCAAGAAATAGATTCTTGAAAATTTTGGACTAAATACTTGATTGTTATGAAAATTATGTCAAAATTTATACTTGATAAGATCAAATTTAATAACCGTGCCAAGTATCATCAAGGATACAATTTGGGCAATGCAAGTTGTGATGACAGCTAGGAGAGACAAAACAGACCCCAAAACATTGAGCTGCAAATCTGTCACAGTCGCAATGCCAACACCCAAGAGGAGAATAACAAGTGACAATTGAATGCTCCTACTGCAAGATAATGAAAAATGTAATGAGAGATTAAAATTATAATAACATGAAGAAAATAAAGTACATCAACAAAACATACAAAAAGAGATGGAAACAATTTTTTTTATTTTCCAATTTTACACATGAAGATTAATTTAAATTGCAAAGCTGTCCTTTTAAGTTTAACAAAATAAAGAGAACGTAGCTAAAAGCACTGACCAAATATATAATGAAGGTATTTTCGCAATGAAATTAGAAGAAGTACGGAGTGCAAGATGTTCTTATATATGTGTTTGTCTTTATGAATGCAGTTTTTAACTTTTGCCCTTAAGCTTGTCTTTATTTAATAAAAAATAGTAAATGATAAGGAACAATAAGCCAAAGGTATCCCCTATCTTAAATGATAGGATAGACCATGGTACATTTATGATATAGTTTAAGGAAGCTCCTATAGGGTTGAACCTTACCTTTATTTTTATTTTATATTTTTCGGGTTTTAGTTTTGGCAACTCAGGATTGACTTTGGGCTTATATATTGAAAGTATTATATTTATTTCTCAAATAAACTCTTCACTGGCAATATTTGGATATGTGCAAGGATCCAATTATGTAACATTTAAATAAAGGATTAAATTTAGTCTATTAGACCTATCCTTGAAAAACCACGCCATGCTTAACTTTTAATGATGACTATTGGACAAAAGATACTTTCTACTTCTACTTTTTCTAATATGAATATTATAGGATGATGTCATCTTCATGACCACCACCATCATTTTCATTTATCTACTGCAAGAAAAATTAATATGAATTCACAAATTTTATTATTTATGATATTTACATGTTTCAATTAGGTTTGTCAGGAATATGTCTGTAAGATCCAAAATTTTCAGGTATGTAAAATTTAAAATTTATTTAAGCATATTCTAAAACTTATTTTAAAATTAATGATATATGGGGTTAAATTAAGTATGTTTGGTATTAATTCTAAAATATTTTATTATATATTAACTGTTATTATATTAAATCAAAGCACTAGTAATAAATGTATTTAAATAACAGCTGTACGTCCCACTACCCTATTAAATTAATCCTTTTATAATTCCAGTACTAGGCATGCATTGGTTGAAATGAAGGGATGTGATGTTTGGCATATCAAGCATATTGATATTTCACAAAATAGGCTTATGATTTTGAGTGGCGTGCAAAGCAGAAGATAATTATGAAGTATTGCTTGTGAAGTCTGTAGCGGTGTGAAGGAAAAGTGAGAGTGAAGAAGTGGGGTAAGCATTATTCCGTGCGATGAAGAGTTTTTAGCTCATGCAAGCAGTAGTTTTCCCGTAACCATCAGAGAGCAGTCGGCATTCTCTGTTTGCAGGAATCCTGTAGTTTAGTTCGCTACAATGTCGCGGGACTGTAGCAAGGTCCGGCTGAAGGATTTCGGTAAAGCATTTGGGTTCTGTATCAGTTTAGATAGTGAGAAGGAGACTTTGGAAGTCAGCCAGAGAAGGAACTTTGGTAAAAACAGGAAGAAAATCCTGCTGCTATCAAGTATTGGAATACGTAAAGATTTTAATGGAAGTTTTTATATATTTTGTTATGATAATTGATTGAGATTTAAGTGATTATGATCTTAAGTTTAGGATTTATACTATCAAGAGAAAGAGCGAAGATAAATCATTTCAGTTAATGAAGAATAATAGAGAATTGAAGGAAAGAAAGAAGGTAAGTTATTTTAGTATTTGCTTAGTATGGAATTTTCTATTAGTAGTAAAAGTTCTTGAATATGTTATAACATATGGTGTACTAGATAAATTTGATCATATTCAAAGAGAAAGCTTTGAAGTGACATACAATAGTAGAAGAATTCGAAGTAGAGGATTGGAGAAAACTTTTCGTCAAGAAAGTAAGTAATGCAAATTTAATGTTTAAAAGAATATTGTCAAATTGTACTTGCATATCTATAATTGATTGTTAGTGACTGATTGAAAGAAAGGAACTTATGCATTGCAAGTAATTTATTTTGCTTTAGAATGTTTTATCCAAGATTTTAAGTGTAAACTACTGATTATAAAATTCTACCATATGAGTTCAAGACAATGTTTTGTACTCTCATCTAAAGGTTTTTCTATTTGAGAAGGTTTTGGAAGGATAGCAATTTCCTTGAAAAACTAATGCATATTAATTTTATACAAGATATATATCATGAATCATCAAGGAAGATATGATATGTGATTTGAAAGAATGTTAAATACAAAATTAATGTAAAATTTGGCTATATTTAATGTATGTATTACCAATGTAGTTGAGACAAATGGGTTCTCATTCAAGAACTACATGGTAAGAGGGGCAAAAGGGACCCCAGGAATTATGGGAATACCTGCTTAGCAGGTGGGGTAAAAGGGACCCCAAAGAGGCAAAATGGTCCTCTATGAATTTCGATGGCGATAATGCCAAGTTTACTTGGGCTCCATTGAATAAAATTAAGAAAGTATAGCCAAATCTTGCACAGAAAAATTATATTCAACAGAAATCCAAAAGCATTGAAGCAAAATGTTAAGTATAACTTTCAATATTTCCTGTCATGATTTCAATGTTCTAATTATTCATGTTATGCTATTTTAATTATTCATCTTAATTGTTAATTAATTCTGCATAACTTGCTAAGCCTCACAGCTCACCAGTTACTTCTTACTGACTGTTTTTACAAGAAAGGAAAAGGAGAAGATTGATGCAAGCTAAATTATGCAAGTGTTTCTTCTTTACATGTTAAAGTTACCTTTGTTAGTGAGTTTACTTTAAATGTATGTAAGAACTTCATATAAGTATTAGTTGGATTGTTGTAGTGGCTCTGTAAGTTGATCTTTGAAGAAATTTGTAATTGAGATGCTTCCATGTATTCAGTATATGATCTATTAGTAAACCTTTAATGTATATTTGAAAGTTCTACTTGTAATATCTGATAGTACTAATAGGAGTACTATGGGGTGTTACAATGTCTATTTCAAAAAACAGTCCAGAGGAACTTAAACACATGACATATTCAAGTTTAGCAAATAGGATTCAATTTAAATATTGATGCAAAATTTTATTTTCTTATGTACAGAAAAATTTGGGTATAATTAAGACATTAGGATAGTAACATTTGTAATATGTACCATATCATTATAATGCAGAAAAAAAAAAATCTACGAATGTTTCTATGAAATGACAAAAAAAATTTCTACTTATAAATTTGGATTTTGTAGGGGTGTCAATTTCGAGTTACAGGTCAGGTTCGGGTCGAACCCCAAACTGACCCGGCATTATTCGGGTCAACCTGAACCCGACCCGTTTTTGCATACGGGTCAATTTTCTGGACGAGAACCCGACCCGCTTCGGCAGTGGCATAAATCACGCATTTAAGGGACATAAGCAGTCGGCAACTGCAGCGGCAGTGGCAAGGGATGCAACGTCGCATCAGCATCGCAGGCAGCCGACGTTCGACAGCGGGCAGCGGTGACGCATGACAGATGTGACCGTGACAGCGGCTTGCGTCAGCAGGATGACGGGCAGACGAGACGGCACGACAAGGCGGGCAGGCGATGTGACGTGTGTCATGCATGGAAGCAACTAGATGCATGCGGGCAGCCGAGTCATTTCTGGGTTCCTGGGTCAACTCGAATCCCACCCGATTTTCAAAACGGGTCGAAAACCCCAACACGAACCCGAACTGGTTCGGGTCAACCCAAACCCGAATTTTCAGGTCGGGTTTTCGGGTCGGGTCAAATATTAACACCCCTGGATTTTGTATTGGTTTAATTGTTCCGGAATGATGCCCAAATGAATAGCCATTAATTAATCATGAGTTAATTTTTATTCAATTTAACAGCCTGGTATAATTATATCATAGTAAAATATTTAGTTTCTAAGAATGAAATCATATAGCATTCAATTGAAGACCCGTCAAAAGACTAAACTAAACATTTATAAATTTGACTAGATTTCAGTATATTGATAATTCATAGGTTATTGAGATAACTTCCCTTGCTAGGGAATCATAAATACATCAACTATGGGTAGGCCTAATTTCAAAGAGCAATAGGCTATGCATTATTGTAATTAATCATAATTATAAAGTTGATCATCTAATATTATAATTTTGAAAATGCCACAACGAAAGAAAACTATGATTATTATGATTTTTTTTCTTTTACTCATCTAAGCGAATTACATCCATCAAATTTTCCTCTCATGCCTATTTGAAATACAAATGTACTTAAAAAATCACAATATTATACAGGCTTTTATAAATAACCTTACTATCTTAATGTTATTGCACCATAATTTAATTGGTAAGTGTCAAGTAGCTATGTACCATTTTTTTTTTCAATTTTAAAATAAGTTTTTCCATGCCTTCTCACGGTGGAATTTTCTAGTTTATTACTAGCATCAAAGCATCAATCAGATTTTATCATTATCAAGTTGTCAACGTCAAGTTTCCTTAGCTCCACATTCCTAACGCGTAAAGCTGCTTAAACTACATAGGGATTGATAGTGCTATCAGGAAAGTTTTCAGTACATAAAATGGCATGATTGACAACCTCTTAAACAAAAATATACAGAATAAAAAAATATATATCAATGCTAAAGCTGCGTGATCCTAAAATGGAGATATTAACCACTTGATAATACAAAACCAATTAGTTGCAGCAGCTGACTAGCAGCTTTAGGCTTCGTTTGGGACGGCTTTCTTATTGCTTATTAAAACAGCTTTTTAGTACAAAAAAAAAAATTTTTATACTAAAAAGCTGTTTTAAGAAGCGGCAAGAAAGCCGTCCCAAACTAAGCCTTAATTTCCTAAAACCTTTATAATGTTAAATATGGAAACATGCACAAAAGGTTAAACGCATGCTGGGAGCCATTAAATGAAGTAACATGCCAGTTTTTAAGCTCTACTTGGATGCATAGAATTTGAGCAAAGGAAACAAAAAAGGGTTGAAAAGCCCAAATTAATGGCTGCATATTCCTAATCAACCAACAAGTATTGGGTTTTCATTTCATTTGCTTCACTTTCTTTCAATCCAAACAAAGCCTAAATGTTAGGACAGTTCAGTGATTTTGGAGACATGATTTTGACATTATTTTGGCTAAAAAAAATTTCCATGATGATGATAGGTCGGCGCCTATCCAACCGACCCCACCTGGGTCGGCCAAGGTCTACAGGAGGCGGTTCAAACCGCCTCCTCTCTACCTGCCTAATCCATAGGGACGTGGATGTTGAGATCTGATTTCAGGGAATATAAATTTGATGATAGCAAATACTTCTGTTTCTCTACGACTGGCTTTCGTACTAACATTTCAGGTCCACAAGATCAAACTGCAAGTTGAACCAGCTCAAGATTGGGTGAATTAGGACTAAGTCAGTTTGTAATGTACGAAATTGTATCTTTTACCTTTTCTTGCGTCCATTATAACGTTGTGGGTCCTGATGCTAAGTAACCTTGCACACACACACTTGGGGAAAATTTATGACTGTTTTAGAGTTTTCTGTTTTTGCTCACATCGTCCAGGACGATCCAAAAATCGGCCTGAACGATCAGTTAAAAACAGAAACCCTAATTAGGGCATCCTGGTTAAGACAGCCGTCATTAAGCACATCTTCCTGGACGATAGGTTCAAATAAAAAAGAATCAACAGTCAGATCTATTTATGTAGCTTTTATTTTTGGACATCGTCCAGGACGATGCAATGCAATTATGTCTAAATTAATATGATAATTAGGAAAGTAATTAAGGTTTGATTGCTCGATCATATCGTCCTGGACGATCGCAGGATCGGTCGGGACGATCAGTTCAAAAACCTTAGTTGTTCATGAACGATCAAATATCGGCTAGCTTCTATTCAGGGCGATGCTCTGGACGATATGTACTGAATTGAACTAATCGTCCGGGACGATCGTGAGATCGGCCTGGACGATCAGGTTATTTTTACATCGTCCAAACATCTATTCAGGGCGATGTTCTGGACGATATTCAACTTTTTGTACTAATCATACATGACGATATACTATTGTCCTGGACGATATGAACAAAAACCTTCTGATCGTCTCAAATCGTCCTGGCTGATTGAACTAAATTTGTACTGATCGTACATGACAATATTTATATCGTCATGGACGATAAAGTCGATTCGTTGCAATTAAGAACTATTCCGAAGCTCTTCTATATAAGACCTCTTGTTCTACCCAAGAGAGTATCTAATGCTGCTGTTCTGACCTGAGAGACCCACGAGGAGAGGGAGAGCAAGAGAGAGAGAGAGAGAGAGGATTTTGTGAGGGGAAGTTTATGAGGGGTTTCACAAAGGTTGCTCCAAGCAAGGATCCGTCGTCGTCTTCTCCGATCATCGTCCCTAGTCCCTTGGGGGTTCTAGAGAGGTATACTACAGCATCTGATCGAGGTTCTTTACCTGCTTCAGGAGGAAGCAAAAAAGAGTTGAGTTCTCTGTCTGCTTCTGGAGGAAGCAAAAGGAGTTGGGTTCTCTGCCTCATCGGGGTTGGTGAAAAGGAGGTTTGTACAGGCTTCTCCGCCTTGCTGTGGGAGCAAAAGGAGAGTCATTGAGTTTAGTGTAATACACGGAGGGCTCCTCCGGGAGTGAACGTAGGTCAAGTTAACTGAACCACTATAAATTTATGTGTTCTTTATTACTGCTTCCGCATTTAATTTCCGCTCTTTCTTTGTGGTGAACTTTGGTTTAAGTTTGTGCTTTTGCTCAAAGAATTTTTTAAATACCGATTCACCCCCCCCCCCCCCCCCCCCCCTTGGTTAGCCTTGGGCTAGTTCATAAGGGCTTAACATCCACGTCGATCTTTCAGTGGGCCCCTATTTAATTAAATAAAATATCTTATTTAAGGCAAGGGATTAATCTATTTTGGGAAAGGAGATTTGAATTAATTTATATGAATTAATCTATTTTGGGAAACGAGGTTTGGAATTAATCTATAAATAGGCATGAGAGGTGAGGGTTAAGGCATGATTAAGTATTGTTTTCTCTTGGAGTATCTTGGGAGTTTTGGGCTCTAGACCTGGTGTCTATAGATTGGGAGAGAACGATCCTCCTCTCGAATAGAGGATTGGTGTATCTTTGCTAGTGTTTGTATTGCTTAAATTTTATCTAATAAAATTTACTATTTTGGGTTGCTTTCATTATCGTCTTGTGTTCTTTCTCGTTGTTTTAACAATTTATTATTAGGGTTGCTTGCGAACTCAAGTATTTCCGTAAGGATTACTTGCGAACTCAAGTATTTCCTATCAAATTGGTATCAGAGCGAGTCTTGGGCATTCGTGGACTGATTTGGCAATTTTCAGCGGCTGAAATTTGGTGGAAAAGAGACGAAGTTGCTATTTTTGTAATCCAAATCCTGAATTTTTGGATTTAAAAGAAAAATTAGATCAAGATGGCTGCCAAAAAAGTGGATGCTCTGGAGGAAAGAATTGAAGGAGAGATGAATCAAATCAAAACGACGGTGGAGGAAAGGATTTCCTCCATGGAAGGACAAGTCGTCGATCTCAGGAACATGATGAAGAAGATGTTAGAAATTCAAAACCAAATGATAGCTTCCGTGGCAAAAAAATTGGAAGGAAAAGTACAAATTCTGAAATTCGTTTGGGAGGAAGATGAGGTGGAAATCATGGAAGGAGAAGAAAGAAGACCCCATATGGAGCTTATCCTGAGGGAAGAAAGAGGAGGTGAATATGAGGAACGCCATGAGGGATACTACGGCTGCCGAGGTGCTGACTTTGAAGAAAGAATGGAGATTTCGAAGGGAGTTGGGGCTATGGCAGAGCAAGGGAAGATCGAGTAACATGGGGTGGACCTAGCACTTGGGAGAGGGAAAATTATGGGAGAATCAGGGGAAGTGGTGGAGACCAGAAGATGAGGAAGTTGAAGATGCCCATATTCGAAGGAGATGATGCGTATGAGTGGATTTACAAGGTAGAGCGATACTTCGCCGCAAATGGGTTGACGGATGAGGAGAAGCTGACAGCAGCGGGATTGTGCTTGGAAGGAAAAGTCATGTCGTGGTTCCAGTGGAGAGACTAGAGGAGGCCTATCAAGAACTGGAGAGAATTCAAAGACTGCATAATATAACATTTCCAAACCGACTGGGAAGAAGATTTTTATGACCAATTCTTTGCTTTGACATGGGAGGGATCAGTAGCAGACTACCTGAGCGATTTGAGCACCTAGCCAGCAGAGTGGAGCAACTCTCAAATACAATTTTGGAGGAAAATTTCATGAAGGGGTTGAAGGCGGACATCCGAGCAGCAGTAAATGTTTTGATGCCTCGTGACTTGGGAGAGGTCATGAAGTTAGCCCAACTGGTGGAGAATCAGAGGATTTTGGAAAAGGGAGCTAGGAGTAGCATCACAGGGGGGACTTACAGGATGATGACAACTCACCTAGCACCTAAAGGTTTCGCAACCGGAAGGAGTCGAGAAGCCACCAAACAGAAGATGGGAGGAGGAGGAAGCAGGGGAAATTTCAAGCGGCTGACGGAGAGAGAGATGCAGGAGAAGAGGGCTAAGGGGTTGTGCTTTAGATATGATGAAAAGTGCAAGCCATGACATCGGTGCAAGGACCAAACTCTTCAGGTTCTCACCGTTTGCGATGACGAGGAAACTGAGGGAGGTGAGGAGGAGACAGAGGAGGAGATGGAGGAGAAGCTACACTTGGACCTGGCTGAAGTTTCCCTAAACTCAGTGGTACGATTCACTACGAATTATACAATAAAGGTGAAGGGGATGATAGAGGACAGGGAGGTGGTGGTGTTAATAGATAGTGGGGCTACTCACAATTTCATTTCCACCCAAGTCGTGGACCAATTGGGAGTGAGATTGGTGAATACCGGCTGCTACGGGGTGATGATGGGCATGATGAAGGTGGAGAAAAGCCAGGGGATTTGCAGAGGAGTGCGACTGATGATCCAGGGGATTCAGATGAAGGAATATTTTCTTCCACTATAGCTTGGGAGTACTGATGTCATCCTGGGGATTAAATGGCTACAAACTCTGGGAGACACCAAAGTGAATTGGGGAGCACTCACGATGGAGTTGATGGTGCATGGAAGAAAAGTGGTGATTAAGGGAGATGTGAGGCTATCCAAATCCATGGTTTCTCTTAAAACGATGGTGAAGGATATACAGTTGGCTAGCGGAGGGTATTTGGTGGAGTTGCACAGTTTGGAGGGAGCAAGATTGGAGGAGGGAGGGGGCATACACCTCTCAATTCAGCCATTGATCCAGCAGTTCCATGAGGTTTTTCAGCCACCACAGGGATTGCCACCACAGAGGAAGCAGGAACATGCCATCATGTTGAAGGAGGGAGTGTCACCCATCAGTGCACGACCTTATCGCTACCATCAGTTCCAGAAAGATGAAATCAAAAAGTTGATTAGAGAGATGCTGGAGGCAGAAATCATCAGACCCAGCGTCAGTCCCTTCCCTAGTCAGGTTCTATTGGTAAAAAAGAAGGATGTCAGCTGACGTTTTTACGTGGACTACAGAGCATTAAACAAGAAAATTGTACCTGACAAGTTTCCTATACTAGTCATTGATGAGCTATTAGATGAATTGAGTGGAACAGTGATCTTCAACAAGATAGACTTGAAGTCAGGTTACCATCAGATCCGGATGAAGGAGGATGTGCCCAAGACAACCTTTAGAACTCATGAAGGACACTGTGAGTTTCTGGTGATGCCTTTTGGCCTCACCAATGCTCCCGCTACATTCCAGGCCCTCATGAATAAGGTTTTCAAACCTTATCTTAGAAGATTTGTACTGGTATTCTTTGATGACATCCTGATCTACAACCGAACATAGGAGGAGCACTGGGAACATTTGAAAAGGGTGTTAGAAGTGCTGCAGGAGCACCAGCTGAGGGCCAACTTGAAGAAATGCTGCTTCACACAAGCCAGTGTGGAGCACTTAGGCCATGTCGTATCAAAAGAAGGGGTGGCAGCAGATTAGTCCAAAATTGAGTCAATGTTAAAGTGTCCAGTGCCGAAAAATCTGAAGGAGCTGAGGGGATTTCTTGGACTAACAGGGTACTACAAAAGGTTTGTAAAGGGGTACAACACTATAGCATGGCCACTCACTGAGCAGTTGAAGAAGGACGGTTTCCTACGGGGGGAGGCGGCCACAACAGCATTTGAGAGCTTGAAGAAGGCAATGACAACAGTACCGGTCATAACTTTGCCAGATTTCACTCAGACCTTCATTGTGGAGACGAATACGTCCAGATACGGACTTGGTGCAGTGCTTATGCAAAATTGTAGGCCCATTGCCTATTTCAGTCATGTTATGATTGCTAGAGCCAGGCTGAAGTCAGTCTATGTGAGAGAATTAATGGCCATCGTTTTTGCCTTCCAGAAGTGGTAACCCTACCTATTTGGGAGACATTTCATTGTCAGGATAGATCAGCGAAGCTTGAAATACATGCTAGAACAACGGATGGTGAAAGAGGAGCATCAAAGGTTGTTGTCCAAGTTACTGGGGGTACGATTTTAAGATTTAGTATAGGCTAGGAGTGGAGAACAAGGCGACAGATGCCTTATCTCGATGTATGGGGGAGCTGCAGACAGTGACACTATATGTTCCTTTGATGCTTGACTAGGAGGCCATTAGAGAGGAAAGTGCGAGAGATGAAGGTTTGGAAAAAATCATGTCAGATTTACTGAAAGAAGAGGGTAGCCACCAAGATTACTCATTGGAGGGAGACGAACTGCTATGTCAGGGGAGATTTATGATGCCCCGGACCTCGATTCACATCTCAAACTTACTCCAAGAGTTTCATAGAAGCGTTGTGGGGGGCCATTCAGGCGTACATAAGACATATAGGAGGCTAGCTGCATAACTGTACTGGAAGGGGATGCGTAAAGATGTAGAGGAGATGGTAGCTAGGTGTGAGATCTACCAAAGGAATAAGTACCTGGCTATGTCACCAGGAAGATTACTACAGCCGTTACAAATTTAAACGGGTCAACCCGAACCCGACCCGTTTTCTCAAACGGGTTAAACATTCCAACCCGGACCCGACCCGAGTGGGTTACGGGTTGACCCGACACGACCCGTTTACCCCGAATAATCCTCATTTTTTACACGGGTTGCCGGGTTAACCCGACCCGACAACCCGATAATTTGTTTTATATATGTATATATATTTTTTTTGCTTTTAAAGGAAAAAATACATAGAGCAATAAGCCAATAATAAATAACATAAGATTACATATTTACATCATTTTTTGAATACAAGATTATCGGGTTACACTTATAATAAAATAAAAGATTACAAGTTAATAATTGACAAATGTCAAGTTACAACTTACAATACAAGATTTTTTTTTTTTAATACAAGATTACAATTTACAAGTTACAATAAAATTAACTACAACTAGAAGTCTAGAACAGTAGAACAGTCCGGAGTGGTGAGTGACGAGCTCATTTTTGTCTTTCACCCTTTAATGAACCTGCAACTCTGCAAGCCTGCAAAACAAAAGAATAAACAAATATTGGCTTATTAGGGCCGTAGGCTCAGGATGAACCTAGCAAAGAAACATCATATGCAACTAGAACAGGAAAAAAATGCCATCCAAAGTTACAAATTGGTAATTCTCTATTCAATTAAATAATATCTGCTCAAACCAAACCAATTTATAACTCGGTTGCATTTAACTGTGTCGCAACTAATGCATAACTTCACCAAGTTCTTCATCATCGCCTTATAATTTATAAACATCAGCATTCAGCCATTCAAACTGTAGGCCTAAGCATCTGCAAGCTGCAGCTGCTGCAGGTCATAGCCTATCAATTCGGGTTAAGCAGCTGCAATATGCTCAAACGATTCGCAGCTAAAAATCTTGAGATTCCAAAAACAATAGGCCTAAGCAGCTGCAATAATACAATATGCTCAAACCAAAACAGATTTGCAGCAATCCAATTATCCAATACCCAAAACATTCAAAGTTCAAACAGCTCATAGCCTCAGATAATCAGATTCCAATACCCAAATTCCAAAACAAAGATTAGTTCAGCTCAGCTCAGAGCAACAAAATCCAATACCAGTTCAGACTAACCATGACAGAAAATTAACATGAAAATTAACATGAATCAGTAATACCAAATCCATCAGTTCAGCTCAGAGCAATAAAATCCACCAGTTCAGCTCAGAGCAACAAAACAAAGATTAACATGAAGCAGTAATACCAAATACCAGTTCAGCACTTCAGCTCAGAGCAACAAAACAGGATTAACTGCAGCAGGATTAACATAAATAACAGTCACCAGCAGTTATAACTCGAAATTAAAACCCATTAACATTACTGCAGCAGGATTAACAGCCACCAGTTCAGACTTTAAGTTCTATCTCGGTATCTCCAGGCTCCAGCATTCAGCCACCAGGCACGAGCCAAAGTGCCAAACAAGGCAGCACCGCAAGGCAGCAAGATTCAAGCATAAACTATAAACTTTATAAAGCACTAAAGCAGTGAACTGTGAACATAAAGCAGTGCATAAATAAGAATAAGAATTAAGATGCTAAATTCACTGAGTCTTGAGTGTTGATCGTTTGAGTTGCGTCGAAATTAAAACCCATTATATCATCCGTCACCGCATCAAGCTCTGGATCTTTGGATTCTACTACAAAAGCAGCAATAATGCAATATGAATTTGTTACCTTTTATACACTCATACACTAAATTCAATAAAATAATAACTGTTACCTTCATCACCAAACAACCAATCTTTTGTGCATACCAAAGCTTCCACAATATCATGTTTCAATGCACTTCGATATTGGTCGAGAACTCGACCACTATTGCTAAAAGTACTTTCAGATGCCACAGTGGAAATCGGTATACACAAAACATCACGAGCCATTCTTGCGACTTGAGGAAACCTGAACTGGTTTAATTTCCAATAATGTAAAATATCTAACTCAGAATTCCTATCAATTCTAGGATCATCCAAGTAACTTTCAAGCTCTGATTTTTTAGGCGTTGTTACTTCTACTTGAAAAGAATCATAATCCTGTGAAGTATAGCAAAAAATGAAGAATTGACTAAATTTAAAACGTGAAGAATTGACAAAATTTAATGGAAAACAATATAACCTGAAGGAATTGTGATTTGAGAATTGTTGATGAAGTAGAAATTGAAGAAGTCCTTTGTGTTAATGGTTGGGATGTTTGTGATTCTGGGGTTAAGATTTCCTCATTGGTTGTTGCGTAGCAAGAAAATAAATTTTCCAAGCTTTCCTTCACCTTCTTCTCAAGCTCGGCCATGTAATCCCCCACATACAATTTCTTGTAACACCACTCGACAAAGTTAAATTTGTATCTTGGGTCAAGAATTACAGCAATGGCTAAAATTACACTGAATTCTGACCAATACTTCTCAAATTTGGCAATCATGCCAAATGTCATTTTTTTAATATAATCCGGCCCACAAGACATTTCATACTTCAATGTGGCATATGCAGTAGAGATACATGAAAAATAAAGATTAGCAGTAGTGTACTTAGATCCAGAAATTGAATTAGTGATTTCATAAAAAGGTGCCAAAAACTTGCAAATGTTAATCATTTTATCCCACTCAACATCTGTAGGGCAACACTTGTAGTTAGAGTCACCCAATTCTAAATGCATAAACGCACGTCTGAAGTAAATTGCACTATCCAACATAATAAAAGTTGAATTCCATCTAGTTGGTACGTCTTGCCTTAAACCTTTGGTATTTGAAAGATAACTTTGGCTCACACATTCAAGGAACTTTTGTTTTCTGGCTTGAGAACCCTTAACATATTTAATGCTCTCACGCACCTTTATAACAGATGAATCAATTTCTTTCAAACCTTCTTGCACAATAAGATTTATAATATGTGCACAACATCTGATATTGAAAAAAACTGACCATTGCATAGAAGACCATTATTCAAATTCAATCGATTTCGTAGAAAATCAACAGAAACAGTATTTGCAGAAGCATTGTCTAAAGTGATGCTAAAAAGTTTGCTATCCAGTTTCCATTCAATCAAAAATTGATGAAGTTTCTCAAATAATGCAAGTCCATCATGTGGAGGTGGCATGAAAGCAAAATTTATAACTTTTTTCTGCAATCTCCAGTTATTATTAACAAAATGTGCAGTCAAGCAAATAAAGCCATCTGTGTTGATGGAAGTCCATAGATCAGAAGTTAAAGATACTCTACCCTTACAACTACGTAGAATGGCTTCGATTTGAAGTTTTTCCTTATTAAACATCTTCTTGCAATCATTTCTTGCCGTATTTCTAGAAATAAACTGTAACTCAGGTCGTAAGTAACGAAGTAATGTTCTTAAACCTTCCCACTCCACACACTGAAATGGTAAATCATGCTGGACTATACATGCAGTAAATAAGCAACGAAATTCTTCAGAATCAAATTTATTTGAAATCATCGACAAAGAAGTGCTTGAGTTACTTTGAAGCATAAGTTGACCAATATCTTGAGACTTTTTCTTACAGTTTTGCAAGTGGCGTTTTAAATTTCCTGTACCATTTTTACTATCACATAAGTATTTTGCACCACAATTCTTACATTTGCAACGTTTTTTGCCATCATCTGCAAGTGGCAACATTTCAAAATGACCCCATACTGTAGAAGTCAACTTCCTCTTCTTTCTATGAACACTTCCCTCAGTTGGAATGGGATTGTTCAACTCATCACTATCACATTCCACTTCATTATCAACAGAAACATGCACATGTTCATTTATTTCAATATGCTCAGAAGGATTACTCGCAACAATTGTATTAGAATCCTGCATCTAAACATAAAAACACAAAATTAAACTCATAACATCAAGCAATTGTACTTTCATCAAGACTAGACAACAAGCATCAAGCCATCAACAACTCATATTCTCATAACACAAGCAAAAAGCAATTGTACTTTCAACCACCGGTACAGCATATTGAAATCTTGCATTGATACTTAAAGCATTTTATTTCATCAATACTAGACAGCAAGCAACCCGATAATTCCATGAGACCCAAGTAACCAACAGAGTCAACAGAGTAACAGACATTAAGACATACCCGTAATCTCAACAGCAAAGGCCAAAGAGAGCCATAATCACAACATCAACAAAATTGATAAACTGTAATAGTAAATCACTAAACGAAACTCTAACTAACAGTATAACTATAAGAGAAGAAAGAAGCAGAAATTTTTAGCAAGAAAATGTGCAGCTGCAGCATACTGCCATATGGCCCATACTCCAGATTCCAGAAAACTAGATTAGTCGACCATGGCACATAGCCACAATGCCACATAGAGTGATAGAGTAATACACTCATACTCTGATACTCATAACTCATAAGGAACTAAAGGAAGAAGAAGAACTTATCCAAAAAAAACCCTAAACCGAAGCCATCAAATTATCAAACCACCATCAAAGTATCAAACATTCAAACCAACACAGCAACACTACAAATAATTAAGATTTAAGAGTTATTCAAGATATTACCAACCGTTGCAAGTCGCAACTGAGAAAATGGAGAAAGGAAGAGGATTCAAGGACGAAAAACCCTAAACCGAACCAGAATGCCAGATGCTTCAGAACTCAGAAGATCATAAGAAGATATCAAACCCGACCAGAATACTCTCCACCCCAGAGCGCGAGAGGCTGAGAGCGAGGAGAAACAGAAACCCTAGAACCCTCTCGAACAGCGGAACAGGCGAGGCGACTAGCGATGAGAATGAGATGAGGCGATCGAATTCGGGATTTAAGTTTTTAATAAAACGAGTTAGCGGGTTAATCGGGTCGACCCGCGGGTTGACGGGTTGACCCAAACCCGACCCGAATTTATAAACGGGTCAAATCCTTCAACCCGTATCCGACCCGTTTCGTTCACGGGTTGACCCAAACCCGGATTTTTCGGGTCGGGTTCGGGTCGGGTTGGCGGGTCGTGTCAGAAATTGACAGCCCTACTTCAGCCTTCATTAGAGAGGTGGTCTGATTACATGGAGTACCCGAGGCGATCGTATCAGACAGAGACAAGGTATTCCTCAGTCATTTTTGGAGAGAGTTGTTCAGGCTGCATGGGACAGTTCTAAAGAGGAGTACAACTTACCACCCACAGACGGATGGCCAAACGGAAGTAGTGAACAGGAGCTTGGAGACTTACCTGAGATGTTTCGTATCAGAGACACCCAAGCTCTGGGCTAAGTGGCTATTATGGGTCGAGTACTTGTACAACACCTCTTTTCACTCTACTTCTCAGATGACTCCATTCAAGGTGTTATACGAAGGAATCCTGCCTACTTGGTACACGTTGAGAGTAGCAGCAACCCAGTTTCCTCAGTTGAGGAGTACTTGGAGGAGAGGGATAGAGTGTTAGAAGAGTTGAAGAGACATCTGCTGAGGGCCCAACAAATTATGAAGAAACAAGCTGATGGGTATAGGAGGGACATCCAGTTTGAAGTGGGGGAGAGGGTGTTCTTGAAGCTCCGACCATATAGACAGAGGACAGTCGCCAACAGGAGGAATGAAAAGCGAGCTCCAAGGTACTTTAGGCCTTATGAAGTGCTGGAGAAGATTGGGGCAAGTAGCATATCGACTGAAATTACCACCAACGGCAACTATACACCCGATTTTTCATGTCTCGCAGCTGAGGAAGGCTATTGGTGACTACACAACCAACCCCGAGCTACCGACGACACTTACTAAGGATTTAGAGGTGGTTTTGGAACCCTTAGAGCTGATGTGGGTTCGTTAAAAAGAAGAATGAACTAAGTGTTGATCAAATGGAAGAACCTTCCTGATTACGAGGCCACATAGGGGCCATACGAGAGGGTGAAACATCAATTTCCTTGTTTTTACCTTGAGGACAAGGTGATTCTTTGGGAGGGAGGTATTGATAAGTCGACGCCTATCCAGTCGACCCCACCTAGGTCGGCCAAGGTCTACAGGAGGTGGTTCAAACCGCCTCCTCTCTAACTGCCTAAGCCATAGGGACGTGGACCCCTATTTAATTAAATAAAATATCTTATTTAAGGCAAGGGATTAATATATTTTGTGAAAGGAGGTTTGAATTAATCTATTTGAATTAATTCTTGGAGTCTCTTGGGAGTTTTGGGCTCTAGACCTAGTGTCTAGAGATTAGGAGAAAACGATCCTCCTCTCGAATAAAGGATCAATCGTATCTTTGCTAGTGTTTGTTTTGCTTTGATTTTATCTAATAAAATTTACTGTTTTGGGTTGCTTTCAGTATCGTCTTGTGTTCTTTCTCGTTGTTTTACCAATTTATTGTTAGGGTTACTTGTGAATTCAAGTATTTCACATCAGATGACTTGTAAATAAATATCATTTTTATGACATCCTATTTTCTGCCATCATCTGCAGCACCACTGATTCGAAAATTTTACTAGAAAATAACTAATCCTAATTAAATAAATGTGTAAAGATGCATTCACTCAAGAAGCACATTTATGCACTATCACTTGCAAGCATCATCTAATTAAATAAATGTGTAAAGATGCATTCACTCAAGAAAGCACATTTATGCACTATCACTTGCAAGCATCATCTAATTTGAACCTGCAGGCATTACTTTTTATTCATGAGTGCTTCTTGAAGATTAAAACAGATCTATCTAAAATTTTATGCAGATTAAAATGGTGACCAAATTAAGGATTATTATTAAGATTTTTTGAGACATCTCATTAATATATATAGACTTTAAAATGTGTAAAGATTAAGTATATAATTTTATTTTTATGATGGGAAAAAATGCAAATAAAATAAACTCCAACACATAGGATCCTAGAATCCAATCTAAAAAGTAGTTCATTCATTTGTTTACATTCATCACTAAAGAAAACAAAGACTCTCTCTCTACAGAACATCCTTTTTAGAAATGGAAAGTCGAAAACCTCAAATTTGTAGTTCAATGGATTCAAACATGCTTTTCATTAAAATTTTCTCAATGATTTGACATGAGATCTAGATATGATGGAGGTATTTTCATCATTATATATTTTCAACACAAACACCCGACACAAACACCCGACATAGCTCGAAATCAGCCTAATCTCAATAGTTTGCCAACTTTATTGCTATTATTACCAAAATCCTCTCTTCATTGAATTACTAAAACCACCTCCCTGATTATTCATTCTACATAATTCACCGTAGTTCTACATAATGTGGAAATTTTTTCTCAGGCTCAAGCTCATTCGAGGCCAACTTATAATCTACATGATAATTCAACTTTCAGGTAAACATATCCATAAATCATAAACCTATTGAATGCACTTTACAATCATTAACTTTATCATAATTATTTAACAACTGAATTAATTGACTCGTTAAGTAAATGGATCGTGACTGCACCACTCTCTCTATTGAATATGAAACCAGCCATGTGCATTTACTGTCTGCTATACTAATTTTCCACAACTCTACAAAACATGGAAACTTTCAATATTTTTCAAACTTAAGGAGACTAGCCATAGAACGGGAATTTTCTTGCACAATATGAGGTGGAAATAGGCTTGCTAAACTTGAAATCCGATTTCAAACTGTTCTAATAAAATTTGTAAAAATTAGCAGAAACTCACAGATATAAGATGGTCTGGTCATGAACTTAGAAAAATATATAACCTCACAGAGCGGATGTTGTTGAAGGCAAAAGCAGTTTAAAAGCTAAGTTCTTAAAATAAGGCTTCGTTTGGGACGGCTTTCTTACTGCTTCTTAAAGCGGTTTTCTAGTATAAAATTTTTATACTAGAAAGCTGCTTTAAGAAGCAGTAAGAAAGCCGTCCCAAACGAAGCCTAAGTTGGCCTAGCTGTGTGCTTAAAAAGAAAGGATAGTCTCACAGCCATCAAGATGTCAATTACATGATTGTTGATCAAAAAAATCCCAACGTGAATTCATAGATCGGCTCTAGAAGACTAGAACCAGCTCAAGTAATGTTGTTTTCTACTTGTTAATATAGTACACCCAAAATAGAAATATACTTACTGCATAAATAAAATAGGTTTGATTATTCTCGAGAATTTCGAAACCAGCAGAATACCACATATAACGTAAAAAAAAAGTACATGATAAATGCAAAACCTAACCTGAATGTCTTCCTAAAGAAAAGAGTCTCCAGCAAAACAGTGCAAGGAATTATTGCCAGTTTTGTCATCTAGATAAGAAAATGAAGCCATAAGCTGCTAGAATATTTACTTTCAAGAAATTTAAAAAACAGAATCAGCAAATAAAGGAAAAACACAGGTAGAACAAGCATGTATCAGACGTAATAACCTCTTATGTATGAAGGGAAATGATGCAAAAATGTAATAAAAAGTATTAGATAATCTACACAACATGCCCATCTAAAAATAATAAAATAAAAAATGGCAGAGGGAATTCCTAGGGAATAAACAAAAAATTTTACAAAATTAAAACACAGGGTTTGGCATTTACTTTTTTTTTTTTTTTTTCAGTGTTATTTTAGTATTCCACGTAGTGGGATAAAGGGTTGATGTTAGTGTTATTGTTTTTGTAATTTTAGTATAGCTGCCTTAGGAATTGAGATCTCAAACGTTGATGAAAAAGGTTGCGGGTTGACATAAAGTCGACCACCAATTGAAAAAGTTATGTCAAAAGTAATGAAAAGGTTTGCAGTAACATATAATGCTATTCCAATAGACATAAAAAGCTATTCCAAAAGAAAAGATTTACCGTGACATGTAATTCTGTTTTATCATTTCTCTTGATGTTGTTGCAGGTTTTCTTGCAAGCCTTGTTTTATACAATTTGCCGTCATAACAAATGCAAAATTCATGTTTACTTGAATACCTTCTTCTCAACCCTCTTGCTTGATTGATTAGGGCCACACATGAAAAGCGATACATTTTGTAACTTTGTTCATTTTCTGTGCCAATCTTTAACAAAGCAAACAATGGAAATGGAACCAAACATCAACTGAACTGCTTAATGTCAATTCAACAATTATGTAATCCCTAACCAATTGCACTATGCTATAGACAGAATCTTGTAGTCGGTATATAGATTGTCTTGTAGGTAAGTTTAAGCTACCAAGAAACTTCAAAATCAAAGAGGACATTATAATGTTCAACAATTTCATAAGTTCAAGATATTGGAAATAACATACGAAGTCAAAAATAATAACTAATAGTGTACGTATCAGCATGCTTTAGAAAATAGCCAATAATTTAAATTGAAGCTTATTGAAAATCAGAAGGCTTCTGCATGCAAAAATTACAAATGGAGGAAGTGATCAGTAAAATGAAGCTTTGCAATTTTATTAGAAAAAGGCGGGGCACCTGATAGAAGCCAACTGAATTGAAACCCAAGCTTAGGTTTAGCAAACCAATAGAGATCCCATTAAGTATTCCAAATCCCACAACCACCTTCTGATCAAACGATTTATGTTCAAAAAACTTCATCCATAATGCCACATGAAGCGAACAAAATGTGACTAAGAGATGCCAGCTCGTCAAAGTAGTGGCTGCAACCAACATAAGTGAGATAAGCACAAAAGTTTCGACTTTGCTGAAAATACATTGTGATTTAGTCAAGAAAATTTATATTGAAATAAATTCATAAGAATAACCCAAATTATCTGCACAACATTTTAAAGAGGTCTGCATTGAGAATAGAGATAACACAGATAAGTTCACATGGCTATTAAAAATTTGGAAATCACAAAAATAAATTAATGAAAATTAAAATAAGTCTGGTTAAATGAGTTGTTAAGTCAGAGGTGGCAAAAATAGGAAGGATGGTGTGAAATAATTGACAAAGAACTTATGAGAATAGCATATATTCAAGGTTGTTAAGGTTTGGGCAAGCAAGAACCTATAATACAGCAAGTAGAACAATTTCAAAGGATTAACAAAAACGGTAAACCAAATTTAACTTGGCTAGAAAACGCAAACAAATAATTGTTTAAATTGGAGATAATATAACAAGCAAAACTCAAAGGGAATAAATTTGGAATAAAGATTCATGAGGCCAGCTCTAAGTAGCAAAATTAGGCTAAATGATAGACAAGGGATGCGGATGAAATCACCAAAAAGCTTTCAGGTGATAAAAAATAATAAATAATGAAACCTTATTCTATTGAAATAATACAAAAGTATTATTTCATAGTGTTTTCTGGATATCTTTGATTTTAAGTGTTGGGAAATTTTGAGCAAAACCAAATGATGATGGAGAACAAACACACCAAAGATTGCAATCACACAATATATAAATTTCTATGATTCAATGACATTCACTTACATCCAAAGCTACACAAAGATCAAATATTCTACTAAGCTTTAAAAGAGTAGTATATTAAAAGTTTTATATTTACATAAGTTAAAAAATAATCATATAAATACCACTTTTCTACACCAATGTCTGAGAGAGAATAAAGGCTGATTGTGGAGAAGATGCTGATGTTACTACTATCATTGTCTTACATTCTTAGTTGTAACAACTTCCTCTTTTTCCTTCTCACTTGTAAAAGCTTCTCCCTGTTATGACTAAAAGATTAGGCCCCTCTACCCTCTCTCTCCCTCTTCTTTCTATTTTCGTATGGCCATGCTTCAATAAAATGCAACCATCTCATTTAATCATGCTTAGACATGGTAAATAGCAAGCTTGTAAATATTAGGTAGATGATAGTAGGTAATTTAATATAGATGTTAGGTATATGATGTTGGTAATAAACTTGTGAAAGTTAGGTAAAGGGTGATAAGTAGAATATTTATAATGGTTAGATAAAATTATTTCCATACTTTTAAAGAAATTTATCTCCAAAATAACCAAGAGAAATAATTTTTTAAGTACCCATTTAGTGGTTAGTGTCAAAACACACCTTTCTGTGTAGCATCTGCATATCTCAATTATAAAAGTTATTTGAGGCTTTACAAAGCCTCAATTTTCAATGGATACTACTTTTGCAAGCATATTTGCCGGATTTTTTGCTCCTTTGATTTTAACGGGTTGTTATACATCATCATCAAGAAAATTATAGATGTAGTAGTATGTGAGTTGCATAGGTTATGTCTAGGAGTTTAAGATGACACTCTTTACTAAGTCAATAATATTTTGACTTCCACAAAAGAGAGCATTATCTTCTTGTAATAGGTCTAATTCTCCTAAAAGATTTTTTAGCCAAAGCATCTCTTTATTGGCTTTAATGATAGCTACATATCCGGGTTTTATTTTTAAAAATATAATTATCTTCTATAAGCATGACACCCAACATATGCCGATACCACCAAAGGAGTGGAAGCATGGAATAGCACTTCGCTTATATCTAAAGTAGAGATGATGGTTAAAGCTCAGAAAAAATCATGATCTAGATATATATTATAATCCTGAAAAGACAAATATTATTGCTTGTGTTAAGTAGAAAAGCTTCAAGCTGTGTAAAGTAATCACTTAATTAACAATGACAGTTAATTAATGATATAAATAGATTAAATTATTAGTAGCAAATTCTAATGATGGTATTTTATTCAATTCAATCAACTAATGATTCAGTGAACATTGAAAACATGATACGAAATTCATTAAGGATATTGATTTTTCATAAAATTCTAAATTTAATAAAAGCATGTCATTAGAAGATTATGAAATTAATAAGAATAAGTTATTGAAATGCAATGGCAAGATCTGTCTTATCGATACAAATAATTTAAGAAAAGAAATTCTACAAGAATCATATATTTATGGTTAAAAATTCACCCATTAAGCAATTAAAATATATCAGGAACTCAAAATTGCTTAGGTGATTAGGACTAAAATAAAGTGTTGACGATATATGATTTGGTGTCCTACATATTAGAAGTTAAAACAGAACATCAAAGGCCATGGTGATAGCTGAAACTTTATCAATACTAGAGTAATTATGGGATTAGATATCAAAGAATTTTGTGATTAGATTACTTGATAAAAAAAGAGCTGTGACGCCATATAGATTATTGTAAATAGATCGGCAGTCTGTAAATTTCTTGCTAATTAAACACACTGATTCTATGGAGAAATAGCAAAATTGTATATGATTGAAATTGTAAGGTTATTGTAACAACCCATAGTTTGACTCAGTGAAATAATTTTTTTAGGATTAATTATAAATCCAAATCACAAACCGTCTTCGTCATAACATAGATATTATAGTGCATTAATTACACTAATGTTTTTCATATTTTTTGGCATTGATGCAAATCCTTAAGAAATTGATATATTTCAGTACAAGTGGGGGCTTTGGGGCCATCAGGTTTTCGTTTTACAAACCGATTTCACCAAAGTGTTCTAAAAAAGACGGGCTATTTTATGGGTATGTTTCTATAATTTTTTAAGCTCCTAATTGAAAATATAAATGAATTTATATTAATTTTTTGCTAAATTAAATATTTGCATAATTACATTTATATACTATTAATATTTTAATCCAAATATCTTAAACCACTCAGATCCTTCAAATCCCTTTTTAATCCCTTCATTTGGCTTAACAGAGAGTTAAAATAACAAATAAGAGAAGAAAGGAGAGGGAAAGAGAAAAAAAAAAGCTTAGATTTGGAGGCCGTAGAGCGATTTTTGCCTGTTTTTGCCGGTCGGTCATATTGGAAAATTTGCTCATCTCATTATAAGAAACTATTACCCTATTATGATTTTAAGAGTTTATTTATTTTGTGTTTTATGCATTTTAATTTAGTCAAAACTTACAAAATTTGTGATATCTTGATTTTTAACAAACTTTCACTGCATAATTTTTTATATGTGATAAATATCAATAATATGAGCATTTTGATTATAATATTATTAAATTTCATTATATAAAAATAGAAATTATTGAATTTCGTACGATTTGCACTAAATAAATAATTGTATATTTTTATTTAAACATATTATTAATATAGGTATTGAGGATGAAAATAGGTGTATGATTGCATAACAGCAGGTCGCTATTACTATTATAATATTGTGATAATAATATGTGTGAGGACAAGTAAAAGCTGATTTCACTGACGTTGGCTGGAGATTAATTGACTTGTACAGAATGGTGGGCAAGCCGACGGGTTTTCCTTTAAATACTGTGATTTGGCGTTATCATTTACTGATTTCATGTGATACTAATTGGGAGTTATTAGGAGTTATTATTGTGCCGACAGACAAAAAGTGACGACTTTATTTACTAAGCCAACGAAATATTGATACGGATTACTGTTTTTTTATATGGATTATTGCTTACTGGAAAAATAACACTTAAACCAGGACTTCTTATTTGTTTAGTGTGATTATTGAAATGCATGTTATTGAGGCATTATTCCTATTACTATATTGATTTATTATTAATGCATGGATTTACTGTTACTGTATTATTTTATTGCTCTTGCCACTGGTTTTACTGAAACTGATACGAATATCGATATTTTTACTAATACTATTATTGATTTATTGTTACTATTATTGATTCATTGTACTGATTACTGATACTAAACATACGATATACTGAGCATATGATTAAGATATTGATATAATAGATATGCATGCATTTATATGATTTTGCCGTATTAATATGATTCTAACAGTTGCTACTGATGCTTTGATTTTATCGCTTTATACAATTATTTACTAATTTGAAACTAGTACGAATTTATTGGTTTCTCCATTGCACTTATGAACCATATTATTTCATCATTTAAAGACTTTATTACTACTATATGTGAGATTTATTGCGTCTACACTAATTCATGATTATATAAATATTATTATTATAATTTGACTGTTGATATGCATATTGTTCCTTTGACGAGTTTGAGTTCATATGTAGGATTTGATCACTTGCTGGGCTCTTGAACTCATTATATGTAGTTAAATGATTTCATGTCATGGTAAGAGAGCAGAAGTGTGAAACTGAGCAAAATCCTTCAAATTCAGGTTCTTGTTATTTTAGCTATTCTTTTGTACTCATGACAGAGTAGTTGCGATATGATTATATAAATCCTGGTAGTATATATGATTTTGGGAAAATGAATACATGTATATATTGATGTTTTGATCGATAGTTTTATTTTTGTTGGCATTTATATATAAGAAAAATTAAGTAGCTTTGGTTATTGTATATTAAAAGATTAAAAAAAAATATTTTTTCCAAATTAGATTATAGGGCGTCGCAATATGGGTACCACTTTGTAGCACCAAAGGGGCCGACACCAGGTAGACTTCAAGAGACTTCAAAGGAGAAGCATGTAGAAAGGGGGAGGGGGGAATTTCCAGAAACTCACTGAGAAGGAGCTGCAGGGGAAGAGGATTAAGGAATTGTGTTTCAAATGTGATTAGAAATATAAGTCGGGGTACAAGGGTGAGGACCAAACTCTTCAGGTTATCACAGTCTGTAATGACGAGATAACTGATGAGGGAGGTGGGAGTGAGGTAGTTGTAGAAGAGTAAGAGTTGCATCTGTACATGGCATAAGTCTCCTTGAACTTGGTGGTGTAATTCGCTCCAAATCACACCATGAAAGTGAAAAGAGAAATAGCAAACAAGGAGGTGAAGGTGGAGTTGATAGATAGTGGAGTGACCCATAATTTCATCTCAAACCAGGTCGTAGACCAATCGGTGGACATAAGGTGTTATAGAGTGATGATAGGCACTGGAAAGATGGAGATGGGTAGAGGGGTGTGTAGGGGCGTGATTCTGATCATACAGAGGGTCCATATGAGAGATGACTTCCTCCCATTAGAGTTGAGGAGCATTGATGTCATCCTGCGGATGAATGGAGACAGACCTTGGGGGGGGGGGGGATACCAAGGTTAATTAGGAAGAACTGACGAAGGAACTAGTGGAGGGAAGAAAGGTGATTAGTGATTCAGGGTTATCCAAAGCTATGGTATCACTCAAAACCATGGTGAATACTATACAAGAAGTGGTAGGAGGATTTCTGATGGAACTGCAGAGCTTAGAAGGGATCGGATTGGAAGAGGTGGGAGGCATATCTCCTTCAGTACAACCACTTATACAACAGTTCTGTGAGGCCTTTTAGCTACCTCAAGAATTGCCACCACCAAAGGAGCAAAAGCACGCCATCACTTTAAGGGAGTGACCATCATCGATTAGTGTCAGACCATACTGCTATCCTCATATTCAGAAAGATGAAATTGAGAAGCTGGTTAGAGAGATGTTGGAGGTAGAGATCAACAGGCCAAGTATGAGCCTTTTTTCTAGCCCAGTCTTAGTGATTAAGAAGAATGATGGGAGCTGGAGATTCTGTGCTAAGTACCAGGCCTTAAATAAGGAGATTATGCCCGACAAATTTCTCATTCCGAAGATAGATGAGCAGCTGGATGGGTTGTGCGGAGCAGTGGTGTTTTCAAAGCTGGACCTGAAATCTAGCTACCATTAGATCAAGATGAGAGAGGAGGATATTCTAAAGACTGCATTTAAGACTCATAAGGGACACTACGAGTTCCTGGTGATGTCTTTTGGCATCACCAATGCCTCTGCTACATCCCAGTCCCTCGTGAATAGGGTGTTCCAACCATATCTCAGGAGGTTCGTATTGGTTTTCTTTGATGACATCTTGGTGTATAGTAGATCATATGAGGAGCATTTGGAGCATATGAGGGTGGTCTTAGGAGTGTTATAAGAGCATCAACTGAGGGTCAACCTGAAGAAGTGTTATTTTATATAGGCCAGTGTGGAGTACTTAGGGCGCATGGTATCTCAAGAGGGGGTGGCCGCTGATCAGGCCAAGATTGAGTTAATGCTTAAGTGGCCTCTAGCTAGGAATCTGAGAGAGATTAGAGGTTGATTTTCTAGGATTGATTGGATATTACAGGAGATTTGTGAGATGATACAACATCATAGCCTGGCCATTGACAGAGCAGCTAAAAAAGGACAATTTTTTTGTGTGGAGATGCCGCTACTCAGGCCTTTGAGAGATTAAAGAAGGCCATGATCATGGTACTGGTCCTAGCCCTACCAAATTTCAGCTAGATTTTCGTGGTAGAGATGGATGCATCAGGGTATGGATTAGGGACAGTCTTCATGCAGAACCACAGGCTCATAGCTTACTTCAGTCAGGTGTTGACAACCAGAGCCAGGCTAAAGTCTGTCTATGAGAGGCAGTTGATGGAAATAGTGTTGGCTATTCAGAAGTGGCGGCCTTACTTATTGGGCTGACATTTCATCATCAGGAAAGGCCAAAGAGCTTGAAGTACCTGTTAGAACAGAGGATGGTTACCGAGGAACATCATATGTGGCTTTCAAAGCTATTGGGCTATAATTTTGAGATACAATATAGGTCAGAGTTGGAGAACAAGGTGGTTGATGCCTTGTTCAGATGTGTGGGAGAGCTCTAAGAGTTAGCAATGTCGATACCACTGGTATTCGAGAGGATCGAAGCTGTGGCTTAAAGAGGAGAGAGTGTGTAGGATGAGGAGATGAGGAGGATCAAAGCAGATCTAATGAAAGATGAGAATAGCCACCTGGCTATTCCCTAGAGGAGGAGAGACTGTTGTACTAAGAAAGGTTTGTGTTGCCTCGAACGTCAGTCTATATTCCAAATATGTTATAAAGTTTCATGGGCAAGCTGAGGGGTCATGTTGGTGTGCATAAGACATACATGAGATTAGCGACAGAACTGTATTGGAAGGGGATGCACAAAGATGTGGAAGAGATTGTGACAAGATGTGAGGTATTCCAACGAAACAAGTACATGGCCATGGCTCTAGGGGGTTAGTTTAACCCCTTGCTCTATCAGACAATGTGTGGGAGGTGGTCACCATGGACTTTATAGATGGGTTACCCCGATCTAAGGGATTTGAAGTGATTTTAGTGATAGTTGACATGTTGAGCAAGTATGCCCACTTTATTCCCCTACGACATCCCTACACGGCAATGACAGTGGCAACGGCATTCATCAAGAAGGTGGTCATACTGCATGGGATATTAGAGTCTATAGTGTCTGACCATGATAGGGGAGTCTCCCTATATTTATCTTTAATTTGCATGCAAAGAGATCTTTGATGTACACATCTTTTAAAGCAAAGTAGAATATTTGATCTTTGAGTGGCCATGAATGTAATTGAATACCACCAATAAACGTAAACTTGTGTTTCTCCCAATTGTGATCTTTGATGTACTTATCCTCCATCATTATTTAAATTCACTCAAAGTTTTATCAATATCCGAACATTGAATTCCAGTAACCTCTATCACGCCATGTAGCCTAAGCATTAATCTTAAACTCATACTGAATACCACACATCAATCTCAGATTGGAACACTATTATTTCTAATTGAACTGAACGCCTAAGAGTGAATCATAACCCAGCTGGGCTCAACTTGGGATTGAAACTGTCAAAGACAAATGCACAAACACCTTGAATGCCAGTCTGAGTTTCCATTCACGCTCATCTGCAGAAGCTAGGTCCCACTGATCAAATTCCATTGCCATAGAGCAATTATTTCACAGCAAAAAAGTGCTCTCCATCCTTCAATTCTTCAATCTCTGAACCATTCCTTGCCTCTCAGATCATCCAGATCTGATTTTCAAAACTATGACTGATACATTACTAATAAATATATATAAAAATGGAGTGTCTGTTTACGTACAATGCATCTAGCAGTTTGGAACAGCAGTAAAATTTAACCATAAACTTCCCTTGTCAACACCCCAACAAATAAAAGAACCATAATAAAGGTGATCAGAGGACCACAAAAAGGCTACAATCAATTAAAAATTTAGCATCCAAACAAGACTCATTTCCCTATAATACAAACAACAATATCTTCAAATTAGTAAAATCAGCTCCTTCGTACATCATAATATGTCCCAACACCAAATAATAAGTACGACTAATATGATCAGAATAAGGTTTTGGGTTTAGCAAAACAGAAACCATAAGTCCACAAAAATAGACCTCACCAAATGTGAAGCCGAGCGAGCTGATGAGCGCCTTGTTACAGATCACAATGGAGACGGACGATACCACCGAGAGGCTCAGCGCGCCCACGGTTCCCAGCTGGAACCGCTCGCCATCTCCCATCCTGACGGTATTCTTCACTAACCAACCTCAACTATTCAGCGCAACTCTCCAAAGCAGAAATGCCTTACTCCATCCAAATTGGAGCCACGTAAACGGACAGCTTATAAAGAGCTGTAATTAAGAGAAGGATCATCATCCACGTTGGTGGCAACGAGTAGTCAACGAAATGGGACACGAAAATCGGAGAGAAATTCCAAGTGGGAGTGGACTTTCGAAACCCTAGATCTGATCTCGGTTAGTGGGCGAGGAGAGGGCTTGACCTACCAATTAATCCAAATCAAAAGAAAATCTCCAAAGCTCGGATTTTTGTGTAGTCCCCGCGACATGTTAGCAGTACTGTGAGGCGGCATTGTAGCTCGCCCACGCTTCAGATTAACGTTCTCTGTCAAATTTAATAGGAATGAATGTTTTCTTTTTTAATTAAAAAAATAAATTTATTTAAATTGAGTATAGTATACTAATTTAATCAATAAGGGCATATTTTTTTAAAACAGACAAATACAACATTTTATAAATTGATCACAATCTCATTACTATGATAAAAAAATGAGATTTTTATTACAAAAAAATTTAAAAAAAATGGTAAGAAAACAGCAATAAGGTAATAATTAAATAATTTAAGAAAAATGTTAATATTTACTTGCATACATTTTATATCAAATTTAGGTGCATTGAGTATGATGAAGATTTAGAAACATTATTTTGCTTATATTATATAGATCAATTCTTGAAAGGGTGGTACTTAGACAAGGATAACATCCAATCAACAAGGCAACAACATGAAAAGGGAAGGAGGTAGCAAGCCATTTTTTCTCACAAGTTTAACAATGTGGATTAAAGATTAGTACAAGCTAATGTGCTTAATGAGAGAGAAGCAACACAAGCTTGATGGTGTAGAAGTCACATTGGAAGTCATGAAAATTTTTAGCACAATAAGATACAAATAAATTAAGAAAATTGATAAATGATTTTATAATGTTGAGCTTAATATCAGTGTGTGGGCATGCGGAGGTTAGAAGCGAAGAACTACTTTTTCTTGGTATCTCTTGGAGCAATCTCATCGTACAAATGAGCTAGCGCTTGAAATATCTTACTGTCATAAGCATCATATGTAATGATTCAAAGTTCTTAAAATGGATTTACTTAAAAAATATAAAATTTCTGAACTAGAGCGTTGTGGCACTTTGCTTTCGGGCTCAACGACATTGGGACGTTAGAATTCAACGTGGCGGCGCTAAGTTCTCTATTCTACAATTACTCTGGGAGCGGCATGCAGCGCCGCGGTGCTAGATTTTTAAAGAGATGAAATGTTGGGCACTAAAAAAAATATTTATTATGTAAATCTCTTCTTCATCACCAACACCATTCCCTCCTCATCTCTTGTTTGGCTTGTCAAGGAAGGAAAGAAAGAAGGAGAGGAGAGAGAGAAGAGCTTCCGAGGTATTTTCGTTCGCTGCTCATGTTATAAAAATTGTTATGATCGTGTTAGATAAACCAAATCCTACTTTTATTTTCGGTGATTTTGTGTTTGGTAAATTTAATTTTCCCAAATTTATAAAAATATTTTTTCTTTATTTACCGAACTTTCATCGTAAAACTTTTTTTTTATGATAGATATAATTCTTATGAGCATTTTGTCTGTAATATTATTAAATTTTACAAAGTAAATTGATAGTTATAATTTTTTGAAGTAAATAAATAGTGTTTGAATTTTACTGTATTTTGTAAATTATTGCATCTCATATATGATATTGAATTTGCCTAAAAAATAATATGACTAATATAAGATAAATGTGGCATTGCAAGAAAGGCTGGCTAGTTATTAAATAATTCATGTTGGTTGGAGCAAGATACCACATACATGAGAGTAGGCAAACGAGCTTTTCTTTAAATTATGAGTTGTGGTCTAATCCAAATACAATATACAAAATATAAGATATGGAGTCAAAAGAGGACTAGATACACCGCTAGGCAGAAGTGACAAGTCTTATAAGATAGCCATCTGACACCTAACGCTTTATACTAATACAATATACAGAAAAATACCATGTAATTAATTGGATGTCATGTCTTATATATTATTCATAATCACATTCATGATTGTATTACATGATAGGATAAAAATTGATTGATAGACAAAATTAACATAGAACTGATAGAACTAATATTGAGACTTATATAACATGACATGGCATATGATAGGGACATTGATAGATATTAATAGACATATTAATATGGCATATTAATAGACATATACATATGACAACCTTTTGATATAAACATATGATATAATCATTAATTGGCATGAATATAACTTATAGATAATTTATGCTTATTTTAATGTGTCGCACTTAAGATTGATTTATAAACTTTTATCAATTTTTCTATAAGTCGATGGATTCCTATGCTTGGTGAGATGCTTTTAGTTTATTGGTCATATTGATTCTTATAATGAGTTTATTGATTGTTTACTATTTATATTGATGATTATTGATTTTATAATGATTGAGATGAGCATGTATATTAATTTTTGAGACCATGCATTGAAAGTATTGATTGGTTGCGTATTGGGCTTGATGATGTGATTTTGATTTCAGGTTTGGGAAAGAGTTAGGATCATGCAGAGTGAGGCTTATCAACTTTTTCAAGTTTTATTTTGTTTTGTATTTTTTTTATTATGTCGTAGTCAATAGCTCAAAGATAAATCAATGTATTGAATGATCACTTAGCTATTATAAAATGTATTTTGAAATAATGAATATAGAATTACTTTTTTATGTATAAGATTTGTAATGGTTTTCACTAGAATTATTAAATTAATGGATAATTAGTGTCTATGGTGGATAATTAAGAAGATAAAAATGAGTAATTCTTCCAATTTAGATTCTGGGGCATTACGTCAGAGGATCGAGGGGCATGATGAGCTAGTAATAAGATTGGACACAAAATTTTAATTAATTAATAATAACCCTGAGGTGATTTTCTTAATGATTATTAATGGGATTATTACACAAGAAATTTATTAATTTATTTGATCTACATAATATCCAAATGGGATGTTAAAGTATTTTACAAAAGAAGCTAAAGTTGTAAACTATTATTGAAATTGATAGGGAAATATATTATAATAGGACACTACATTAAAAATTAAGTATTATATAGGATAATATGCTGAGGAGTAGGTATAATGAATTGAAGCTTATTTAACTCCCAAATTGCAACAAAAATATATTGTAAAAAAAAAAAAAAAAATCGTAGAGTTACAATAATAATTTATGCATGATTTTAACTTCAATATAACACAATCAATTGCTATCTCTTATGCATAAATTGAATGATAATGAAGAGATTGAGTTATTGTGGTATCATAAACAAATTATTAAGAAAAATGATCGATGAATCAAATATTTTTAATGATATTTATGTATCTATCAATGTCATCAGTGCTATCAATATATACATGCATCAATATATGATTTAACAAGATAGGACATCCAGCTCTAATGTGATATTTTCAACATCTTTTATCCCAAATGATTTCCAGATAAATTCAATTAATTAGTTATTATTACAGATGGCTTCATTAAATTAATAAAGAGATGTCACTCTCTGGCCGTCAGCATAATCGATCATTTATTGCATGCTACAATTGGGATAACACCACAAATCAATTTTTAAAGGAAAGTTTGTCAGACCACCCTCATGTTATGGTATTATGTTTTTATAGCCAACCCATTTTATAATATTAATAGCCATCCTTTTTTGCTTATGCAAATTTCACAATAAAAATATAGTAGGAAATAATCAATTCTATTTATTACAAGAAAATCTATATAATAATTAAAATAATTGAAAATTAAAATGAGATTTGAGTTACTTACAACAAATAGAAGAAATCTTTAAATAAATTTGACAAATGAAAAAGCCCTGAATAACATTCTCTCTTCTTCGACAAGGCACACTGCTGAAATTCAAAATTTTTATTTATAAAAAGTCATTAAAAATGGATTATTACAAAAGATTTGATAAAAATACAATAATAAAAAAATAATACATAAACTTTGATGGTACATAGAAATATAATAAACAACATATGCATATGAATATATAAGACATTCTTTTTTAGTGATTTATGACTAATTTTTTGCTATGTTGTTTTACCAATTTATTAAATTTTTAGATTTATTGTTATGATTCCCTACTTTTATTATTGATTATTTTGAGTTTTATTAATAATATTTAGTCATTGACTATAATGACTCCTATTGATTATGTTAGAATGAACATATTTTATTGAATCTTTAGTCCTTGCATTAAAAGCTTTAATGAGTTTTAGATTACTGCTAGGCTTTTGAGCTCATTATGAGGATTTTTAATGATTTTAGGTCGGGGAAGGGGTCAGGACCAGTTGGAGTTAGATGTCAAACATCCTTAAATTTTTTTTTTTTTTTTTAACTTTTGCTTCTGTAATTTCTTTTATTCTTTATAAAGTGATTTCATGGCTAGTGTAAATAATATTTTAGGTGAATAAATAGTAACAATCTTGATGTATATGATTTTGATTGCTTTAATTGGTTATTATTTATATTGATGATTTGTAGGAGCTCTAGTATATTTAAAATGATAAATAAATAATTATTGCAAATTTGATTATAGGGCATTGCATTTTTAGAGAATTGAAATACTGTGAAAATTATATTATGATATAATGATTTAAAGATAAAATAAAATATAATGAAGGCAACGTCTAAAACATTTCTCCACATAATGCTTATGACAACCTTTAGATGATATCACATTACTCCTTGGTGTGTAGTGATAAAGGATATGTGAGGGTATATCCCTTTACTAATGTTGAAGCATAACTTCCCATTCTTTTTCTTTTATATATGTTATCATCAATCCTTGAGTAGAACAACACAAAATGCTATAGTTGATGTAGGATAGTTGTGGGAATCCAACATTATCCTACAACCAAAACTATCCTACATAATATGATGTCAATGGCATGTGGTAGGCGTGTCAATATTTGACACGACACAAAAACCCGACCTGAACCCGACCCGAAAATTTCGGTTTTGACCCGACCAATTTCAAAACGGGTCGAGTTTGGGTTCACGGATTCGACCCGTTTGAAAAATGGGCCAGGTTCGGGTTGACCCGATGTGTTGCTGGGTCAACCCGCCAACCCGTTTAACATGTGTTGCCCGCATCTGCCCAGGCTGTCCGCGCTCCTGCCCTCGCCCTGCCCGCGTGACAATGCCAGCAGCGTGTCGCCCGCTCGCTGGCCGAGGCCGCCTGCGCGTGCTCGCGCCTGCCCGCGCGCTTGCCGAGACAGCCCACACGCACTCTCACCTGCCCACTCAGGCGGGCACCCGCATCCCGTGCGCGCACCGCGTCCAGCCCGTGCTCACCCGAGTCCATCCCACGTGCAGCAGCATCTGCTTCCCGTGTCGGGTTGGGTCAACCCAACAACCTGCTAGGTCTGGTCTGGGTTCGGATTTTCTACCCGTTTATCTACCCAGGTCGGGTTAGGGCTGACCCGTTTGAACCCGAGTCAACCCGAACCCGAATCGTGACCCGATTTTGACACCCGGCCCCTACCTGGTGATGGTCTTGAAGCAATTGACAGTGAAAATGGTGATTGCGTGAGGTTGAAACGCTCTGATCCACTCCAATATAAATCAAATGATGGCCACTATAGTTACAAAGTTGAACCTTTTTGCCTAGGATCTATATATATGGATGACTCATAATCTCCATATGTATTTGGTCTTGGATTTATAACTCCATATGATCTTGTTCCCATATGTAATAGGCCTACACCCTATCTCAACCTTTTTCTCTTTAAACATTGTGCCAACTTTGTTTTGGTCGATCAAATATACAAAACTGATGGTTTTGGCTTGACTCATCTCTTATGTTGGATGTGTCGAGTGCTATACTAAATTGAACAGAATGATATTTTCTGTTGAATTTAGAGAGGAAATGGTTAAGAGATTAGAGGACATGCATATATGCTGCTGGGAGTGAATATATTATCATCTCTTCAAGCTTAAAACGTTTGACATTTGTGTAGTCTCTTCTTCATTATTGGAGCTGCATCAATGTTATACATTTATTTCTACATTGCGATCTTTTTTTTTTGGAAGGAGTGGATGACCTAAGAGTAGTAAATATCAAATCTAAGGATAAAGGAAAATCAATGCAGGATAAGATGGTGGCATAGCTGAGGCTTAGTTTCAAGGATGACAACTTGGTGGGCACTCCAAATAAAAGTGAGTTTAAGAGCTGAGCTGCAAGGATGTGATTAATACTAATGACGGATTGTTGCACTTGAATGGTACTTTGAGCATATATTGTGTCTTTTCATTATGTATATTTGTAATAACCCAAAATATGAAAAATAAAAAATAAAAAAATAAAAATTTAAAATTTTATTTTAACTGGAGAGTTTCAGTGTTGTGTTTGGTAGCACTGCAACGCTAGCTAGGCTTGAGAGCAAAACAGTGTTAGAAATCATCGTTATGGCTTTGAAGCCTCTATTCTACTAAAATTCTGAATTCAACATGCAACTTTGCAACGCTAGGTCGGAGCGCTGTGGCACTAGACCATTAATAATATATATATATATATATATATATATATATATATATATATATATATATATATATATATATATATATATATATATATATATATATATATTAAATGAAATCCTAAGAACTAAAAACCTTCAGCACAGTCATCTCTCCCCCATTTTGATTGGCTTGCCATAGAAGTAGAGAGGAAAAGGGAGAGGAAGAGGAGAGAAGGAAGAGAGATAAAGTTTATTTTGGTCATTTTCATATGTTGCTTCATTTAGGAAAAATCTTCTAGTCGTTATAAGTAATCCGGATCTTACTTCAGTTTTTAATGATTTTGAGTTTAACAAAATTAGACTATCCTAAATAGATAAAAATGCATTTTTATCTTGATTTATCGTGTTTTATCGTATAACTTTTTGTATACGATAGATACAGACTTTATGAATATTTTGACTGTAATATTATTTAATTTAATTAGTTAAAATGAAAATTATGATTTCTTGAAGCTGTGGATTATTCAGATTTTTCTGGATTTATAAATTTCATCATTTCATATTACATTTTATGAATGAAAGGGAGATTGATACTGCACATATGAAATAAATGTAGTATATACATATGAGCAAAGAATATTGGTTGTTAACAATATAATTAATTCGGATCGATAGTTAAAATATAATATCCTACGCAAGAGGGTTGGTTGGTGGGTTTTTTTTTTAAATATAGTTTGCGGTGTTATCCTAGTTGTAGATTATAATTAATGTCTGATTATGCCAATGGGCAGAGGGTGACTAATCTTAATAATTTATTATTGAAATCCACCTATATTAATAATAATCATAAAGATAATTATAATAAAGATAATATAATGATATAATAAATATAGTTGAAAGAATAAAAATATCATATTAAAGCTAGACATCTTGCCTTATTAAATCATATACTAATGCAATTCATACATTGATAGCATTGATAATATTGATGGCATTGATAGCATTCATGTTATTGATAGCATTGATAGATATATAGAGAAGTGTGTACATTATGTACTGAATTTATATAATGAATAATTAATAATATGCACAAGACTAATGACATTGACACATGTATGTTCATCATATAATATTTATTTGTTGATCAATGGTTTATTGATTACACATTTTTACACCTATTATTGATTTATAGATTTAAGCGTGTTGATTCTCACTTTTCATTATTGATTATATTGAATTGTACATGATTGAGTATTGCTAATATTGAGCATTACAGATTCTATTGATTGAGATGAGTATGCATATTAATTTCTTAAATCCTATTGTTGCGGGCTTGAATATACGCGGCGATAAAATTTTAACTATACATCTTAGCTTTGCACGGATATCCATCTCACACACAAAAAATACAAGATTTTTCACTTGAAAAACACTTAAAAAAGGGAAAAACCACGAGGCCTGGCCTAATTGAAAATGATTCCACTAGAATTTGAGTCGGTTACAATGGGCCGACTCGCCTCTGAGGACGATCAGATTACAAATAACAACTGTACGATAGAAGTTCAGGTGTCAGGTGATGGTCTGGCAGAACTTTGGTTCTCAAGTGGTGGTCTGACAGAATTCTGGTTCTTTGGTGATGATCCGGCGAAGGTGAGGATCTCAGGTGGAGATCTAGTGAAGGTGAAGGCCTCTGACGGTGGTCTGGTGAAGGTGATGGCCTCTAGCAAAGGTGAAGGCCTCTGACGGTGGTCTGGCGAAGGTGAGGGCCTCTAGTGAAGGTGAGGGCCTCTAGTGACGGTGATGGCCTCTAACGAAGGTGAGGGCCTCATGTGGTGGTCTGGCGAGGCTCCGGCGGTGGTCCGGTGAGGCTCCAGTGGTGGTCCGGCGAGGCTCCGGTGGTGGTTCAGTGAGAGTCCGGCGAGGTTTCGACGGTGGTCAGGCGAGGGTGAGGGCCTCATGTGGTGGTCTGGCGAGGCTTCGGCGGTAGTCCGGCGGTAGTCGAGGAGGAGCTTCTTCATTCTCTTCTCTTCTTGCTTGGGTCCCTTTTCAAGAGAAATGAGGAGTCTATTTATAGATTTTTGGAGTGGCATGGTCTGTAAATTGGTGAGAGATCAAGGGTAAATGGGGAGTGGTTGGATGGACGGTCGAGATTGAATCCCTTGATCATGGACCGTTCGTCAGGCATTTGGAGGCCTTAATGATTTTGGAATTTAGTGATCTTGGGCTCGTTGGATTTGTCTCGTCGAGCGGCTCGATTCGACTATAAGTTCGTCATATTTGGAAACCTTTTGGTAACTCAAATAGTGGTACGAAGCTTCCAACAGCGCTTCGGGTCCTTGATTTGGGCTCATTTGGGCTCGTATTGAGTCGAATTTGGTCTCGTTAGGTTCATATTTTCGAGACGCTCAGTTTGACTGTAAGTTTACTGAAATCGAAGTTCAGATGATCCCGATTTTAATTTTTGAAGTTTCTGGCTTGGTTTTGCGTCAAGATTCGTACCCGATCAAGATAATTTTTTGATGCCATATCACCTGTATTGAAAGCTTTAGTGAGTTTTGGGTTTTTGTTTGGCTTTGTAAGCTAATTATGTGTTTTTTTTTTTAATTTCAAGTTAAGGAAGGGATCAGGGCCATGTGGACTGAGATTGATTGAGATCTTTAGGTTCTCCATTTGATTTTGTTTCATTTCTTTTATATTTTTGTAGTTATGAGCTTTTGATAGGTCAATGATTTTTAGCGATCTCCTAGTCATTAATATAATGAAATATTTCAATGTGTATGATTGAATTGCTTTGGTTGGATATTGAATTCTTTCAAATTTGATTCTAGTGCATTATAATATTTCCCTTTTTATGCTTATTTATGCAAATAACCCCATGAGTTATTGAATGGCTACGTGTATATATATGATATATCTATAGCTAAATCTAATTTTTTTCATTGAGCATCTCATTATAAAATCGAGAAATAAAATTTTTAAAGACTTACTCTACTATTGCCTCATTCACAACAGTGCCTATGAATTCTTTAGAGGCCTTTGCACATTATCAAATTGGGTAATAAACATTCTATTAAACTTGGCAAATGAGGTAACCATGCAAAGTGGAAATGAGAGAACTACTATAGAGGCAATTCTCTGATAGTAGTAAATAATTATCCAAATTTCAAAGCATCGTTGATTAGGGGTGTCAATTTCGGGTCAAGGGTCGGGTTCGGATTGAATTCGGAACTGACCCGACCGTACTACTCGGGTCAACCCGAACCCAACCCGTTTTTAAAAAAGGTCAGGTTTTCGGACCCAAACCTGACCCAATTCGAGTCCGGGTCAACCCGACCCGACACGAATGACCCGAGGTTGACCCAAAATTGCTAGTTTCAAGTAAAAAATTGGGTCAATCTTCAATTTTTGGGTAAAAAACGGGTCAATCTCATGTTTTAGGATCAAAAATAAGTTTTCGTGTCAATTTCGGGTTGTTGGGTCAACCCGAATCCAACCCGATTTTAGAAAAGGGTCGATTTGTTGAACCCGAACCGGACCCGCTTCGGGTCCGGGTTGACCCTAACCCGAATTTTTCCGGATCGTGTTTCGGGTCGTGTCAAAAATTGACACCCCTATCGTTGATATCATGTAACGAAATTGTGAATTCAAAATAAGTGACATGGCCTTCAGGATCCATATTCCACTTTACAAATCTAGGTGAGAAATTTTAAGCTCTGTTTGAGTCATCCCTTTGCAATCTTCCTTGAGATAGAATGGTATGACTTTTTTATTGCTCTTTAAAACTGCGTTTTAGTAAAAAAAATAAAATTTTTGTACTAAAATTCTATTTTAAGAAGCAAAAAAAAAAAAAATCGTCCCAAATGAAACCAAAATCTTTTTTTTGTTGTTGCTTTGCTTTTCTAAGTAATCATCTTTTGGCTTTTGATATTCTCTATATTCATTGTAACTTTTAGGATATTAGACCCATAATCATCCATGAATCACACCCAAACTTTACTAAGAACTTTGTGCAAAAAGAGAGCAATGAAATCGAAAGAGAAGGAGAGAATTATGTAGTGAGAATATGTGAGATTTCCATAAAATCAATCTGCATATAGAACTTTTCCAAACAACTATTGAAAATAGAATTATGAAAAGCTTAAAGAAAAAAAGTTTTTTATTTGAATGTTGATTTGAAGATTTGTGTCAAGATTTATACAAAATTTTCTAAGTTTACTGAAAATGATCTTTCAAGCTTTTTGATTCGGCAAAAAAATATCTAAATACTAAGAAAATAGACCAGCACATGTGGGCACGATTTTCTTTTATATAGATTTTTTTTTGTTTTTTATTAAATGAAATGCATAATTGTAATTAAGTAATTCTATGAATGCGATTATCACTCACTATAAAATATTCAAATCTTGCAATAAGTAAATTGAGAGGCTTTGTTTTATAATGCATCATAAGCCTTTTTTTTTAAATTTCTTAATTTAAAATAAATATTCATCATATCAATTTAATTGATCATTAATAAGGCCTCTTCACAAGGGGTGTCAAAACATGACCCGACCCGAAACTTGACATGGATTGGACCCGATTTGAAAAATTTCGGGTTCGGGTCAATCCGTTTGTCATATGGGTCAGGTTTAGATTTGAGATTCTTACCCGTTTCTAAAATCAGGGCGGGTTCAGGTTGACATGGCAACCACAAATCAACCCGGTTTTAACCCGCGAGCCATATATACGTGCTGGTGAGTTGGTCCGGAGTTCGGTTCTGATCCAGCTTCTGGCACAGCCACACCGTCCCGCGTCCGGTGTCCCTCTTGGGTCTGCGTCCCAATATTCTGGTGTCCCTCTCGAGTCTGCGTCCCAATATTCCAGTGTCTCGCTCGACTGCTTGGGTTCGCGTCCGATGTTTTGTGTCATGCCCAATAACAACAAAATTAGTCCAATCTAAGCCCAAATAGGCTCAAATCAATGGACCAAAGCATATTTGAAATCTTAAAAGCATTAATTGAATAGCCAAATGATATCCAAATATAGTATGCTTATAATCGAATCGAGCTGCTCAACAAGAGAAATCCAACTAGCCCAATTTCTCAATTTCGACATTATTAAGGTACTTAAATGTCAAATAAATTATATATGATTGGAGGAATCAATATGAGTCGTCGAATGGAGTGCTTTGGATTCGCTCTTGATCTTCCTCATATTTACGGGGTATGCTACTCATAAAAATATATAAATAGGCTCTTGCTCCCTTCATGAAAGGGACATTTGGGTGGAGATTAGAGAGTACTTTGAGGCTTCAACGATCCCGAGCTCTAACCAAACACCAATGCATGTGAACTTCTATAAGCCAATCGGACCACCGTACGGCTGCTTGACCATAGCCGAACCTCTGCCCAGTTGTCAACCTCCGCGTGGTCGTCGACCGCCACCAAACCACCGCCCGGCTACTAACCACCACCGACCCTTCGCTTGGTTGCCATCAGATCTCTATTTGTCCGCCATCACCAACTGCATCTTCTCCCAATCATTGTTATCGTACACCCAACTTTCGTCGTCTAACCATGATCATTAAAACCTCCCGCGTGTACCTACACAAAGTTTGATAAACTCTGCAAAGTGTTGTAATTTCATAGTCTCCAAGTTAATGGACCAGTCAAGTTTTGTAACTCACTCAAATATTATAGAATCTTCTCATCTCAGCAAGGCCCCATGGGTTTTCCCTATTTAAGTTTTCCAAGTAAAAATTTTTGATGATTCCGCACTCTCTCAACTATTTATTTGTGTGTTGGATATCTGCCCATCTCAAGGATTAAATATTCTATACTAGCTCGCAAACTTTAAAACAAATGGTGAAGCTATAAAGGCTTTTACACAATATGACCAATTGTAAAGAGCCAATCATGGTATATATCCTACATATCATCTTCATTTTGTAGAGAATACTATGAAGATTAAGGAGAGTATTTTAATATGAAGAGATAATGTGAACCTTATTTGAAACAACACAATCTTACATAAATTTAGATACTATAGTAGTCTTTTTTTTTTTTTCAAAATATAATTTATAATGTATATAAATTTTATCCAATATGAAAGTTAACCCCCATTTATATACTTTCAAAAGTTGAAATCTCCTATCATAACCCATTTACATAATGTTAGAGGTTGAAATATCCCATCATAAGATATCAAATTGTACCTCCAACTTCCACTTTTCATTAAGTGACTAGTGAAATAATATCAGATATGACTCTGTATAATATATTATATAGGAGAATAAATAATCAATGACCTAATAATTCAAAAAGATTATTTCTCTAAAATCATGAGTTTCAATCACACATGATTTAAAGCAATAATAATATGTTATAATTCATATTATTTATATGCAACTTTTTAGGAATAGTTATGATTGATTAATGAATGTTTAATCATAATAAGGAACTTACTGATTTTGAAATAATGCTTGACAACCATGATAGATTGTTATTAAAGAGAAATCATGATATGAAGTTTTATACTTTCAAATATTAAATGTTCATTAATTTCTTAGAGAGAGAGAGAGAGGGGGGGGGGGGGCAATAAAAAGGAACTTTTATTTTATCCAGTGAACGTACGCAGAGGAACGTTCAGATTCAGGCAAAAAAGCGCCTGTACCGAGTACCGAGGTGTACCGAGTTTTTTTGAAAAAACTCGGTACAAGCGCTTTTTTACCTAAAATCGAACGTTCATCTGCGTACATTCACTGGATATAATAAAAGTTCAATAAAAAGGCTTGTTCAAGATCTCATGGAAGGGTGGAGCCCTTTATAGGGGAATAATAATAATTAGAAAATCTTTATTGATATTTAGTGAATAGCAATATGAAGTTTGGTTAATAGTTTCAGCTATATGTTTTGTCTCAATTAGGATCTTATATAATAATAATAATAATAATAATCATAATAATAATAATAATAATAATATAAATTTCAAGGTCAAATAAATTTGTGTAGAATTTAGATCAAATTAGGCAACATTAAGACTTCATTTGGGATTTCTTTGGGCTACTGTTTTTTTTTTTTTTTTTTACTTTTGAATAAATTTTGGAACTAGAAAGCTGCTTTACATTAAGAAAATTGTCTCAAATGAAGCCAAAGTGACTAAAAAACAATCAGGGTCATGTTCTTTCGGCGTATTTTTCAAAAAGATACATTCTTTCATTAATGTCTATGAGACAATTCCAACTTTGCAGATCCTTATGATATTTGTTATTTGTGTCCCGCTTGTAATAACTAAACCGCAATTAATGCAAAATCTATTCATATTGGCAATAAATTGCAGCCAGAAAAATAGCATATGAAGATTGTACACAATACTACATGCACCTAATTGTCACATAGATCTTAAACAACATTTAGTCTATATCATATTTAAGTTCAAAAGTTATGAGATCAATGGGTTAATTTCTTCAATCATTCATCAAGCATTGCTTTCTCATTCATTATCACATGTAAACCATTATTCTCTCTCTCTCTCTCTCTCTACAAAAATCTACATAACTCGCAATGAATGCAATGACTTTGGTATGCATGATAGGAAGGGAATAAAATGAAGAAATCAAACAAGAAATTGAAATAACAAGGAAAAATGGTAAATTTTTCATTTGATTAATACTTCCAATTGTTTGACGGAAAATATTACTCAAATATCGGATTAATTTTCATTCGAATCGGAAGAACTCCAACCACGAGAAAATTTTAGCTCGGATTAGAATTTGAGCTAGATGATATTTTCAAGCCAGCTGAAATTCTAGCTGGCTCGAATAGATTTGATTCTAATCAAATGAGTTTGAAATCAACTCTAGTTGAGTTCAAAATTCTGTTGTTTAGGTTTCGTCGGGTTTAAGTAAGTCAGTGAAATATCCGTTGGAACTTTTCAGTGATTTTTTCGCCGATATTCGATACCGGCTTCATATATTCCGTCGGTTTTTGTCTGAAATTCCGCCTCTTATTTTCCGGCATAATTTACACCAGCTTGAATGCCGCTTATACCGGCGGATAAATATCTCCTGATAAACAACCATTTTCCTGTAGTGTGATTGTAATCCATATTGGACACCGATCGAGTACCAAATATTCAATGCCATATTTATCATGATATTCAATGCCATTTTCCTGTAGTGTCTCGATTATATTTATCTGAGAGAGAGAGAGAGAGAGAGAGAGAGAGAGAGAGAGAGAGAGAGAGAGAGAGAGAGAGAGGATCATATAAGAAATGTGTTAAAAATATTTGATGTTTGTGGTTGTGAGAAGCATTGCTCTTCATTTTCTCTCTCACAACTAAGTTGGTGTTGGAATCTAATAACAACAGTTTTTGAGATACAGAAAACCGGCAACTTAGTACTGTTTTATTGACTTAAAAATCTCAGTTAACTACTCAATTGACATTGGTGAGCACATTAGGTGAGCATGAAATTTGAATACAGTTTATGGGCAAACTACTTCAGCAAATAATACTAATCAGGTAAGAGTTAGATAATCAAAGTGGGTGAAGAAGAACAATGAAATACATAATTCCTAATTCAAGTCATAAGAGTTCCTCAAAATCGATTTATAAACTAATCAGTAAAAGTTAGCAAGCATAGAAGAGCAGATTTATGTTATTGTGAACTTCAAAAGAGGATAGAAACTTTAGTTCAGAGTAAATTCAGATTTTCCTTAGACAGGAATGATTTCAAGCTGTGATCATTACCACTGGTTCGAAGTTTTTTGTGGATAGAAATGGAAGAAGTAGAAAACAAGTGAGGGAAGTTGGTGAGTCCTGAGAGTCGGTTGAAAATTATATTATCTCGTATAATATCACAATGACATCAAAAAGATTCAATATATGGTTCTTTATTTTCTTAAAGGGTTGATAGGACTACCGAAAAGACTACACTTAGAATAAAATATAAAAAGTAGCATACAATATAACCACTACAGCTTGACACGGACATATAGATTAGCTAGATGATGTATATAGGGGTGCAAACGAGTCGAGTCGAGCTCGAGCTAGGGGTTGTTTGAGTCGAGTTCGACTCTCATATACCGAGCTCGAGCTCGAACTCGAGTCGAGCTCAAAATCCGAGCTTGTGCTCGACTCGTTTCGTTGTCGAGCAGCTCATCGAGCTCAATCCGAGCTCAAAATGTCGTCGCGTACTCGCCTTCGCAGCCGTGCAGACGTCCGTCGTCGGCGAGTACTCGCGGTTTGTCATCGCGTTCTATGTCAAGGTCGCGTCCAACGACGACGTCGTCCGTCATCACGTCGTTCGCGCGTTCAATCGAGCTCCGAGCTTCGTCGTCGTGTCCAATGACGACGTCATCCGTCGTCGTCGTCATGCGCTCAATCGAGCGAGCTTCGTCGTCGTCATTGTCCATTCTGAGCTTCTTCGTCATCATCGCGTCCAATCAGTAGTCCTGAGCTTCGTCGTCATGAGCTCTGAGCTCCGAGCTCAATCTCGTCACGTCCATTCCGAGCTTCGGCGTCGTCATCACGTTCGTTTCTAGCTTTGCCATCGTCGTCATGTCCATTCCGAGTTCCGCCGTCGAGATATGATCCGCCGTCGTCGTCCCGAGCTCTATCTCGTGAATCCCGCCCAGTCGAGCCGACGAGTCGAGTCGGATGCCTGTTAAGCATTCGAGCTCGAAACTGTGTTTGAGCTCGACTCGCGAACTCGTTTAGCTCGGCTCGTCGAGCCCGAGTCGGCTCGCGAGCCGGCTTGACTCGGTTGCACCCCTAGATGTATACATAGAACCCAATCTACGATGTGGCCTCCTCTTCAGATGAGTTCCATTCTTCAAGAGCGAGTGACTTGGATGAGCCTTCAAAATTTGGTTTATAGGACAAGTCTATGCTAGCAAATTCCTAGGAACAAACGTAGAGTTCCTAGGGACAAATGTCGAATCCCTGTGAGTGAGGGGCAAGTCCCTTGGATGATGATAGCAATATGTTAAGTACAAGTCGAGCCAATGTAGTCGTAATCATGGGCTTTAGAGGTGTGCACTCCTATAGCTCAACCGGGGATGTTTGCTACGGGCTACAGGCAAGTGGCCTTGATCATGGACAACTGCTATCGTGAGCTAGTTCGATTGAGGTGAGTGATCCTCAGTGCATGAATATGTTAGGGTGAGACCTTCAAGGGAGGTCACCGAGATGGACTACATTCTTGTTTAGTTCTCTCAGGACAAGTTCACATGGTGCAATCTCTGCAGAGGAGAGTGGTCGTTTGATCACAGGCTAATGTCAATTATTGTAGGGTCATGCTCCTTTTCGATCAGTGCAACATCGACCATGTAACCCTCATGGCCGAGTTAATTGACGGAAACTTACTAGATACCTGTCAGTATTTACTATTTACCTTGTTGTAGAACAATGAAAAGGTATAAATCTAAAGGAGGATCTCAATACAAGTAAACATGATGGTATGAGGTGTTATAGGAGGTTATTGGATGGGCATTATTGAGTAAACTTGTAGAGGAGTGATAGGGAGTCCCACTCTACTAGAAGGAAGTGGCATTGTGACACATAAAGAGTTATCTAAATATTTAAAATATTTTTACAACAAATACTATTAAGCTTTGATACATTATTTTACTTGCATTATTAAACTATAATGTTTTTTTTTTGTAGCTCAGAAACTTAACCTAAACTTACAAATAGGAACTCAAGGGTATAATTCTGATACACTATGACATATTCTAATTGACTCACATTGCATCAATTTATATTTTCTTATAGAAATATAACAAAAATTCAAACTATCACTATTTCGCTCTTTTTCTCTCATCTTTCTCTATTAAGCATGTTCTACACATGTTAGTAGATTATGATATCACTCATGTCTCAAGGATAGATTTGAATCCTACAAAAATATTACTGAGAAAGAACAAATCATAGGAGAATCGCAATCTGAACAAAATGGACCTTACAGGACATCAAAAGCTAATTTACTTTAATCATCAAAAGTTGAACCTAACATAAGTTTTTTTTTTCCTCTGACTTTTTTGAGACTTCGAGCGAATTAAATCATAAAATCACACACACTATATACATAAACCTCAAACCCAAGACCTCTTGGTTCGAGAAATTATTCTGTGTGGACGTCGAACACAGTTTACTATTTGAAGACCAATCAGAATGCAACACATCAGCAGTACTGAGCCGGGTACTGAGCCGCGGTACCGAGCCTTGTACTGAGTCGTGGTACCGAGCCTTGTACGGAGTAGGGGGTGACGTGGCCCATTCTGGTTGGTCTCTGAGCGGTGTTCGGCGTCCACACAGAATAATCTCTCTTGGTTAATGGCTTAAGCTTCCAACCACTAAACTAAAATGGACTACATATGCCAATATAAGTTCTCGATCCAATATTTTTATACAAATAATATACAAAAATATATATTTCAGCTAAGAAATTGCAGCACAGGATAACGACGAAAAGTCTGGCAACAAAAAAAAAAAAAATTGTAGAGAGACAAAAGGGGGGAAGAATCTTCATCACCAAGATAAGGGTATACAGATAAGCTAAACTAAACTTTAATTAGTACATACAAAATTTAATAAGCTTCATCTTATTCAGTCTCTATAGAGCATTATTGGACCATGATATACGTACCAGCAAAATTTTTATTCCTCCAGCCACTAGCCAATTTCATGCAATTTTTTAAGGGAGATTTACAAAAATAACACTCAAAACTATCAAATTGAAATATTTCACGTCTAAGTTTTACTATTTAAAAATATAGCACCCAAATTTAAAATAAACTCAAAAATAACATCTCCCGCATTAAAAAAATTAACCTCATCAGCGAGAGCTATCATTCCCGTAGCGTGTGCCATCATAGATGTTGATGCCCTAACTTGCGAGCTTCATGTTGCTCACATGTGATCACCACTGCTGCTTGCCTACCAGCTCGCCGCCACATGCTTGTGAGCTCCGTCGCACCCACCGGTCACATTCCCCGCATGCCTGCGTGCTCCTCTCTACCCCCATTGATGTCATCATCTACGAGATCAGCTAATGCCATTAATGGGTGCTAAATATCATAAATACTAAATTTTAGAGGTGAAATATATACAGTACATAGTGAATTTGCTATGTATGTAAATTATCCTTTTTGTTAATGAATAAGCATTAATTCAAAATTTTTATCATAATTTTGAAAATTTTATCGACTAAATTAACTGATAACTATCAATTTCATGCACTTGAGAGTAAAATTGTAAACTTTACCTCAAGGACAAAAGTCTTAGGAAACTTTGATTTTCCTAGCTTAAATAGACTGCAGGAAGTTAGCTATAATTTTTATCAGTATGCAATATTTGCAGGAATATAAAGTTAAAAAGTTTGACAAAATACAGTAACAAATGCGAAGTCAAAGAGAAATTAAATTGACAAGATAAATTCTGTGGGGTACAGCCTCTTCCGCTAAATATAATTAGAAAACAACAACGAAATAAATAATGTTTGATAAGAAACTAAGGGGCTGTTTGGTAGCACCCAGGATTTGATTTAAATAGGATTTCGTAAATTCTGAGGGGCCTAAATCCTGAAAATTGTTTGGCAACATTCATGATAAATCTTATTAAATCCTATGTGATTGTTTGGCTATAGAGTATATTTAACGAGCAGACTTTTCCTCTCGAGCCAATGAATTTCGTAAATCCGGCAAAAAACAGGATTTCGGAAATCCGGGGTTTGGCACGAAAAGGTGGAATTTTCCATCTGTGGCGGCTTTCATTTGCCGTGAGATTTGGTTTTGCATTTTAGCCCGTTTGGCTGGATTTCACTTAAATCCGCCTCAAATCCAGCCTAAATCCTGCTACCAGACAGCCCCTAAATCAAGTCCTACAGCTGTATCCAGTATTCTGAATTCTGGTTTCAGCAGAAATATACATAAAACAACCTATGAAGCTAAATCTAAAATCTTAGAGAATCTTGTGAACCTAATGAAAGACTGATTGCTACAAAATCAAGATATATTTCTCAATTATGGTGCCTAGTTAGAGCTCTTTTGGTTGCTTGAATTCAGAAAATACATTCTAAAAAATAATGAATTTTGGAGAGTTCACCATTTGATTGGATGTAGTTAGAAATCAATATGAATATCAAACTCTAGGATTTTCAAAATGAGTTCTAAAATATGAGCCCATAGCTCACCATTCTCATCAATATTCACTTGTAATGCACACTTTTGGAGGAAAATTGCAAGAACCAAAGTCAGTGAAGGCAAATAGAAACATATTCAAAATTGACATGATCTAAATTTCTCAAATAATCATGAACAAGTTAGACTAAGGTTTCGTTTGGAACGGTTTTCTTACTGCTTCTTAAAGCAGCTTTCTTAAAAATTTTGTACTAGAAAGCTGCTTTAGCAAGCAGTAAGAATGCCGTCCCAAAAGAAGCCTAAATTAGGATAACAGAACCTAAAGTCCTAAACATAGAAGACTACTGTTCAACAGTGGTTAACTACATCAATTTAAAGGACAAAGCAAAACAAGTAAATTTTACTATGCTAGAGATGCTAGGAAGAAAACAACTTGATGAAATGTTTGTAAGAGACGTTAAGATTTGAAAGATTTCAGATGTTCCAGATCCATTTTCCCTTCCAGAGAGCACTGGTTTACATTCAAAACTTACAACATCCTGAGTTTTCTATTAAAACAGGTGCACTAATTATCACATTCATACCAACAAAAAATGAAAAAAAGAAAGCTTTTGATGATTCCAAATGCAACTATGCAAGTACCGAAAAACAAAAAGTCAAGCTTTACTGGCTCTTTTGCAAAACAGAATCTTTGTCACCGAAGCAGAATCCAAAGACTTAAAGCCTCAGATTTGAAACCAAAAAGACTTCTTTGAAGAAAATATTTTTCCATGAACGGCCTTTGCACAAATTTAACAACAGAGAAAAGGAAAAAACTTGGCCAGCAAGGGTAGCAATGATTCTGACCCAGTGCCGGCAGCCGCAACAGGAAAACATATAGGGACACTTAGATAAGATCTACCTTGATTCTCAGAAATCCTTCTAACTTCAAGTAATCTTTAAACAGAATGGAATAAGAAAGCTCGGTTCATTCTTCACTTCCTGTTGGAAAAAGAGTCAAAACCCTCCTACCTCCTCTTCCAGACCCAGAATCCATATCATCTCCATAAGAATTTGGCAAGGAAGCCATAGTAGGAGGTTGCATCATGGCTATAGAAGAACCCCCTATCCTGTGCAAACCAAGGGGCTGTGTTGCTCCCCTTGCGAACAGACCATAATCACTAGCTGATCCCAAATGCCTTATTTGTCTCTGATGATAATATTGCTGGTTCTGTACTGAGGCGGCAGCGGCAGCCATGTGTTGATGTTGATGCAGGAGAGGCGGAGCTAAGAACTGCATATAAGTCTCCTGTCCAGATCCGTCACGGCAGAGGAAAGGGTGAGGGATGGGATTACTTGAAAAAAGATGCTCCGTGGCCGCGTCGGCGGCCGACATCGGCGGGCCGGCGGCGGAGGAGCTTAGACCCTGCATGCGCTTGAGGTAAAGACGATATTTTTGGAGATGGCTGGCGACGTTCTCGCGAGTGAGACCGTCAACACTCATGAGCTGCATTATGGTCTTGGGGACGGCGTTCTTGATTCCGAGATGGGCGACTGCGTCGACGAATCGTTTGTGGAGCTGCGGCGTCCAAACCAGCCGCGGCCGTTTCAAGGTGCGAGCTGATTCTTCGCCGGCGTAGCCGGTGGAGACAGATTCAGGAGGGGCGGAGAGGTCCGGAGAATCAAAATCCGGCGGAGGAGGAGGCGGTGGCGCGGAGCTAGGGTTTGGCGTTAAGATATCGAAGGCGAGGGCGAGGTCGGGGGTGATGAGAGACTGGGAGAGGGGCATAAGCTCTTCGGGGCTTGGTAGCTCCTCCTCCCATCGGGGAAACCAGTTGGGTTCTACTTCTTCTCTCATCGTCTTCTGTTTCTTCTTCTATGCCTTTGCTCGTCCTGCTGCTCTTGCTTCTCCCTCTAGTCGATCAATATGGGCTTTGAGGTATGTTGGTATCGTGAGGAAGACGAAAAGGGAACAGAAAAAGGTATAAAGGAAGGAAATTTGGAGAGGGGAACGGAGCAAGAGGGTTGCAGAGAAGAAGGCGGTAAGTGAAGGAGAAGCAGAATGGTGAAGGAGGAGAGGTTCGAGGTGGATCTTCCTCGTTGTTATTTCTGAGGTCACTGACTTATTTATTTTGGATTTACGTACATGTATTTATGTATTTAATATTAAATTTTTTAATATTTAAATACATCATAAATTTCTTTTTTTTTTATTTTGAATAAATTAATAATAATAATATTTTTAATATAATTTAAAATTTGAGTGTTATATAAATAAATATAATTTTTTTATACCAGATATAAAAATATATAAATATTTATATATATTTGAGTGAGGAAATATAAATTTTATGTAATTCGGAGTTAATCTTGATATTTTATTAATATCATTTAAAATATTTTATTAATCTTTTATGATTTTTGTATATTCCAAGTTTAAATTTACCATGTTTTTGATATTTCAATTATATTTATGTTGCTCGGGTTATAATTATTTAGTCATATTAAGAAAAAAAAATTAAGCATGACTCTTCTTATCTTTCCAATAATTAAAAGAAATTTATACCCTTAAGTCTCATTATTTTCTTCTTTTTAATGCATATACTTAGGTCTCACATGGGTGGGATCACGTCAAAATGTTGAAGTTTGTGCTTATTTTGTAGATGATTATTCTAATAATTTAATGTTTATTATAAAATTAAAAAAAAAATTTAAGCTCATTATTTATAGTAAACTTTTAAATTAATTTGTTTAATTGCTCAATGGGGTGACAATTGAACTATTTTCTTCAAAGAAATCCGAGTTGATTTGATAGTTCACTCGTGAAACTGATGGTTCTCACTGATTCCTATTAGTTTGCTGTAGCGAGATGTTCTTAAGTTTGATCAGGTCGGTCATATGATCATCCATTCATTAAACCAGATAGTTCGACCCAGTTTTAAATCCATGCATTCAACAAACAATTTTAAAAATCAAAATCAAAGTTCCTATAAAGATTTCAGTTCTAAAATTCGAGACTAACTTCCAGCATTAATTCTCACAGGCCATTTCTTAGAAAGCTCATGAACAAAAAAAATCCAGATATTCATGTATACTTTATATCAAGACGAAACTTATTTTTTTTTTACGCATATCCTTCCTACCACTATTTTTTTTTCCAAAACCTAAATGCCTTAGTCAACTAAATGAGAAGCCACTTCAACTCAAAGCTTAAATTAAATAGGAATTAATCATACTTTTCTTAATTGTCTTGCTTTCAATCAAGAAGCATCTAAAGATAGTTCCACAGCACTTGTCATCATCATGCAAGTAGAAAGTTGAAAATAGATATTGAAAAATAATACTAACTCTCTAGTTATATTCTCTCTCTCTCTCTCTCTCTCTCTCTCTCTCTCTCTCTCTCTCTCTCTCTCTCTCTCTCTCTCTCTCTCTCTCTCTCTCTCTCTCTCTCTGTAAAATATATAAATAATTTGCAATCCTTAGTGAGCAATCTTTCAATGAGGCAATTTTGCTTTCTAGTGCAAGTGGAAGGTCCACTACAATATATTTTTAATGTAAAGTGTGAGTTAGTTCACATCCATGACCTCCTTCTTGTAGAGTATCACTTGCTTTAGAGTCTTATATCCTTGTAAGTTTGCATAGTAGAATCTTTCTTGAGTTTGTTGTTGTCCATCACCTAACCAACAACAACATAATGGGCACAATTGTGTGATGAGACCATTTGATGATTTTTTTTTTCTTTCTCTTTCTTAAGTCATACATGCATGCACTATGGTGGTGATAGGGTTTTAAAAATATCATGAAATCTTATATGGCATGCATTGATGCATAAAATGATAAAATATTTCAGTCATGTAGATGCATGCAATCTAAGAACATTGATATGTTTTATTTTATGTACTGGTTTGTTTGACAGTATAGATGCATCTATATTTATTTAGGCTAGATTAATTGAGTCATTAAGAGAGTTTTTGAATTGGGCTGAACACATTACTGATTTTGAACTTGTTTGAAATGCCCACAACTGAAAAGTTATCAAATTTGATGTGTTAAATTGTTCGTTTTGAAATTTCTCAGTTTTGTGATATAACTTTTGCTCTTATAATTGGGCTTTTAGCTTGATTATCTTGATTACACAATGTGTTATATTGATCGCTTTCAAAAAAAAAAAAAAAAAAGAAGAATAATTCTAACTATATTAGTATAAGATAAAAGAATAGAAGTTTTAATTGTATCAAGATAAAAGGCTTTTCAAAAGTTCAATTTAAAGAAAAATTTGTTGTTAATTGTGAGCTATTATGGAGATGCTATGAAGCATTCACATAAAATTTGTTAATGAAAACTCGCTTATTTTTGTTAATAATAAAGGGAACAAAAGAAACTAATATATAATATTTTTTATGATAATTTAAAGAAAATATTTAGAAGACTAGTAGAATGAAAATAGCTAAGGGAAGAAGAAGAAGACATTGTGGTAGATAAAAAAACAAAAGTTATTCTTCAATTGAAGAAAATCTAGCTAGAGAGGAGAGGTCATAAGAAGAAATTAAGTTATAGAGAGATCTGAGATACTATGAAGAAAAAAAAAAATTTTATTTTAAGTATTTTTTATGAATTAAATATGGGACGACTTTGATATATTAGAAAGATCAATACACATATATATCATCAAAGGTTTGAATATAATCCTTCTTGTTAATATTAGCAATCTATGAAAAAAAAAAGTAATATTTTTATCATCATTTGAATTTCATTTACTTTTAGCTATTTACTTTTAGCTTATGGGCAAGCTCGTTAAGAAGCTTAATTAAGGCTTGATGATATGCTCATTTTTTACTTGATTATAAATTTATTTTGTATGGGAGTTTTGCTCTTTTATATATTGGATTATTTTATTCATAAACATAAGTTACTTCTTTATGCTCATTAAAATACTTGTTTATCTAGAAGTTCTTCCCATTAAAATCTTGTTGGTAAGCTCAATATACATATATATTAATAATTAAGCTTGACAAGACTTGTTTATTTAACTTGATAGTATTGCTCGTTAATATGCATGACAAGGCTCGAGAGGGTAAAGAGATGGATGAGAAGTGATCCATACCATTAATAGAAGGCAATGCCATTAAAGTCATTGCAAAGAATCCCTAAACCTTTCAAAGGTTATCCAAAAAACAAAAAAAGAGCTCATTTAGAAAGAATCATTGAGATTTTGATGTTTACATTCAATGAGAACAAAATCACATGAATTTGAATCCAAATGAGAAATCAAGCATTCATAAGTATACTAAAAATTTTCTTGAGGCTACTTAATAGGTTCAACATCTTCAAAACTTTGAATGCTTATAATCTAAATGAGCATATTAACATGATGAAAATGTCAAGTTTAATATTGTTAAATTTTGAGTTCATAAAGGCATTGAGATGTCCAAGAGGTATTAAATGATGAAGGGCAACTTATACGGAGTGTTCAATGGGGGTCTATGATTCTTGCAGAAATAATCATGATGACACCTCCAAAAATATATGAATTAGCCATGTTTATACACATTTGAGGAGGAAATTTGGTGAAGCGAATTTTCAACCTTAGAGTATATCTAAAATAGAACACATGGAGTGTAATTTTAGTAGTGAGGGGATTACGACTTTGGATGATCAAGTCATTAATAAAAGTACATGTTTTAGATTTCTCGGATCTATTATTCAAAGTGAAGATGAAATAGATGGGGATATTATTAATAGAATTAAAGTTGGATGATTGAAGTGGATGAATGCATAAGACTTGTTGTGTGATACCAAAGTACCCTCAAACTAGAGAGAAAATTATATAAGATGGTGATGAGATTTATGATATTTTATGGCGTAAAATGTCGGCCACTAAAAGAGAAGCATAAAATTAAGATAAGTGTTACAGAGATGAGGATGCTTTAGTGGTTAATGTGAAATTAATATATATATATATATATATATATATATATATCTGTGTGTGTGTGTGTGTGTATGTGAAAATGTTAGAGTAGCTTTAGTCGCAGATAAGATTAGAGAGAGTCACCTTAGATATTTTGATAGTTTGGTCACATAAAACTCCATCTTTTCAATGACCCAATTAGGATAGTAGATGTATTAGATCTGTCATATGTTAATAAAGATAAAGATAGATCTAAAAAAAATTAGTTAGAAAATATTAGAAATAATTTTTTTTGTTAAATTTAAATAAGAGTTTCATTCTTAATACAATATAATGAAGAAAAAAGGTTCATATGGCTGACCTCATGTAGTTAGATAAATACTTGTTGTTGTTATTGTAGTCAAGGTTATTAAAATCGGACCAGACCGACTGGTTCAACCGCGAACCGGCTAGTCGATTTGGTCAATCCGCATCAAAGCGCTCAATAATTGCTTAGACCAGTTGTCGAATCGCCTGCGGTTCTCTGAAACCGGTTGGTTTAAGCATGAGTTTTTTTTCAGCCATTAGATAATGATCATACATTTCAGATAAAAAAAACCTGAACTCTTAATCTCATAAGCAACCCTGAGCAAACCCTCATTTCATTCATTCTAACTTTCAGAGTTCTTCGCTCGGCTTCGTTGTTCCTTCTCTACTCGGCTTCGTTCTCCCTTCTCCACTTGGCTTCGTTCCTCTTCGCATGGGCATTAGACATTTTTCCTTGAGTCAATCGTTCATTCGGTGAAGCTCCTCTAGTTACAAGTCTGCCTTTCGGTCTGTTTCTTTCTTTCCGCTTGGAGCACGACCCAATGTAGATGTTGAGCTCAACTCATCAATGCCAAACACACAATGGAGGCTCAATAAGTATGCATGCATCCCCCAATGCAATGTGATAATAATGAATTAGATGATTTCTGCATCCTATGCGGGAATTGGGAGCGGCGGGATCAGCCAACCACCTTATTGGGGAAACTGGAGCGACAAAGTGTGTCATTTGATGTTATATCCAATTTAAAGTCTTCAAAAATCTTACATACTATCGAATGTAAAATTTAAATATTGAAAGTCACAAAGATCACGTTGCAGTAGTCTAGAACCGTAGTTTACAAAACTTTGCTTAAATTGCATCTTTGGTTTTTTTTTTAATTGACTCAATTAAATGTCCAACTTGAAGCTAACATGATAATGTAACCAGAAGATCTAATAATAATTTGGAGTAGGAAAATTTAGGGAATATAGATCGCACAAGAGAATTTAAAATTTGTAGGTTAAAGATCACTAAATACTCAAAAGCTTACTTCCTTTAGGCACAAATCAAAAGATATAAGAATGAGAACTCAAACAATAATATAATGATCAAATAAATTTGAATAAATCAACAAGAAATTAGTATCATATAAAATTAACAAAAAAATTATGAGAATCATTGAATCAATCTTTAGTGAAGATTTATAAGTTTTAAATTTATGTCATGTTTTGCTATTTTATGTTTCTATCTATAGCTTCATATGAATTGACTTTGAATTAATATAAATGTTTATTTTGTGAATATAAATGAATAATGTTTATTTTGTGACAAATAATACAACAAATTACAAGAAAATTGATATGAGTTTTTTTTTTCCGTAAAATTATATGATTAAATGAATGAGAACAATTATTTTTTTTCTTCAATACTTTGTATTAAATTAAAATAAGTATTTTTTCATGTTTTATATTTTATGACTATTTATTCTGCTTAATTTTCAATCATATTTTTATATAATTGTATAATTATTATGTAAATTATGTTATATTTAAAAAAATTAATATTAATTACATCATCCGGTTCGATCTTTGTCGAACTATCGAACTGCGAATCTCTTATTCTTCTGATTCATTTTGAACCCACTTTTCCTCTATTAATATTTTAAAATAAATTAAAAATATTAATATTTTTTTTTATACTTGTAATTTCCTCTATTTTTTGTTCTTGTAATCCTTTTTTATTCAAAATATTAATATTCGTCATAATCTAATGCTTGCCAAATCCTAATTATTTTATATACAAACGGCTAATTACTTTGGAACCAACACTAACCACAAATTCTCTCCACTTTGTGCGGCCGCACACGGCCGCCGGAAATCTCTATGCTCCTCTATCAGACTGTCGCCGCCGTTGCCAAGCCCTCATCTCCGTCATCAATCTCCCTCCATCAGCTCCTCCTCCGCTCCCAATCCCTTGCCCAAACGAAACAATCACACGCCCATGCCTCCACCTCCGGCCTTCTCTATCACAATCCCTCCTCCTTAGCGGCTCTCATCATCTCCTACTCCTCCTTCAACGACCCCATCTCCTCTCTCCAGCTCTTCCATCTCAACCCCTTCAAGCCCCGAAGCGCATTCCTATGGAACTCACTTGTCCGCGCTCTTTCTCAATCCGGCCTCAATTTCCAATCTTTTTCCGTTTATAACTCCATGATTCAGAACTCCGTCTCGCCTGACAATCGCACCTTCCCCTTTGCCCTCTCCGCCTGCTCTGCCGCTGTTTCTTGTGATATTCGAGCTGAAGATAAGGGGAAGGAGCTGCATGGTGGTCTTATAAAGCTGGGGTTTTTCTCTGATGTCTTTGTTGGCAACACACTCGTAGCATTTTATGGCGCGTGCAGGGACGCTGGAAGTGCATGGAAGGTGTTTGATGAAATGCCTAACAGAGATATCATTTCGTGGAATTCAATGATTTCTGTATTTTTTAATAATGAGTTGTATAGAGTATCAATGAGGTTCTTCTCGGAGTTGGTGAGGTCTGGATTGGGAGTTAATTCTGTTAGTTTTGTTAGTGTTCTCCCTGCTGCTGGAGCTATGCAAGATGGAGTTTTTGGAGATGCAATACATGGATATGCGGTTAAGGTTGGATTGGATTTGAATGTAACGGTTGGAAATGCTTTGATTGGTGTGTATGGAAAGTGTGGAAATTTGGAAGGATCAATGCAGGTCTTTGAGAGTATTATGGTTAAGAATGATGTTTCATGGAATTCTATTATTGGGATTCTTGCTCATGCTGGGCTTTCTAGAGATGCTCTGGAGATGTTTAAGGAAATGTTGTCCAGTGAAATGGAGCCTAATGGTATAACAATGGCTAGCCTCCTGCCTTTAGTTGTGCCCAATCTTTTTCATTTGGGGAGAGAAGTTCATGGATATTGTGTTAAGAATGGAATGGATTCCGATGTATTTGTTGCAAATTCACTGTTGGATATGTATGCAAAGTGTGGGTTTTTGAAGAAGGGGGCTGTTGTTTTTTGACAGGATAAAGAATAAGAACGTTGTCTCATGGAATGCTATGATAGCAAATTGCACACAAAATGGAGATGAAATGGAAGCAATCAAGTTACTTGGTGACATGCAGCTTATTGGGGAAACTCCTAATGGTGTCACCTTTACAAATGTGCTTCCAGCTTGTGCTAGAATAGCTTCTCTAACGAAGGGAAAGGAGATCCATGCCAAATCAATCCGTGACGGTTACAATATTGATTTGTTCGTATCCAATGCTTTAATCGACATGTATGTTAAATGCGGACAGTTGAATCTTGCCAGAAATCTCTTCGATGTATCCGAGAGGGATGAAGTTTCATATAATGTGTTGATTCTGGGTTATTCTCAGAGCTCTTGGTGCTTGGAAGCATTGATTCTGTTTCAGGAAATGAGAGTTATGGGAATGTTGTATGATACTGTTTCCTTCATAGGAGTCTTAGCAGCATGTGCCAATCTGCCTGCGGTCAAGCATGGAAAGGAAGTTCACTGTTTCTTAATGAGGAATCAGATTGACTCCGATCTTTTTAGCTGTAACTCGATATTGGATATGTACAAAACCGGTGCGGGCGGGTAGATCTAGGTAGGAAATTTTTTGATAGATGCCTCAAGAGGGATGTGGCCTCATGGAACTCAATGATAATTGGTTATGGAATGCAAGGTGATCTGGAAACTGCGTTAGATTTATTTGATAGAATGGAAGATGATGATGTAGAGCATGACCATGTATCTTATGTGGCGGCCTTATCGATCTGCAGCCATGGCGGGCTAGTTGAGCGGGGAAAGAAGTACTTTGATCAGTTATTAGCTCAGAAAATTAATTTGACACAAATGCATTATGCTTGCATGGTGGACCTCCTCGGACGAGCTGGTCAAATGGATGAGGCTGCTAACTTCATCAAAAAACATGGCATTTAAAGCAGATTTCAATGTTTGGGGAGCAATGCTTGGGGCTTGTCGTGTTCATGGCAATATTGAGCTGGGTAGGTGGGCAGCAGAGCATCTTTTTGAGCTGAAACCTGGGCATAGTGGGTATTATGTATTATTAGCAAACATGTATGCTGAAGCTGGAAGATGGGATGAGGCAAATAAGATAAGGTTACTAATGAAATCAAGAAGTGTTAAGAAGAATAAAGCTTATAGCTGGATAGAAAGTGGCAAGAAGCCAGGGACCTTATTAATGGGGGAAATGATTGAGGGACGCGAGGAAGATCTATCTTATGCAGCTCCTTGAGTGAATGTGCCCTGTTTCCAACCCTCTTTGATGTTTTATAAGCCAAGAGATAGAATCATATTTCTATTTGGCAACAAATTGGTTGGCCAAAATACCCCAGTTGAATTTGAAACAAGCATATCAAGAATGCAAATCAAAATGACTTTTCTTGGCATAAGAGGTAATCCAGGTTTAATTGTTTTGCAAGTTGAATTTGTATGTATCTTTGATATGATATAAGGAATTTTAATTTAAAGAAGCTGCAATTTGGAAAAAAAAATGGTTTTTATTTTTTGAAGAATGTGTTTCATTCCAATATAGAAGCGAGCTTGAGCTTTTGCTTTTCATGTGCAGGTGAATTAGTCTACGTAGAAGTTGACTGGAAAGTGATTGAGTAACTTTGAGGCTAAGAGTTTAGTGTTGAGAAACATCTGTGAGAGAATGTAAATCTCTCATCAAACATGATCTGTGGTTTTCAAATATTCCACCAAACTAAGCCCAAACAATGATAACTCGTGAAAGATCACAAACACTCCGAAGCAGGGTATGAAGGTAATTTAACATCCAAATTTGGTACTTATAGGTGCTTCACAACTGAAATCTCATGTATCTAATCGGTTGCTAGGAAAAATAATTCTGTTAGGAGTAGAAGTAGAGAGAGAAAATTTGTTAGAATCCTTATTTATTTTTCTTTTTCTTTTTCTTTTTCTTTTCTCTGCATTTGAAATAAAGGGTGAAAAATCTTTTAAGTTTTAGTGGTAAAAGCGTTTTAATTGAAATTTCAAACATTGCTTTAAAGGTTCTGCTTTAATTTTATAATATTATGGTGCTTCTATTAAGGAGAAAGATATATGTATAAATTAGCCAAGCAAAGAAATATGAGAAATAAGGATTTAGTTTGAGGATGAAGATCAAAAAGCGCTTTTATTAGAAGAGGACATTCAACAAAGGCGGATGAAATATTTTGAAAAATTTTTCAATGAAGATTATGAGAATATGATTGACTTTAGTGACCTTTAACACCCTAAATGAAAATATAGATTTTTTTTTTATCGGCGTATTAATAAAATTAAAGTTAGAAAGTATTTAAAAGAAAATAAAGTGTGAAAAAACTGTTGGACGTGATGATATTCTAATACAAGTATGAAAGTGCTGAGGAGATGAGCAATTTGTTGGCTTTCAAAACTTTTCAATACTATTTTGAAGATTAAAAGATGCAAGATGAGTGGGGAAGAAGTGTGTTGATTCCTATTTTTAAGAATAAAATTAATGCAGAAGAGTGTGCAAATTATAGAGAAATTAAGTTAATGTGTCATACCTTAAAACTATAGGAGAGTTATTGAGCATAAGTTACGATGTAATACTAATGTTTCTCAAAATCAAATTGGATTCATGTCAGGTAGGTGTCACACCCCAAATATTGAAACTAGAGGTTTGGCCAAACCCCTTGGGCGTGACATACCGAGTAAAGACAAAGAGGTCCTGCAGAACTATTCCTAAATGGGGTCACACGATATTGGAAGGTTCTGGAAGACTATGGAGGTTTCAAAATATTTTAGAGATTCTAGAACATTCTAGAACATTATAGAAGGCTCTATAAGACTCCAAAAGGTTCCATAAGATTTTGAAGGTTCTAGAAAGGCCTAGAGTTTCGTGGAAGGTTCTAGATTGCCCCAGAATGTTTCAGAATAGTGTAGATACTTAGAGAGTTTTCTAGGATGATCTAGAACTCTCTAGAATGTTATAAAATTATATAAGAGTGTAGGAACAATGTGAAGTGTTCTAGAGAACTCCACACTCATGAATAATGCAGGGAACTCTAGCTAGGATGTTCTTAGGCAAGGGTGGAGGGCTATATATATAGAACCCCTCCCCCTCATTTGAAACAATCTCCTCACACCCCTCTAAAACTCCTCTTGTATAACTTCTTTTGTATAGTGAAGCTTTTCTCCATTTGTTTTCTCTCTTTCTAGCCAAATTGTGTAGGTTTAAGGTTGTTTAGCACAATGAATGAGTGTTAAGGCTGCATGGGTGACTAAGGCAAAGTCTCCTCGTGACAAGTGATATTAGAGTAGGTTTGATCCCAAGGAGAAGCACAAGCCAAGTGAAGGCAAGGTTTGTAATGAAAGTTTGGAGTCATCATTAGGAAGCTAAGGAATGGATGAGTAGCGTGATCCAACATCTAAGCCATGGGGGAAGTTCGAAGAGAGGATATCTAGTTCTGGTTCGTGGTTACCTCGACAAATAGAGGCTGTGAATGGCATGAGGGCCCAGGTGAACGACATTGGTTAAGATGGGAGTAGCCTTGTGGAGCAGGGTTCCACCATCCAGGTTGTGAGAGGAGGCATGGAGTCTTAATTGGAGGAATCCTCGGTGGACGAGCAGAGGTGCATGGAGAGCTTAAGAGGGAGCTCATTGGATCACTAGCTCAAGTTGGGGACCTACATGGGGATTGCAGGATCAAATCAAGGCGTGGGGGCTAGAACTACCAGAGAGATAAGTGGGCCAAGGCAAGGAGAGGAGAATTATCTACTTTGTTTGTGAAGGACCTCAATGGATGGGGCATTGTCCTAAGATGGCCCCAAGACTCCTCGTAGAATGTCAAGGGGTGACAAATGAGGATGGTGATAGGGTCATATAGGTGGAGGCAATACAATTAGTGCAAGAGCAAGGACCAGAGGAAGGCAACTTCAAGGGCAAGGAGTTGCAGGTTGCGGAAGACACTCAAAGGGATGAGGATGACAATCTAACTCATGGGAGTGAGTTAGGAGCTCACATTGAAGACTTTCCAATAGAGGTGACAGAAGTCTTTGATGTACCTATGGATGTCTTTTCAGTGGTGCAGCTTGAGTTCGAGCCAAAGCTCCGGGGGAGATCCCAAATCCTTGATGCACTAGCAGACGACAAGGAAGCCAACCTAGGAGAGAAGGTTAAGGGACAAGTGAGCCAGAGATACATGTTGGACCTGTGGCGATCTGAGGACCTTCATCATGGCTTCAAGCATGCTCGCGATGAGGGCATCGTGAGAATAAGTGGGGGAGAGTGTTACGCCCAAATATTGAAACTAGAGATTTGGTCAAGCCCCTTGGGCATGACATGTAGAGTAAGGGAAAAGAGGTCCTCCAGAACTCTTTCTAAATGGGGTCACAAGACATTGGAAGGTTCTAGAATATTCTAGAAAGTTTTGGAATATTCTAGAAGGTTCTAGAAGACTCTTGAAGATTCCAAAAGGTTCTAGGAAGGCCGAGAGTTTCATGGAAGATTCTAGACTACTTTAGAATGTTCTAGAATAGTGTGGATACTTAGATAGTATTATAGGATGGATCTAGAACTTTCTAGAATATTATAAAATTATGTAAGAGTGTAGGGCACTATGTGGAGTGTTTTAGAGAACTCCACACTCTTGAATAATGGAGAGAACTCTAGAATGTTCTTAGGTAAGTGTGAAGGGCTATAAATAAAACCCCCTCCCCCTCATTTGAAATAATATCCTCACACCCCTCCAAAACTCCTCTTGTATAACTTCCTTTGTATAGTGAAGCTTTTACCTATTCACTTCCTCTCTTTTTAGCCAAATTGTGTGGGTTTAAGGCATCTTAGCCTTAGCACAAGGAAGGCGTGCTAAGGCCGCACGGGTGACTACAACAAAAAAGTTTCCCCGTGTTAAGGTCTATTATGGAAGCTACACATTATTGAGAGGTTTGATGGAGAAGTATAGAGAGAATAATGATGATCTATATATGATATTTATTGATTTAGAGAACACTTATGATAAAGTTTTAAGAGAAGTGCTTTTAAGAGTTGTAGAAAAGAAAGAGGTTAATAATGCTTATATTCAAGCCATTAAGGATATATATGCAGGAGCTATTACTTGTGTTCAAATACAAGGTGGGTTGGCCAAGCATTCTCTTATTTTGGTTGGATTACATCAAGGATCTACTTTAAGCCCATATCTTTTTGCTTTAGTCATGGATGTTCTTACTAGACATTTGCAAGAAGATGTACACTGGTGTATGTTTTTCCTGATTATATTCTTCTCATTGATAAGCCGAGAGAGAGAGAATTGAAGATAAACTTGAATTATGGAGGTCAACCTTAAGAGTCTAAATGTTTTCTTTTGAGTAAATGTAAATCGAATATATGGAGTGTAATTTTAGTAGTAATAGATCTAATGGAGGGATTATGACTTTGGGCGATCAAGTCATTAATAAGAATACCCGTTTTAGATATCTCAGGTTTATTGTTCAAAGTAATGGTGAGATAGATAAGATTATTATTAGTAGAATTCAAGTTAGATGGTTGAAGTGGAGGAATGCATCGGGCCGATTGTGTGATAAGAAAGTACCCCTCAAACTTAAGGGACAATTCTATAAGTTGGTGGTGAGACCTTCAATGCTTTATTACATATAATGTTGGCCATTAAAACAGAAACATAAAATTAAATTAAGCATTGTAGAGATGAGAATGCTCAGGTGGATGAGTGGCTTCACTCTTATAGACAGAATGTGAAATGAGTATATACGTGAAAAGGTTGGAATAGCTCATGTGGCTGATAAAATTAGAGAGAGTCGCCTTTTAGATGGTTTGGTCACATAAAATGTCGGCCATCTAATGACCCGGTTAGGATAGTAGATATATTAGATTTAGCCTACATTAAAAAGGTAGAGGTAGATGTAAAAAAAGGTAGAGGAAGATGTAGATGGGTTTTCTATATCAATAATGATTTTTGTTGTTGTATGGTGCTTCTATTGTAAGAATAAAACGATTGATCCTTGTTGTAATGCTTGCGGAATAGTATCACCAGAAAATAGACAACATGCTTTGTAGTGTGATTTTGAGGATGTATGTGGACAAAAGTGATGCTTTGAAGATTTTGTTGGACTGGATGAAATGATTTGAGTACGACGATAAGTTTGGAGGAGAGTTTGAAGGAGTTTGGACCTTTAGCATTCAAGAGGGCAATTGATTGATGAGAAATGTTGTAGCTATTATCAATGTTTTGGAATGTGTGAGGTAAGCATGATTGATCAAACTACTTCCATCCTTTGATTTTTTTTTTTTTTAATCAATTCTATTTTGTTGTGGAGTTTGACATATGCTCTGATGGAAAAACACATGTAGGACTCAATCGTAGAATGTCAGTTCTCACGCCAATTATCAGTGCGGTGTATGTCCATTTTAGCTTGGAACTGAGTTTGCACCATCTCAATTAAATTTTGACATATGGTGCTAACTTCAATTTTTTTTATTTTTAAGAAACAACCACATGACTCTAAGAGTGATAATTGATGAATGTAAATAATCCACTAGAGCCAGTGATATTATTGAGCGTTGACCTTAGATGCCCACCAAAGATCGTTATTGATCTTGAAAAAATGATTGGTTGATTTGTTCGGGTTTCTAAAGAAAGAGTTGTGAGAGTGTTTAGATAATTGACAAATTTTACATTGATGAGATCTAAAATTTTATTTGAATAAGATTGGAAATAATTTATTAAGAAATAAAATTTAAATGGTCTCATCTTAAGATCATAACATTATGACATTCTCTTTATTCATGCAAGAAGTTGAAAATATATATCTTTTTCAATGATTGCACTCAAATTCTTTTCTTAGGAGGCTGAGATTATTTGCCATCTTAGTATTGCCAATCTTCTCCTTATTCAAAGCCTAAAATTAACACATATTTGGGAGGAAGTTAGTAACTCAAACTTTATTTTATTGAAAGAAAAAAAAGGTTACAATCCAATTTAAGAATGCGAACATTTTTAAGGATAATACAACAACAACAAAAACAATATCAAGCCTTTGTCCCACTACATGGAGTCGGCTACATGAATACTTTTTCTCCACTGTGCCCTGTTAAAAGTCAAAATCTCGTTTAAATCTAATAAAGAAAGATCATTTTTAATATTTTCTAATCGAGTCTTTTTAGGTCTACTTCTATCTTTCTTAAGGATAATGTTTTTTAAAAATGAGCGAAGTCACAATCCAATGTTAGCAACAGTAGATTGGGATCCATCTATAATTCAAATAGTGAGGTTTATAGAGCAGGATTTATAATCATGGAAAATCATAGCACCATCAACAATGTGATTAGAAGCACTTAAAGCCAGCAATTCAGAAACTTGCTATTACAGATATAACCACAAGAACATTGTTAATTGTTTTGCAAGTTACAATATGTATAAATCTTCGCTATGATATATGAAATTTTAATTTAAAGAAGCATGCAATTTGGCATAAATGACATTTGATTATGAAAAATGTGTTTTATTCCAAAATAGATACAAGCTTGAGCTTTTGCTTTTCATGTGCAGGTGAACTAGTATCTGCAGCAATTGATTGGCAAGTGATGGAGCAACTTTGATACTAAGAATTTAGAGTTGAGAAACGTACATGAGAGAATTCAAAGCTCTTGTCATCCTTGATTCGTGGTTTTTAAATATCCCACCAGACTATGAAGGTAATTCCCAAATTTAATAATTGTAGATAGGGGTGTAAGTGAGCCGATCCGGCTCGTGAGCTGGCTTGAGCTCGAATATTTTATGAGCTTGCGAGCCGAGCTTATTGAGCTCACAAGCCGAGCTTATTGAGCTCACAAGTCGAGCTCGATGTGACTCTGCTCGTTCTATTATAAATGTTGAGCGACTAATCCTTATTTGTAATGCATGTGGAATAATATGTTAGACCGGTCCAGTTGGTCCATACGGGACCGGCTCAATGTAACAAGAGGCAGAAGAGTGATGTATGAGCCGCACGAGCTGCAAGATCCACGGGAGTCAATTTGGAAGGATTTTTTTTAGGGATTTAGGAGGGAAATTTGAATGTAGGGACTATTTAGATATTTCATTTTGATTGTATGCATTAAATAGTTTGTTTTTCTAGGATTAGGGTATCTTGAATTTGGCTGAAATTTGAGATCTCTTAGGTTTAAGTTTCCTTAGGGCTCTAGCGGCGTCTAGAGAATTTGGGAGAGATCGATCCTCTCGAATTGAGGATCAATCAACTATCTTGCTATTTTCCGTTTCTATTTCATCAAGTAATACAAATTATCTACTATATTCATGATTTTGTGTGGATTTTCGTGGGAAATTTTTCCTGTTTTTCGAAGATTAATAGAATATACTTGAGAGCTACAATGTTTCCTATCATAATATCATCAGAAAATAGACAAAACATGCTTTGTAATGCTATGTTTAGAGTGTTATGTGGACGAAAACAGTGCATACAAAGATTTTGATTGGAATGGATGAGATGATTTGGGTATGAGGATTAAGTTGGTGGATAGTTTGTCAAAGAGTGTGAGCCCTTTGTATTCAAGAGGTCATTTGATTGATTAGGCAAATCGATACTTATAAACAGTAAGACAAGATGAATACAATACAAAAGAAAACAAAGAAGTAAGAGAGTGTTCATCATTATGTGAATATTAGAGTATATCATTTTAATAAAATATTTTTCAAATATAGTATTACCTTAAATTATTCTTGATCAACAGGAATTATGCATTTGTATCACTTCTTTGTGGGAATGGAAATTGCAGCAGAACTTATTGAATTATGGACGATAAGTAGATAAGTGGACTTCAAGAGTTTCATCAAATGGTTGCATAAGCTTCTTCTCACCCTGTTCAGTCTATGATTCGAATGCTGAATGTCATCTGGAGATCAACCAGAATGTGTCTCGTCACCCCTTTGCTCAATACCGCGGCTCAGTACTGCTCATTGCCATGGCTCGGTACCGTTGACGTAGCGCATTTTGATTAGTCTCCGGACAACGTTCTGCGTTCGATTTCCGCATAGAATAATTTCTCCTATGATTCAGCTGAATAATGTCTTTGGATGGTTACATCGGTTTAAAATTCTTCAGAGAGCAAATTGTTCTTCAAAATTGTCAGATACCAATGTGCTGAAAGCCTGAAATTGGTACTTAATGCAATGCCTCATGCATTCTATTGTGATCATTGTCAAGGTAAAAAAAAAAGAGGGAATAAAGGAAAATTTGCAAAAACATCCTACACTTTTCCCAAATGTAATTATTATTTTTCTTTCAAATTTGTTTTTTGGGCAATTATTTGTGTAAAATGCAACTTATTATTTAAAAAACTAAACACTGATTTATATTTTAATGATATTACCCTAAATTATTGAAAATGGAAGAGAATTATGCATTAAGGATAAAATTTTATAGTTTATTATTTTGTTTTAAAATTAATATTTATTTTACAATTAAAAATTGTGTCACATGAATTTACTTTTTATTCAATTTAACAATTTTGTCAATTATTTGACAAGATATCAAAGAATTTTGAGCTTCTATAATTTTTTGTACAAAAGCTTAAATGAAAGATTATATGAAATTATTATATACATGTTTATGTGGCTTATGCAAGTCATAAAAAAAAATATTTTTAAATTAATTTATTTGAGAAGTATAATTATAATAGAACAATTATCAAAACTTTGATCATGACTAAATGGACAGCAAATACTAAAAAGCATAATTTAAATTATCACATGCTTAAACAAATTCAAATTACATTTTAAGATGTAGGTTTCATTAGGGATAATTTTCTTACTAATGCTTATAAAAATTTTAATTATAAGTGTCTTCACTCATTAAATAATAATAATAATAGCTTAACTATAGTAGCAAAGAAAAATTAATCGCAAGCCACAATTCATTGCAATCAACATAAAGAAAACCCATAAAGAGAGCTAGACATGAATGGAACTCAGCTATGTAAACATGCCTTTCTTTGAACAAAACTCTTAAGAATTTGAGAGTGCGCTTGAAAAATGAAGCATTTTTAAGCTAAAAAAAAGAAGTAAAATTTCAAGTCATGAAATATTAAATGTTGGAACTTCAAAACATTCTGCTCCAAAAACTACATCAAGCAAACTAAAGAGCGAGTAAAAGATCAAAATAATCTCTTATCTCTTTATAAAATAGAAAAAATAATTCTCAATTATATTAAATGATCATTTTGATTCCTCAACTCCTTAAAGATGAACTATTTTGATTCATTTTTAAAGACCTGAGAAGTCCAAATTGTCCTTTAATATAATTAGAGATTATTTTAATCCATTATAACAATTTAAGGGATCATTTTAATCATTTTCTCAAGGAAAAAACATATTAGAAAAAAAAAAAAAAGGAAATTCTTAGCTACACTCAAACCAAAAATTTTCCTATATACAATAAGGTTAGGAGTACTCCACTGCATGGTAAATCACTACAAGTAAAATTTATAATGGCACTCCACAGAATGATCTGCACCATTATTTGCTATTATGGAAAGCAATCAGGAACATAATACTCACATCAAGTTGAGTTTGAGACTTCAACCATGGTAACTCTAAGCCCCAACTCACAGGCCAAATAAGAACTATAAGCCTTGTTGCAGAAGTTGCCAACTTGTCCTTGAAAAAACACTTGCTAACCCACTGAGTGCTCAGTTGTTATTCCATATCTTAACGTATTCCTCTGTACAAACCTTTTCCTTTAGGAGAAATTATTCTGTGTGGACACCGTATGGATAGAACCGTCCGATTTGTCTCCGTGAACAGTAAAATCACAGTGAACTGCATATTGTTCACAGACAAAATCAAACAATTCTTCCTGTCTGATATCGGCGCAGAATAATCTCTCTTTCCTTTAGTTACTCGCCCATAAAAGTAGAGTGTTCATAGTAAAGGGTAGAAATTCTCAATCATGTTGATCCTGAGCAATGAAGACTGGTGAAATATGTCAGAGAGATGAAGCTTTAGAACCATGAGAAGGAATTTATTTTTGATAAAGAAGGCCTAAGAACAATTATTCTCAGTCTGATTTTATTGTTGGTGGCACATAACAGAAACACAAGATTGGTCTTCATCTATCAGCCACATTTTCATGTAGTCCAGCCTTCTCTGAGTAGAATTCAGATCCAGATTCTCAGACCAGAATACCATCTTGGAGCCATTTAGATATGTTTTATTCAACATATCAGTACCTACTTTGACACCAATCCTCAACTCATCAAATGAACACACATTGAAAATTCCAGAATCTTCCAAGGCCTTTCTAGCAAAATATGCAAAATGCTTGTAGTCCACAGAGACCAAATTGTTGACTTTTACAGATGCTGCAGATGATACAAGTTTCCAGATAAAATCATCAACCCAAATCTTCAAAGATAGTTGAGATTTCCTCACAAAGAACATTTCCAAACTTTTTGCAAAGAAAAAACTACAGGTAGGATCAGGAGGAAGCTCAGAGAAAAAGTCACTCAGAGGAAGAAAGTTCCCATCAATCACCCAAGATTCATGGCCTAATTCTAGAGATCTTTTAACAACAATGGATTTTGCTAGGATCTCTTTCATTATATTATCGGTTTTCGATGGTTCCGAACCAACCAATTTGTAACTTCCAATGCTGTTAATTAACTTTTCTGAATCAATGACTGCATATCCCCTTTGGGAGAGAGATCTGATAAGTTCCAACTTCCCACCAATGAAGATTACATTCCTTGTATTAATCTTCTCAAGATGACAAAGCAAATTTTTGGCCATCATATTTGTGGTTCTGTACAAGCTCACAATTACAACAGGTTTTCGTATCTGCATGGAGCCAAGAACAGATCCAAGTTCACCATAGCTCCTCACAAATCTCCAAAGGAGAACTTCTCTAAAGCAAAAATCATACCATTTCAACTTTTTTAAAGGTTGCATTTCCCAAATGTTAACGTCAAGGGGCTGTTCATCCAGCAAATTTGAATCAGGACCAGCTGTTTTGCCATAGTTTACTCCTGCATCTCTGTGAGAGATACTGAGGGCCCTTTCTTGCAGAAAATTAGTGTAGATATTGTAGTAACCCTTAGCATGGATAAACTTAATAAACCAAGGAGTCCATATCCTCTCACCCATTTTGTTATACCAGCCTGTTGTCACCTGCAAATAGTATCAGAATAAGCTCTGTATGTTGCCTAGCCTTTTTTACTACTGGATGAAGGTGATAAATAGAATGGGGAAGAAAAAAAAGAAGAAGCTTTCAAAGGATTTGACAACAGAAGAAGAAATTACCATGCCTTGCAAAGTAGGTTTTAAGCCCTTTCCTTTATGTGCATCATACCACAACCGAAACTCTTTCCATGGTCTTGGAAAAAGAAGCTGGCCCCAAGTACCCACAATCTGGTAGAGGAAAAGGCGTGTTTCCCTATCCAACTGTAACTTGTTTCCATGTTTACCTATTCAGTAACAAAAACAAAATGGATACATTGTTTGTCATCATGATGACTCCTATTCTTTACAACATGAGCAGTGCAAAAACCAAGATCATACTACAAACAACAGTTAATATGATTAAATAATGTGTTATGATCCCCGAAAAGGCAATCAAATTTTATTCTATCACCAACAAAAACAACAAAATTGAAAGAAACTTGTTTGTTTGTTTGCAGAAGTTTTGAAAAGGAAATAAACTTAAAGCTCAGCTGGCGTAAACTAAGTACAATTATTTTTGTAGTAAACAAAAAGTATGGTGTCCTTTATTCACTTCACCCCTAGCATGCAACAAACCAAACCGAAGTATATTTGAACTACCCTGAAGAAAAAAAAAGCATTTCCAAATAACATGACAAGAATAATTCTACTGTGTCTAAAACCTTTGCCAAAGCAAACCAAGCAAATCATAGGAATTCAACAAATTACAAAAATATATCATACAAGGAAAAATAAAGATATACTTCTATAATTTACTAGGATCCATATCATTAGCTCAATTTTCACAGACAAAGTTTTCAGCTATGTTCAAGCATAGGTCTACAAGAAATTATTCTCTAATGAGTTAGATTTGCATTTTTGCTTCTACAATTCGTGGGTAAGCTTTTTTACCTCAGAAATTGATCCAACAGCATACAAACTAAATCATAGACTGCAAAAAAGACTATTTATCGTCAATATATTAAGAAATCATACCAGCAACAAACCTCGGCCGCTGCAAGGAGACCCCATAGATCAACGGGCTGTAGTTAGACAAGTCATAGTAATACTTCAGAATGATAGCCTTGAGATACTTGTAGTAGAGCGGTGACACCTCTAGATCGTCCTCCACAACAAAGGCAAAATCATCGTCGGAGACTGGCCACCACGCCTCCAACCACTGTGCCTGTAATCCAACATTCCCCGTCCTGTAATGAACGAGCTTCTCCCCATGGACCCATTGGATCCCGTCAACAAGATCCAGAATCCTGCGCGATTCCTCCAGCTTCCCATCCACCAGCGCATCGGAGCCGTTGATGGCGCGAAAATGGTCGACGAAGACGTGAAGATTAACACGATCGCCGGCGTAGTCTGCTGTAGCGAGGGAACGGAGGCAACGGCGGAGGGATTCAATGCGGTTAAAGGTGAGAACTTTGACTGTGAAAGAGAAGTTGTGATGTAGAAGACTAGGGTTATGGTGATTGAAGTAGAAGTGATTAGTGGTTTTAGATTGGGGTACTTGGATGGAAGAGTTGTAGTGGTAGAAGTAGAGAAGGATTGTAGCGAAGAAGAAGAGGAAGAGGAAAGGGAAAGAAGCTTTCCTTGTATGCATTTTGAAGATTGGGTTCATTTCGGGCAGTTTGGATGCAGGATTTAACCTAAATCGTGCCCAACGGCAAAAATGACATCTTTCGAAGCCGGATTTCAGGCGAATTTGAGCGAAATCCGACCAAACGGCCTAAAATGCAAAACCAAATCTCACGGTAGATGAAATCTGCCGTAGATGGAAAATTACCCCTTTTCGTGGTATCCCGGATTTCCGAAATGCTCTGATTCGGCGGATTTACGGGATTTGGCCGAAGAAGCGCGCGAAAGGGAGAAAGTTACCTTCACAGCGAGCGAGCTCCTGTCATTGCTTCCGATCAAAATGTCGTAACTTCCGATCCAACAGGAAAAGGGAACGCCTTCGTGGAGAAGTCGAATAGCGACGAAGTAGCCGAAGAAGAACACGAAAAAATAATTAATTAGACATTAATTCGTGTAAATTAATATTATTTATAACTTATTTTTAATGAAAATTATTATATTTAATTAATTAATAATGATATTAGATTATGCTAATTATAATTTTATTTCAATTCGATAAAAAAAAATATAATAAGCTATAACTGTTGCGGGCTAGAATAAGCGCAATGATAGAGTTCGAAAGTTTTCATCTCATCATTGTATAGATATCCATCACACAAACAGAAGAAAAACGTGACACCAGAATTTTTACATGAAAACCCCTAGGAAGGGAAAAATCACGGAGGCACATCCAATTGAAAGGATTCCACTAATGATTGCTTAAGTTATAAGTGGCTAACTCGTCTATGAAATTGAGGACGATTAGTTTACAACTCTTGGGTTGAAATTCAGTTACAAACAGAGATCAGAAATCCTGCGACTTTTTGGTGGTCGGGAAGAAATTTGGCTTCAATTGATGGTCAGGTAGAATTCCTAGGTTAGTCGGGTGTCGGGCAGAATTTCGGTGCTAGTTGACAGTTGAGCAGAATTCTGACGTCAGTTGTCAATCAAGTGGAAGTTTGACTGTGGTCGAGAACTCTCTTCCTTCTCTACTTCTTTCTATTCTCTTCTTGCTTCCTTGCTTAATTCTGACATCGATCGGGTGCCGGGTGAAAGTACGACAGTGGTCGAGGAGGGAGGAGTCTCTTCCTTCTCTTATCTTCTTCCTTTCTATTATCTTATTTTCCTTCTCTTCTTGCTTGGGATTCCCCTCAAGAGAAATGAGGGGTCTATTTATAATTTTCTGATAGTGGCATGATCAATAAATAGGAGAAAGATCATGAGTAAATTTGAAGTGGTTTGAATCGATGACCGATGTTGAATCCCTTGATTGTGGACCGTTTATCAAGCATTTGAAGGCTCTAATGATGTCAGAATTTGACGATCTTGGGCTCGTTGGATTCGTCTCTTCGAAATGCTAGATTTGACTATAAGAAGGTCATATTTGGAAACTATTTAGTAATCCAAATCATGGATTGAACCTTCAAAATGTGCTTCGTGTCTTTGATTTGGACTCATTTGGGCTCGGATTGAGTTGAATTTGGTGTCGTTGGGTTCATATTTCTGAGACGTTCAGTTCGACTATAAGTTTGCTGAAATTAGAGTTCAGATGTTCCGAGATTTATAATTTTTGAAGTTTTCCAACTTGATTATTGCCTTGAGATTCGTGCCCAATCAAGATAATTTTTTTATGATATATCAATAACTGATATTATTTTTATTTAATTTATCTAAATAGAAATTAATAGTTAATTAGCTTAATTAATTATTAAGTAATAAATAATTTATTTGTTGATTAGATTCTGTACGATTTTTTTTTTCCAAAAACAAAAAAGAAGCAAATTCTGCATGATTTAAATAATCTATTTTGTGGACTTGAGGTTTTACAATTATATCACAATTATTTTCTTTCAAATTTAGATAATTCTAAAAGTTATTAATATTAATTTAATTGATGATTATTTAAAATGAGTAAACTAATCTTAAATTTATGTTATTGCGGTATTTTTATAAAAATTTTATTGTATTTTATTTGAACTTCTATTGTTGTATTTTAATTATCCAAGAAATGCATGTCAAATCTCTTAAAAGCTTTAAATCCTCAATTGAATAGCCAAACAATTACACAGAATTTAACAAGATTTATCATAAATATTACCAAAATGTTACCAAACAGTCAGGATTTAACCCCCTAGGATATCATAAATCCGGATTTAGAGGATTTACAAATTCTACTTAAATGAAATCTTGAATTCTACCAAACAGCCCTTTTAAATCCTACAAAAACTTAAATAAATCTCGTTCTCTCTGCCTTTTGCGGTACAACTCGGTATTGCTCGGTATTGGTCTTCACATAGTGGTATTTCTCGTTATTGCCAAGCAATACATAGCAATACCAAGCAAATACCGAGTAATACCTCGCAATACTCGAACATAGCATTCCCGGGTTCCGATCCGGGTCAAGTCATCGGGCCGCGCGGTAAAGAGTAAGAGCACGTGGCGACATGTTATTGGCGGCCGAACGTAGCTCTACGTCCGATCAGAGGACGTAATAATTGTTCTTGACACCCACAGTATCAATTATTTGTTAATAATTAACCTAATATAAAACTTTTGCTTCATTTGGTCCATTTATGATACCCTATCATTACTGTCAAAATTTTTTAAAAGCTACTTTGAAATCAGAACAGTTTTCTTACTTATTTTTAAAAATATTTTTTTAGCATACAAATTTTTTAAAATAAAAATTTTTGTACTAAAAAATTATTTTAAAAAAGCAATAAAAAAATCATCCCAAACAAAGCCATTCTATTATGCTTTTTTTAAACTAATTTTTAAATAGAAATTTTTTGAAAAATAAAGAAAAATAATTGTATAATTTTTTCATCCAAAATCTGATGATTCTCCTATAATCATCATGAATACGAACAATTATTACGTCCTCCGACCGGACGTAAAGGAACGTCCGATCGGAGACAAAATCGCGCAAAAAAAAGAGAAATACCGAGCAATACCAAACAATAATGATAAATACCATCATATGAAGACCCAATACCAAGTTATACCGAGCTATATCGAGCAATACCAAGTTTTTCCTAGAAAAAACTCGATACAACTCGGTATAACTTGGTATTGATCTTCACAGAGCGGTATTCCTCGTTATTATCAAATAATACCTAGAAATACTGAGTTTTTTGGTGGAATTTTACCTCCGACCGGACGTTCCTCTACGTACGTTCACCGGACCTAATAATTGTTCCATGAATACACCCTAAGCCTATGGTTATTGCTTTGTAACTTCAATCAGAGGAAATAAGCCCTAGAAGATCAACAAGCTATGAGGGCAAGCATTTAGAGAGTAGTTATATAGATCTCTTCAAGCATACTGAATATTTTCCAAAGCCAAGTTGATTGCCAAAGAGATTATTGTCATTCCAACCTCTTTAGGCTTCGTTTTAAACGACTTTCTAATTACTTCTTAAAGCAGCTTTTTAATAAGCAGTAAAAAAACTCATCCCAAACGAAACCTTAGAATAGCAATCACCATAAAAGAGTCATATATTTCTCATTCGAGCACATCTTAAGGCCATCCTTTCCAAATTACAGAATAGAAGAAGCATTCTACAGATCTGAGAGAACAAAATTCCAACCAGACATCAAATAGCAAGCAGGGATTTGTAACTTTAGGTTTCGCAGCTTCTTAAAGCAGCTTTTTAGTTCAAAATTTTTAATTTTGAACTAGAAAGCTGCTTTAAGAAGCAGTAAGAAAGCCGTTCCAAACGAAGCCTTAGCTTCACCCAGAAAGCCAGCAGCAACCGCATAAAAGTTACAGGAATTCTCACGACCAAAGCAAACGAAGCAATAATATAATCTGGCTCCATTGAAACATTGATTGAAATAGCAAAATCTGCAGTCCAAATATAGACGGTCGATCCTACAATAAACCTCGACCCATAAATTATTGGGAGGCTAAAAGGGAACATAATGGCCAGTCTCACTAACACATTACTATCCTCAAAAACATTCCACATAAATCAGCTGTGGTGGTGGCTATAGCTTCGTTTGGGACGGTTTTCTTCTTGTTTCTTAAAACAGCTTTTTGGTACAAAATTAAAATCTTTGTACGAGAAAGCTGTTTAAGAAGCAATAAAAAAAGCTGTTCCAAATGAAGCCTATAAGACGGAAATACCACGTTGGAGCTCAATGAAAAGACTTGCGAGATTTGTCGGGTAAGACGTTGTCGGGGAGAATGAGCTCGGGGGGAACTTCGCGGACGACTCCGAGCATTGAGTCGTACTCCTCGTCGCCTCGGGAAAACTTTTTGCGCATGAGCTTCTCGAACTCTATCTCGTCGAATGGTTTGGCATTCTCAGTAGCATGCACTTTAGCTAAGTTTTTGTAGTTCACTGCTGATTGGGAAATAAAGGCTATTTCTTCTTCTGTTAGCTTCCTAAGGAACTTGGCTGGGTTACCAGCCCATACCTGTCATGTGATTATTAAAATTCTCATTAAAAGCATGTAGCCTTAAAAAAAATATTTATAAAGCATAACTCCGAATATCAAACAGAATGATAAATTCTATTGCCCAGGAAATCGCTCATATAACAATGAGGAGACCATTAGAGTTTTAACAATCAAAAGTTAATTATGCTTTTTAAAAGTTAATTAAGCTTGAATTTCATAATCTTGTAAGACGGAAATAGAGAAAAATTACTATCTGAAATATAGAGTATTTAAATGAGTGATATTAGACTAAGGATTTGTTTGGGACGGCTTACGGCTTTCTTTCTGCTTCTAAAATAACTTTCTAGTAAAAAATAAAAAATTTTGAACTAAAAAGCCGCTTTAAGAAACAGAAAGAAAGCCGTCCCAAACGAAGCGTAAGAGGAAGCAGGAAAATTACCTCCCCGGAAGGAATTTTTGTGTTTTGCCTCACTAGAGCTCCTGCGGCAACCATTCCATTCTTTTCTAGAACCACGCCATCAAGCAGGGTTGCCCCCATACCAACAAAAGCCTCATCTTCAACAGTACATCCATGTAAGACAGCACTATGCCCTGTAGTACCAACGCTTAGAAACAAGGAACTTCCCAAATATGCGTATTAACTGATACAATTTAGACCGTTATTGAAGTAAACTGGAGGAAAAAAACAAACAAACAGCAACAACAAGCATTTATCCCACTATGTGGGGTCGACTACATGAATCTTTTTTATCCATTGTGTCCTGTTAAAAGTCAAATTCTCGTTTAAATCTAATAAAGAAAGACTATTTCTAATATTTTCTAACCAAGTCTTTTTAGGTCTACCTCTACCTTTCTTAATATAAATCAAATCCAATACATCTACTTCCCTAACCGGGTCATCAGAAGGCTGCCATTACCAAACCATCTAAGGCTACTCTCTCTAACCTTATCTTCCACTGTAGCTACTCCAACCTTTTCACGTATATGCTCATTTCATATCCTGTCTTTAAGAGTAAAGCCACTCATCCACCTGAGCATCCTCATCTCTGCAACACTTAATATTCAGTATGTGACCCAATTTTCACAGGGTTTTCTTACAAAATTGGCGTGTCAATTTTTCTATCGTATTTGTTCTATTGATAGGATATAGATATCTTAATATTTTGTTGTGTTGTCATACATTTTGGATTATGTTAATTATTCTTGAATTTATCTGCAAATCAAAATCACATTATTTCATGTTCTTTAAATATAATTGAAATACCCATTACGATCAAAATTGAGTATATCCTGACTTTTTTTGTTTAAAACAAAAAACATGGTACTCAATGGATTAAGGAGACTAGTCAATTCCAATAGCATGCTTCCTCATAACAATAATAAAATGATGTTTAAAAAAGAGTGTTTTAGGACTCAAAAAGATTGTTGTCCATCAAATATTGCGAAGGAAACATTTGGCATAACTGCAACATAATTGAAAATAATAGAATAAGCACCGTGTGAAAAGCTATTTAATAATCTCACGGAAGTTGAGTCACATTACTTACCTACAGTAACATTATCTCCAATGATAGTTGGCAAGACTTTCCCACTTATATTAGATTTTGCCACATGAACGAGAGAGTTATCCTGAATGTTAGTTCCAGATCCAATCCTGATGCTGTTAACATCACCTGAAAAGAGACCAGAAGAAAATAAGTAGTGGCATGGCGCTCGATAAAAGATTGAATCATCCCATGTATTTATACCAAACTTCATTTCCTCCATTATAAAACTAAAAATAAGAAGGAATGAACAATAGGTTTGGCATGAAATACAATAAATAGACATCTTTATTTAACCACACTTTTAACACCGTTGGAAGAACACTCGATAACATGAAAGTGATTTACTCAGGAAAAAAAAAGGCCTCAAAGTTCTCGAGAGAATTCTAGATTTTTTTTTTAGTTAAGAAAAAAAAGATTTTTAATAAGAGTTCTCCTAATGAGCTTTGAGATTTCCTGTGGGTGCAAGCCCATAAAATAAATCTCTCTCAATAAGGGAAACAAGCTCAATCAAGGAGGTTGCTTGGCTCAAATTGAGAAGTTTACGAGCCATGTATGACTTTAGGAACATGTTTAGGAAAGGATTGGTTAACTATGTCAAGATCCTTGATTTAATTATCCATGGTTTACTATGCTATCCGTCCTTGGTTATCAAACAGCCTTGGTTGTGATATGAATTCCTTATCAGCAACCCATAATCAAATAAGCTCCAAAAGAATTGAAAGTAAAAGGTGCCTGACTATGATTTGCAATGCTGCCTTTGGCTAGCTATGAAAATTTTGATAGAATAGGGCCTTGGCTCCAAGTTCACAATCAAAATCTTGATCCTGGCATTCAATGTTTGAGGCCCTTGAATGGGCAATTTTTTAAACTAAGCATCATATTAATTATAATTAAGCGATTAACCAACGGAAAAAAAAAATTTAAACTCGCCAAAGTCGACCGTTGAACGGGCGACTTATATTTTAGGTAAGTCGCCCGTTTAACGGGCGATTTACCCTTCACTTATATCACCCGCGCAGACTACTTTTCTTACCCTAAAAAGCTCGTTTCTGCCTCATCTCGGCGTCTCTCGGTAAATCCGGGCAAATCCGCGAGGTAAGGTCGTTTTAGGAGTTTTTTTTGGCATTTTTTGTGTTAAATTTCTTTGCTTTAGTGGTTTTTTTCATTTGAATGACTTATTTTAGAAGTTTAGGATTCCTTTAGTGCTTAGATTTAGGTTTTGTGTGTGCAAAGTGGTATTTTATTTAGGATAAGCTTGAGAAACTTTTTGATTTGTGGAAAGAAGTTAATTTTTGCTAGGATTCTTTTGGGCAAATGTAGATTTACATTTTTTTGAGATATATAATATGTTGAGCATATATTATATGAAAATTTTTTGGGAAAAAGTAAAATAATACATGTATAATTGAATAAAATTTGTATTAAAGATATCTTAAAATTAATATAAGGATATTTTTTGTTAAATTCCTTTCGTTTCTTAGACAGCACGAATTTTTTTGACAAATATGACTACGAAAGTCATATGTTCGTGTTAGGGTTAGATTTTGATATAAGGTTTTCCCTATTAAAATAGAAAGTTAAATGTGAATAAAAAAATATCTATTTAAATATATTTAGTTAAATTCCTATGTGTGAATTTATTTGTTCAAGTATAGTAAGATTGTGTATGGGTAATTGTAGGTAATCATAAACTATATTTAATAGTGCAACAATGTCTGGACGAGGAGCATCCTTTGTTCTTATGTATGGTGGGCACTTGTCTTTAGATGATAAATATTCACCAACATATGTTGGGGGTAGTTATCGGCCGTTGCAAGTATCTGCAAATATGAACTTAGAGCAACTGAAGATTAGAATTCTGAAATCCCTAAAATATGATACGTCGAAGTACTCAGTAAACTTAGTTTGTCGTTTACCCTTGGGGAATGAGTTCATAGCTTCGGTTGTGGACGATGATGAGGTGTGTCAGATGGTGTTATCACATGCAGTTGGGCAAATACTTCTACTTTATGTAGAGGTCAAAGAAATTACTACAGAAAATATAGCTGTTGAGCAACTAACAGCTCACATGCACGAGACATACACTTTCGACGGGGTGACTGAATACAGTCCGACCAATCCAGGTTTCATGCCGCAAAATGTTAAGTAAGTTTTCATATATGTTTATTTTAATGCATTTTAAATTAAAATTTATCGGCTGAGAAAGTTTTAATTGTTTAAAATATTTTTTGTACGTGATGAAGTGACCGGCATAGAAGTTTTTGCCATGACATTCCAGAATCTTCTGAGAGACCATCGGTTGATGTTGATGATGGTTATGAAACAATGAGTAGTGGATCAAGTGATAAACGGTCTGAAGTAAATAACGGTGAGTTGAGTTATAAAAGAGGTAAGTCGCCCGTTAAACGGGCGACTTATCCTAAATTTCAAACGGTACTTACTTTAAAAAATTGCCCCCCTTGAATTAAGGGTGAGGTTTAGAGCCTCAGCTCATCAAAGGTTTCATGCATGGATAGAAATTTCAAAGAAGACCTTAACTCACCTGGTAATTTCAGCAACATAGAGCCTTGGCTGGCAAATCAAGATCTTAATATGATTATATTTTGCTTAGGCTTTATATTGTATGTAAGAAAGCTTTCCAACAACTTGTTGAGTTTTAAGCGATACATGCAACAATATATATATATATTCTATTGCACCCTTTTTTTTACTTGAATTTTTAAGTACTTTAAATAATAAAAACGGAAAAAATAACAAAATTAAATATTTTTGTAATTTGGTCCCTCTCTTAATTCAATGGAGAAAAAAGATTCATGAAGTCGACTCCACATAGTGGATTCAAGGCTTGTTATTTTTGTTGTTGTTGTGATCCTTCTTGATAAATATTTAGGATTTTCCTAAATTTTGGGATTTTTAAAATTTAAGGCCATTTAGAATTCTTCATAAATATTAAGGAATTTTAATTCATTTTAAGTTAGCTTATTAGATTTTAAATACTAAGGATTTTCTGTAATTTAAAATTATTCATCCTTGAATAAGCAAACTCAGTAGGGTAGGATTGATGCTCTACATTTTCTAGGGTTCCAAGATGTATTTTGTAATTTTTGGGAACTTGTCTTATTTCTAGAGATTTTTTTGCATATTTTTTCCTTTTTAAATAATTATTTGGTAATTTTGTATTTTAAAATGGTCATAAAAGCATTAAAGGATTGTTATGAAGTGATCCTTCCAAATAAATATTTATAAAATCTCTAATTTTTTTGGGGATTTTTAAATTTTGAGACGTTTTTATATTTTTGCTTAATTTGAAAAGCATTTAGCTAACTTTTAACTGATATCTTGAACTTAAAATAATAGGGATATTTTTACAAACTAATTTAATTTATGTAATTACAAAATCAAGGGTTTATTACAAATTTTTAAACAGTTTAAAATGTCATGGATGAACAATTGTGTTACGTGGAAAACCAGTAGTGTTAACACATGGTGAATGTTGATGTAACAAACAAGAGCTAACATATGGCTGCCACATAGTTACCATGCAGCATATATGGGGCCCCTAGAGCTTGGCAATAGGTATAAAGCCTCCTCGTTCGCATAACCCAAAAGGCAAATGTACATACGGGACCAGAGGCCAACCAATCAATAAGCACAATGAGCATGCAGAATGCCTTAAAAATAAAATGACTTTTATGTAGGACCCACATGTCACTTTGCTTGAGCTTACTTAGTCGACAATTATGAGTTTCATGGAGCTGATGTGGGATTGTTCGCGCTTATCACTTGATTTACCCACCAGAGGGTAGATCCTTGGTAAGGCTATAGTGTCGGTAGGTTTAGATCATGTAAAACAAGTTAGTAGATATGTCAACCAAATTCCAGCAAGACAGCATATGCTGCAAGGCTGGTATATTAAGAGACACATTTGCTTAGTTAATGGCTACAATATTGACCGGTAAAGGTACAAGTGTAAACAAGTCAAGTTTAGCCATTAACTAATTAATTGAGCTCAAGCCACTTAATTTATTCTAAAAGAGAGAAGATAATATCAATTATAAAATTTATAATAATAAAATGATCAGAAGAATCAGAATTTGGATGAAACATAATAATAAATCAATTAACAAAAGAAAGAAAAATAGAATTTATGTTATTTTCTTAATATTTCTCCATTTAAATCATTGAATTCTCATATATTTTAAGTTTATTATATTACTATTTTTTATAATAGTTCAAGTTGGGGCTAATTCAAACATGACTCATTAGCTCAACAAGCTCAACTAATAGGTTATTTATCGAGTTGATGCAATCAAAAATTTGGGAAGGGCCCCAAATTTTTTATTACAAAAAGAAACTCTTCCTAGGATAATAGAAACTACACCAAAGAACACAAAAAGTGACAATTGAACTAAAAACAACTTCACTTTAATATAAAAGACTTACAAACCTTTGACGCTTACAAATGACTCAAACAAACTTGGACACAAACAACCTAAAGTAGCAATTCCATTAGTTGAGAAGAAGGATACATGTGGGGTGGATTCTTGCGTAGAGAAGAAAGGGATTAGAAGCCAGGACGAAGGAGGAGGACAAGCTCGCAAGCTTTCCCAAGGAGGAGAGGAAGAGAAGTTGGACAAAGCTCGCAAGCTTTTCCAAGCAACAAACCCGCAGGTTATGGCTTCCAAAAATCACATCATAAGCTCCTTATAACATCCCAAACATCTCCTATTTATAGGACCAAAGAGGGCAGCCAAACAGCCATTTTATCTTCATTAAATCCCATTAAAGTATTTCCAAAAATCTGTCTAGAAATCAGCCCAGATTTAATCCCAAAATAGCACATGAAAAGCCACCAAAAAGGGGCAGCATTCTCTCCTAAAACAGCCACCGAACAACCACAAAAACAGCACAACATCCCACAAAAACTGCACAAAAACAGGGAAAAACTCATGGAAATCCCCACCCAACAGCCACCAAACGGCAGCCCCCATACGGTACAACAAAACAGAGGAGAGGCCTCGGGAACCAAGCAGAAAAGCCATGGGAACCAAGCAGACAGCCGCAAGAACCAAGCAGCCAGCCGCAGAACCAAGCAGACAGCCACGGGAACCAAGCAACCAACCACGAGAACCAAAGGGGCAAAGCCACGGGACAATCAACCAGCACAGGAAAACGAGAAGACAAAGGGAAGGAGAAGAGATAAAGTGGGGGAAATCAAAGAGACACACGAAGAAACCAAAAAGACAAAGGAAAAAGGGGAATGAAGCTAATAATTCTTAAATAAATGAACAAAAAAACAGCTGATAATGAGCTAGATTTTAGCTCAAAATAGTAATGAGCTAGCAAGCCCAAGAGAAGTCAAAACCAAAATTTAGGATTTGATTTGACCACCCCCCCCTGCCTACATCACGAGTTGAGCCTGAGAAACACAGGAGTCATATTGACATACACCCCAATGCGGAGGCAAGTTCGGAGCCATGAGGCTCGTCCTTGTCCTTTAACCGTGATAAGGAGAAGGCTTTAATTGACTGAGCAACCTGATAACCTTACAAGGTAGTCTAGGGCCGTCCTTAGTAACACAAAAATAGATAAAAACTCTAGAAAATTTTTATCACTTGAGATGCTATATGAGATCTTATGACATCTAACGAGATCGCCTTATGACACCTAACTAGCATTAGAGAAAGCTAAAAAGATAGGGATGAAGAGTGGAGGAAGAGCGACACAAAGAGATCATTCACATGATACAAGCTAGAGGTATTCTAAGGCAAGTGGGGTTTCTTGAGACCCTAAGAGTATTTGGATCACTTGTGGATGTCATGGAACAACAATGAGAGAGGTCAATAGTCTCAAGCAAAGGGAAGAGGCTATTAAGAGATACCTAACCAGGTAAATCAACCTATTAATCATCAATTTTCAACTAATTAATTAATTAGTTTGATTAAAACTCTAAGCTCAACAATAAGCAAAATAAAAATTAATAAGGCATAATATAGACTCTACCAATAGTAAACCACTGGAAACACGTACAAGAAATCCAAGTATAGCTTCATTATAGGGACTAAATATCCAAAATAAAAAATAAGGTGAGGGGCATTGAACATGTTTCTAGGCTTACAAATAACCATGCAACCTAAAAGGAGTCTCCTAATAGGTTGATACAAAGAATAAATACTAGGAATGATATACCAACAAGAATAATAAGACCGAAGGCATCAAAAAGAATGGCATAACAATTTGGAAGCAAGGTTCCATTTATATTTCTTGGATAAAAAAAAACTTTGATGTCATAACTGAGATTGGAACTCAAAAAATGGTTTGTCTCCATTGTGACATAAAAGTTACACATTAAAAAAAGGGAAAAAACTTCTCACGATATTGAGATAAGATATAGCATGTGTCACAGTTATATGCTCAACATTGGCATGAGTGACTAGTAATGCTCTTCCGAGTTATATTTCATAGCGAAATTATTAGAATGCAATCAAATTCTAATTTTTGAGAGAAGAAAATGAAGAATATTGATGCTCCAAATAACATTTCATTAAGATTTTTTGGAAAACATATGAAAAAATTAATTAACAAAATATAATTAATAGTTTAAGAAAGGCTTGAATAATAAATGTTAAAGGCTAAACAACTGAAGAATTATAAAGGATTACTAAGATGGCCAAAACAAATGCTAATGATTGACCATCAATTAATGTCCCAACAGTTTGACCAATCGATTTTGGTTTATGCTTAGAATGACCAAAGGGAACACAACAAGAAGTGCAAATGTTGAAGAAAAATAGATCAGATATATGGTAAAAACCTTAGTGGAGAATATATGATTTCATTAAAAAAAATTATTCCTTTGGACCTCACGTAACAATTTCAATGAAGGTAACCATTCATCTCTAGTACTTGATTAAAAAACAATTTGAATAAAATTGAACTACATAAATGAGTTCATGTATGGGTAACTAAACCAATCACAACATCCCTGTGCCACTAAGGGAGCTTTCGGTGCAATGGCCAAGGTTTCTCATGCCATCATGTCATGTTGTGTAATGGCCTACACCTAACAAATGCACATTAGATTAGTGTGTTTTTGAATGCATGAGGGCCAGAATTTCACCCTTAACATGCGAAAAGTTTGAGGAACATGTAGGTCGCAGCACCAAACAAATCCGAGGAAGTTTGAAACCTAAAGTGTGAAGGATTGGATAGTGTCTCTAATTATATCATCAACCATGTACACCAGTTTTCCTCTCTTAAATAAAAAATCTAAGATATTATAATACTAAAAAGATTCTTAGAAATTATTTATTGATAAATAAAGTGACATTAAAATGATCAAGCAATAAAAGGGTAACATTGAATGAAGAATTCAGAAGAATAGAATGTAATATAGGCAATGTTAAAAAGTATACACTTGAATGAGCACCTTGAGGAGGCATACCTCAAGGCGAGGTGCATCTAAAGCACCTAGAGGCTTACATCCCACACGGGAACAAAGAAGTGAACACTTAAATTTTTTTTTAAGGCATGCAATGAGACACCTTGAGAGTTGAGATGGATGTGTTGAGGCATACGCCTCCATTTCACATTATAGGTGTTAGGCCCTTTTTATTTAACAAACCAAATCCCAAGTGGAATTATAAAATAAGCATAGATCATTAAAAAAAGTATGCGAGCTACAAAACCAAATGCACAAACCTATAAAAAAGTCAAAGCCGGAGGCTCCAGAGGGAGCTATCAAGGAGAAACTAGTTAATATTGTTGTGCCACCGATATCCTAATCTCCTAGGTCGTCAATGCTGTTGTGCTGATATGGTTGAATCAGTAACCCTTGATGATTTTTTCTTCTTTATCTTCCTTCTATATTCTCTATTGTGGATGAATTTTTCAGTTTGAGGTTAATTAAAATGGTGAGAAATTATAAGAATAGTTCAATGGGAAATGCCCAATAGAAAAGATCCGACATAAGCATGAGGGTGGGAGGACATTTCTACAAGAAAGAATTAGGGAGACAAGAAAGCAATTCACTACAATGATGAATCTAATGAAGATTCACTAAATAATGGGAGAGGGAGAGACATTTGAATCCATAGTCCTAAGTCATAAAAAGTTTATTTCAAGATATATTTATGTGATGATTTTAGATGTATTGTTTATCTTGGACTTATTTATTATCGAGTGCTTGCATTACTTTTATAGCGTTACATTGCAATTTAAAAATGTCAATCCCAAATGTTTTATTTTTCATATTTTTGAATTAATTTAATAGTTTAATTTTGAGGCTTATGTCTCAAAATGCATTGAAGCTTATGAAAAATGTCTCAATATCCAAGTGCAAAATTTCAAACCTTGAATATAGAAAGCATGAATGGTTTGAAATTGGAAGGGCCAGCACAATCACCACCTAATGTTATTTTATGATACAACAAGTAACGTGTCCAATAGATTCTTCAAGTTCATGATGGAATTATCAACCATGAGGATGTCTTGAAAAAAGTTATATTAAAGAAGCAAATCATTGTTGTCAACCAAGCCTAAAAGAACCCACAAAATGGAATCTTCATCAATCATTGTTCCAAGAAGCTCCAAACCGTACAACCACAAAAATGGACCACATTCATCATCATCATCATCATCATCTGCCATCATTAACCTTTATCCCAACGATGATTGTCTTAATAAATTCTCATTTTCCATCAACCAAACCAACGATGATGGCATGAGATATTAAAACTATTCTATGAAAACTTTTTTAGGCATCTTCTAATCATGTTAAACTTGTGTTTGTTTGGTTAAGACTTGAGTTAAATTTAAGCAAGTTTAATCCTTAAGAAAAGCCAAAAAACAATTTCAAGAGTTCCTAAAGCTAGAAAATCATAAGCTTGGCTTTTCCCTAAAGTGATAAAAAAGAAGACTACTCTAAGTGACCCAAAAATGTCGCTTAAGTTTACTTTAAGTAGATCACATGGTTTCCTTTATTCGTTATTGCAACCCCATACTTGCTCTCAATGTTAGTTACTGTACCATGTCACCACCACTATCATGTGTTGTCCCTGCCATTTGTCATCTGTCATCTAATTACTATCTCCATCATTTGTCTGAAACTACATCATCTTTCAATGCAAACCATGTCAACATCACCAACATCATCCCCATGTATGTCATCATTGTCTTCCTTCATCTTTAACAAAACCATCATTTTCTTCATCCCCGGTTGCATTAGCTTTCTCCATCCCAATTTCATAACTAAAGCCATTCATTCTTGCACACTTAGACTGATTTTAAAAGTCAGCAATATGCCATGCACATTGTTGTTATTACATCTCCACTGATTGCCAATGGTTGACAAAATTGTGGTCCCCCAACATAGTTATAATCTCCGGTTGTATGTGATGCCTTTTATAAACCTCGTTGATTCCACGGCTGCATCATTCATGATGTTGCACTCATCTTTGATGGCATCAAGTTCCAATTCCACAAATATGGATTAACTTTCAACTACCAAGTATAATTGATTCTGGATGATACTAGTGATGTTGTGTGTTAATTTACAATTAAAAAATGTAATTGAACTAACAGCTAAATAGCGCTGATTAATGTTAATTATTATTATTTTATATTTAATTTTATGGTTAGTATCTATTTAAATTAATTAGCTTATCAAATTAAGATTAAGTATAATAATTAGCTAAAGCTAATTGATGATCTTCACCAAAAAAAAATTTATCTTATAGAGCTTACTTGTTGGCTAACTAAATAACTTGACTCCACATAATATTTAAAATCTTAAAAGCATCTTGTCTATGACGCAACGACACTTCTTAAAGAAGGTTTGCAATGACCAATTCTTGAAGGACAAGGGCACAGCTATGGCTTCGACACATGTCGAACACTATGAAGACATGCTTAATTAAAATAATATCAAAAAATTGGACAAGCATGTCTCTGACATGCATAACCTAAAATTTTATGAAAATTTATTTTTAAATATAATTCTTATATTTCAATTTTTTATTCATTAAAAATAAAATTCAAATTTATTATTTCTTCTCTACATCCCCAAATCAATTGTCCACACTCAATCTTCTATCTCCCAAACATTCATATTTTCATTTCTCTTTGGCAAGTCATAAGTAGGGTTGCACATCAATGCCCAAAGCCATCTTGACATCAGCGTCTAACACCATCTCAACACTAACATCCGATACCATCTTAAAATCAACTGTCGACGTCATCTTGAAATTGATTCCCAACGCCAACAATTTCTAACTCCATAATCACACCTTCATGCCATCTCGACATCTCGTTTTTATTTAATGTCATCTTGACATCAACAACCAATGCGCAACAAATAAATCTCAACAATGACATCATCTCATCTCTAGATACCATAATTTCGATATCCTAATCTTAATCATTTTAAAGATAAATCCTAGTTAAATTATTTTTCAATTTCTTTATTATTCATAATATTATACTTATTTAATTTCTATGCACTAGTTTTAATATATAAAAATTAATAATACAATGTATAACATGTATCCGCATTTTATAATTTCAATAATTGATGTGTCCCATGTCCAGGTCGTCGTATTTGCATCTGTGCATCCGAGATTCTTGTACAACATAGCTGATCTAAATAACCAACCAAAAAAACTCAACATTTTTTTTTCAAAATCCTTTTATAATAATACTATATATTTTAATGATGCACTTCCTACCCATAAATGCAAACAAATTAAAGAATGCAAACCCATAAATGTTCCTTAAAGTTAAAACTACTTAAAGAGAGGCTTCAGAAAAGAGCCCATCATGGTTTAGCATCATAATTTAACATCATTTCTTTGAAAAAAAAAACTTCCTTTATTAAATATCTCTACTGGTGACACGCTATAATGATTTTTCTGATTAAAAAAAACAAAGGATATTGTTGGAGAATAAACAATTGTCTAGTTTATATTCAGTATGTGGAGTGTTGACCAGTTGATTTTCTCAAAGGTTGAGATGCTAGTATACCTTATAATATGGTTGAATTATTCAAAATCAATCTGACGCCAAAATACAATCATGTTATGATATCCTTGATTCAGCAAAATGTGAAATGTTGTGGAGCTAGCAGAATTTTCTAGGTTTGTTCATGAGGCATGAAAGATTAGGTTTTCTATAAGACCTAATGCAATACCCTTCCCAAATTGATGATAAGATAGTCAAAGAAAAGAGACCACCACATAATTGACCATCAAATCCTTAATTATATTTTTTGCATTCAATCCTTTTGTTCTGTTGGCTTTCCCTCTATATGGGCTCATTGTTTTTTTCTCCAAGCTTTAGATTTAAACAGTAAGCAATTTCACTATTATTAGCAAAACAATTATCAAAACACCAATTGATTTAATTCGTATATTTTTCCCAAATTGTTGTAGTTTCCAATTATAAATTCAGATTTGTTGAAATATGCTCTTGTCATCACATCTGGTACTGAAAATCATGGTAGAATGCAGTCAACGGTAGCTTAAGCTGCCCTTGGAAACAAGTACCGTCAAGTATGGTAAGAGAGAGAAAGAGACATGATAGAGTAGAACGAATAATGTCAAGTGAATTGAATTGTATTCAATTGAATTTCAAAGTCTAGTTACAAGCTATATTTATAGTCATCTAATTCCATATTTGAAAAACCAAAAATATAATACAATGCAAATCCATATTAAAAATAGAAAAATATATGATAAATCTTATCTATCTAGATAAGTTATTTCATCAAAGAAATCATTATCTAAATGCCTATCACAATAATTTGATAATTAAAAAAACTATCTAGATATAATATGAGAATTTCTTCAAAATCCCCCTTATAAGTGGTCAATCATGGAACAAGAGAGGGAAAAGAATTTGTGGAGTCGAAATTGGGAAAAGAATTTGTGGAGTCTAAATTGGCACATATCTTTATTTTGTGGAGTTGGAAAGAAATATTTTTCTCTTCCTCTTACTATGGTTGAATCATGTATGACTTAATTTGTGGAGTTGTCTTTGACTTTGTCCAAAATATCACTGAATAGTGGTTGAAACTCCTTTGGTGGCTTGAATTGTGGAGTTAGTTTCAACTTCTTCAAAAATAGAATAAATCCAATTTTTAACTTTCTTGTTTGGAATTAAGGTCCCACCTTAATACCATATGACCCCTTGCTTTCTGTATACTTGTATGGAGCCAAGGGGCCTTGAAAACATGAAAAAACACTAATTTTATTTTCTTATCATAATTCAATAAAATTGGGTTGAACCAAGATGAGAGTCCCTCCCTTCCTCGATAACAGGTAACTTTAAGGGCATACTCGATACACGGAGGCCTCACCAAAGCAAGGTGTGATGAGAAAGGCTGATATATCAGCATACTCCTGCATTTGCATAAAGGTTGTTTTTGTAAACAAAAATTGGGACCTTAACATTAAACTACACTTATCCATGCCCCAACCTCACCATCTGAAAAATCACTCAGCTGCTTATCTACAACGTTCAGTCCATTTTCACAAATATGAAAAACTTATACGTGGAAAACCACAAGACTAGGAAGTAAGGATGGGTCCCTCTATTCGCACATCAAACATTATCTAATAATATAACGAAAATGAGATGCAACAATAACCAATTAAATTATTCAAATAGAAACATACCTCGCAGAACACATCCATACCAGATGGATGATCCTTCTCCCACTTCAATATCTCCAATGACAGATGCACTTGGAGCCACGAATGCATCTTTGTGAACACTTGGTGCTTTGTCAAATATGTTCATAAGCGTCTGATGCCTTGACACTGAAATAATATGAATATCACAAAATCCTTTCAAGAAGTCACTTGCCTTGAATTTCTAAAAAGTTACATTTTGTAAGGCTCAGCATAGAAACCTAATAAGCAAAACCGTACTAATATGAAGAATTTACATGGATAAAATTAAATAGATTATAAGCAAGCCTAGTATGTGGACTAATCAGGCTATAGTTGGGTCAAATTTAACCAAATTCAAAAATGGATAATATGTTGATAGGAACAGACCAAACCCCCTAGAAAGGAATTAGTACGTGTAATATAAATAGATCTTTATGCACTTTAAATGATGTCTGAATTTTTTTTAAAAGCACACTATCAAATGAAAATATTTAAAAACAAGCAGCTTTACTATATGAAATCAACAATTTCTTTGCTGAGTCATGAAAAACACAGGTATCTGGGCTACAGTCAATCAATGCTTCATATTGAAAATATAATCGTTTAGTTTGAGTCAAGTAGAATTGCCTAGCCAAACAGAAATCAGATAGTGAAATCTGAATCAAACAGTATAGCATACAACTAAAACCAAAGGAAATGATAAAAATTCTCTAATTTTGGTTTGCCCAACAGCGGCATCAGTTAAAACTAGAACAATATGCAACGAATAAAGTATTATTATACTATTCATATGATTAGTGTATCATCTCCAATAAGATAACATTTCATTTTACCTTTGTAGAAAAGAGGTATACAATTTCAAGCAATTTCTTATGTTCCCTTCATAACAATTCCATATTGGAATTCCTTATTATCAACTAGTCAAAAAATAAAGAGATGATCTTTTTTATAGTAGTAAAAGAGTGGCGTTATTAAAAGCATATTTGAGGTAAAGCTCTACAATGCACAAAGACACAGTTTTATCAATTGCAAAGCACGCAGGTGCCACAAACTTGATAGGGTGCACACATTGCATCACTTCATCACAAAAAGTGCATTTTCAGCTCGAATGAACCTTGATCCCCACTATTTTTAGTTTACAAACATAAGTTTTAAGATCAATTGTTGGTTGCATGCATGTAGGAGATGCATCTTTTGACCTCACAATGATTCTTCTCCTCATGTCATTAAACAAATCTTCTATTCTTGAATTCATCTCCTCATGTGATCGACCACACAAATGCAAACCTTAACATCAAATGCACGTCTCAACCACATAAACGCGACTCTTGAGCATATACCATCCTATGATTCTGATAAGTTGACTTCCTGGCATTCTTCGAGTAAAATCTTTCATATTTGCATGGTATAACTTCAAATTTGCCTCCTACTTTTGAATCATTGGTTTCCTTTGACTTTTTTTCCCAACTCTCTGTCGACTTAAATTTGTGTTCATGGTATGCAACTTTACTCTTTTTTGTTGTTTACGCATTTCTTTGTTATACTTAGTGTCCATTGCCTTTTGCAATCTTACCTTTTACCCATTTACATGACAAACCCATGAGAGGCTTTCAAAATTGCCTGAAAATTTTGAAGTGCAGTTTTATATTTCATGGTTAAATTAGAGAACCTTTAAGTTGTATTTTGTTTGAGGTAAATTCCTCCTTGTTGATTTAATCTTTTAATCTGATTCAGCATGTTCAATTAGGAAAAAAAATTGAGGTGTATTTATTGGAAATGTTCAAGCATACAAGAAGAAAACTCCTACAAGTGAGTAAATATAGCTTTTTATTCAAATTTTTAATTAGACATAAATATATTCATTGAAGAAAAATTATAAATGGTAGTTTTTTTTTCCAATTAGAAAGAGAGTTGAAGTGTTATGATGGTCCCCAATGAAAAGAAACAATAATTGCTAGCTTATCAGGCAAAAGCAAATGCAATAAAGTGGCATCTTCTTATAGATGAAGATATAATCAATGATAATGAGGCTGATGCATGTTTGATTGAAGCTCAAGGGTATTCTAATAAGAGCATGAAACCGATCATGTCGATAGCAAATAGTGCAAATTCCAAGACACCAAAAAAAGAGTTGTACGGCTATTTTATCAATAATGCAAGAATATAAAATTAACACAGAATAGACAATATGAGACAGTATCAAAGAGAGCCTAGAGAATGATAATAAAGAGAGAGAACCATCAAATCTACAGCAAGATGGTTCTATCAAGCTGATGTTTCTTCTAATGTTGTTAAGCAAGAGAGCTTCAAGGAAAAGATTGAAAATATAGGTCATTATAAGCCGAGGGGTCATTATAAGCCGAGGTTAAATTCACATTCTTATCATCAGTTGAGAGTTCCTTTTTCCAAAAGAAGTTGATATCCCAAAGGAAGAAATAAAAAAAAATTATATAAGAAATTTTGGGAAAAAAAGATGTATCTTATGATGGACAAATGGACTGATACGAGAAATTAGACTATAGTCAATTTCTTGATAAATTCACCACCAATCTACGTTTTAAAAATCAATTAATACATTGAAGCACAAGAAGCATACAATATTGCTATATAAGATGCTTAAGACTAAAAGTTTGAGAAGATTGAAAAGAAAATTTGGTAAAAGTAATCTCAAACAATCATATTCAAGATATAAAGAGCAGGCAAACAAGTTTTAAATTTGTTGTTAATCAACTTTTATTTTGTTTAATTGTCAAATAGCTTCTTATATAGTTGCGATGTTAACTAGTATATAATAATTACTCTTTTCAATTCTTTTATAAGTAAATTACATTTCAAAAAAGGCTATAACTTTTTGTATATCATGTGCATCTCATCCAAGTTTAAAATTATGAAACAAGAGATGAGCATCAGTGTTTTTTGAGAAAATCCGCCACAAGGTGTACGCCTCATGAAGGCCTTAATGAGGCGTGCGTCCGCATCAACAAGGTTGAGGTACACATCTATGATATAAACAAAAGACATACGTCTCAAATTTTAGGGTTAAGGGTGATTTTAAAAACTAAATTTATGAATAGAATATATTCCCAAAGCCTTCTTTTATAATTTCACTCCATATAAAACTCAATCTAAACCAAAACCCCTCGTTTCCTCTCTCCCAACAATCCGCAATCCTGGATGCCATCACAATGAAGTTACATCATCACAATTGCAAGAGGAAGATCTCAATGTTAACTTCTTTGATGGAGAAAACAATAAAATCAATAGAACCAATACAAGTCAACAAAAAAGTAACAAAAAAGATTTTTATAATAACTCTTGTAATTAAAATTGTAATAATCAACATAATCATTATTTTAAATTTTAATTAATGTTTTTATTAAGTTTTATTGATTAAGGAAGAGAGATGATTGAGATTGAAGATAAGATGGAAAATTTGGATGATGCTGACACAACAATGAATGATAAAGGATAGAAAGCAATCACTATAATGATAATTTTAATAAAAGCCCACTAGTTATAAGTGTGGGGGAGACCTTTGAATGTACAAATTATAACCTTAGTGACTTAGAGACTTAGACTATTTGTTAATGTTGATTTGGAAGCGGGAGTGACTTATAATTAGGATCTTACTTTAATTTATTATGACCTTATTAGAATATCTTACTTTGATTGTAGTCTAGTACCTCTTACATTATATTTTTTATTAACTTGATTTTTTTATTATGAGGCTTATACCTTGCCTCATAGATAGAAAATATTTTAATACCCAATTGCGCAATTTCAAACATTGCATCTTATTGCATAGATTTGATTAGGGGTGTCAACTTCGGGCCATGGTTCGGGTTTGGGTCGAACCCGGAATTGACCCGGGTTCACCCGGGTCGACCCTAACCCAACCTGGGTAGAAAAACGGGTTGGAAATCTGAACACGGACCCGACCCGACAGGTTGCCAGGTTGACCCGACCCGACACGAGAAGGCGGGCTCGGGACGCGAGCGCGAACGCGGGCTCGGATGGTCAGACTCGGACGCGGACGCGAACAGACTAGCAAGGCCACGCGAGCTGGTGCTTGCACGGACGCGCGCGGGCAGCCTCAGGCGCGCGGTAGCTTACTAGCAGGTGTGGGCAGGGGACGGGCAGCTCCGCGGGAAGCTGGGCAAGTACCCGGGCAGCCGGGCAGACGTTTTAAACGGGTTTTTGGGTTGACCCAGCAACCCGTAGGGTCAACCCGAACCCGACCCATTTCGCATCGTGTCAAATATTGACACCCCTATATTTGATTTAAGAGAGAAGGATACTAACAACAAGAAAAATTACGAAGGCCATTGAAATCTTCGGGTTTATTTCTAAATAAATTTATATTAACCATTAAGAGGAAGTTTGCAAGAGGGAACAAGCTTTCAAGGACAAGCATAATTAGATTTTCACTTATGTTTTGAGACTTTCAAGCATCCGTAGGCAAAAAGGAGAATCTACATAAAATATTTGTTTAGGAAGATTGAAGAAAGGCAAAATTTGCTAATGATTACAAATGGAAGAGGGTTTATGAAACTATCTATGTATTATATTTTTAGAATGGAATTACTTAATTATACATTTAAAGAAAAAAGACCTTTGGTGAAAGTGCTTCACTTTGTGGATTATATATATATATATATATATATATATATATATATATGAGGCCATTGATGAGGTCAAAGATATCTTTGTATATTTCAAAAAGATTGAGATTAAATAAAAAAGAATATTTGGTTTCATTTTTCCAAAAAAAAATGGAAAGATTCAATGAAGCAAGCATAAAACTGGATACTATCTTTATTAATAGATATATAAAAACAAATCCAAGATCATAATAAATGAAGTATCATGGATAATCTCATCAAGCGATAAGCAAATTAATATGAAGTGTCAAAAAACATGAGATTACTTATACAAAACTACTAAAATATAATGATATCATATTTCTCTTCTTGTCTTCCGCAAAGAGAATGTGATCAAAATTAAAAGACAAAAAAATCCAAATAATATGTCTCAAATAAGTAGAGATAAGAAGTCTCTTCCTTTGCAAACTTCCTCTTCATGTGCAATGCAAACCTATATTTATCACAACGACAACAACAACATCAAGCTTTTATCCCACTATGTGGGGTCGGCTACATGAATCATTTTTCTCCATTGTGTCCGGCTAAGAGTCAAATTCTCATGTGCAATGCAAACCTATATTTATCAATGACCCTAACAATTTATCTGACCTTTAGAATTCCTACGATGGTTAAATATTTCCAATATCTTCCAACATCAAGTCTAAACAATGAGTTACACATTTTATTCAATATAAATATTGTCTCTTCCCACAAGAAACTTACACATAAAAATTTTGAAAGGAGAAGTTTAAAATATAATAATTGATTATGCAAGTAATAAGGAATTGATTAATAATACATTTCAACTTGACTACAAGCTGCTTTTTTAAGCTTGCGTGATTGCTTTTGATCACTTGTACCACATTTTCCTCCCAAACATCTCAACTCAAGCATAAAGCATCTCATACAAAAACATGGAATCCTTGGTATGCTCCAATGCTTCAACTGATTCTTGAAAAAAAAAATTACCTGTGAAATTATCATGATAATAGTTATAATTTGTTTTACTAGATTATCTAACTGACATAAGACAACATTTTTCTTTCAAAACATCTTTATAAATTTTCTACTTTTTCTTTCATGGCATAAACCTATTTCTAGATAACTATGACCCTCAACTTATAATAAGAGAGTGGATTTCATCTCAATGAATAATGTCTTATATTTTCAATTATCACCTTCATGCCAACTAAATAGCAATGAAAGAACCTATGTTATAAATAGAATAATCCTCTCTCTACCATCCTTCTCAAGGCTCTATTTAATGCCTAATACAATTTAGTTTGCAGGCTAAAAGAAAAATTAATTATCTCAAAAAAAATTCTGATGCCTTAGAACTCGTGCTATTTGTTCCAATTATTATTCACTCTTTCCTTTATTAGAATATCTCAAAACTTCAATTATCATTTCATCTTCCTAATTATCAATAATTCAATCTTCATATATGTGTAAAGCATGCTTTGTTGCACTAATTTTATTTGACAACTAAGTAATTCTTGTTACATGAACTTTCTTACATACCTCTGCATTCTTTCTTTGGACTCTCCTAGCCCAATCAAGTGCCCCTTAGCTCGAGAAACACAACCATTTATAATTTTTACACAAAAAAAAAAACACTTATATACCTAATCACCTTCTTTGAATCAACAAGTTATATATGCTTTCATATAAGATTTTTTTTTATATGTTCAAACATTTTCAATAAATGCAAATCTAATTTTTTTATTAAGCATCTGAAGTTTAGATTAAAACATTAAATCAACTATAGCAAAAAGTATATCATTATGAAATTACCTAATATAAAATACAATTTAAATATTCAATAATCAAAACAAGAAATAAGAATTTCACTTGAAAAATTTTTAAACCAGTTTGAATAACACCTCACTAATGCCACATAAATGAGAAAATTACAGAAAGCAAAGGGCCAAGAAGCATCATTGAGGGACGCCCAAAAAATAAAAAGAGTAAAGTTATGTGCCATAAACCAAAAAACCAAGTCAACAAAGAGTTGGGAAACAGAAATTGAAATAGAATCAAAGAATCAAACAAGTTTCTAGAAGAACTGAAAAAAATTAATAAAGATAAGAAAAGTGTTAACTAAATATTAATTGAAAATCAACCTGCAAGTGATGTTAGTTGATGGTAGGAGGATTGGACATGATTGGCTGTTGTGTACTTAACATGGAATTGGCAAGCATGGGATCTAGAGTTATGGATGAGATGAGCTGACTAAACATGGGGGTCAACTAGGGTTTTTTAGGTGTGGATTATAGGAGAGGACAAGAGGGGTTGGAATTGGGTTTTGGATGGGGAAAAGTTGTGGAGAGCTATAGGTTAGCGTATTGGTTCTAAAGAAAGGGACGTGTAAAACATGAACCTTTCTTTGTTCTCTACAATCATTAGTTACCTTGACACAAAAATCACCTCCACAAACCATAATGGATCGTCATGGAATATGCAATATTGACATGATTTTCAAAGCTATATTCCATCACACCACTCATAACTTACTGTATGACTACTTTTGATGACCCAGTAACTTCTGCAATTTGATAATTTATTTCGTTCTTATACAAAAAAGGTATTCGGCAAAAGAAGCTCCCACCAATGCAAGCATTGTGGAAGGTTTCAGGTACGCAGCCTTACCCAATATTATGGAGAAGCTATTTCCATAACTCAAACTTATGGCATCTAAGCCACAATAGAGCTAATCTAACCCCAACTCTATTGTATGCCCTATGCCTTTGTGCCAAATATTCAGAGTACAATACTTATCCTCCAAATATTAGGTATCAACCATGTTTTTAAGATTCCACTGAACAAATTTGTGATATAAAAAAAACTACTCCAACATCTATAATAAAATCTCAAGAGATACATTACATGAACTAAACTTCTATTGTAATGCATCTTCATTAGAGAACAATTTTATTGTATTGGATCAATTAATATACTTTATGATTATGTTTGCTATAATCCACTAAGAAAATTTATTTCTTAAAACTATCATTTAGTAAGTTATCATACTAAGCTTTTCATCTTTCCTTAATGCCTTCATTTACAATTAAGTGCCTATTATTTTTGATTCCAATACATATAATTTGATCAAAGTCTTTAAAACTCGCATCTCTTGCATTAGCTACTTTATATATCACTTTTTTTGCTTTCTTAATGCATAGCATAATACACAAATCATCAAATGTTACAGCTTTTTCTTTACTAACTATACTCTATGAAGTCTCTAAAATTCACATTGCTTACTTAAGGTACATTATGTATCTCTTTTTTACTTCCTTGGTACATAACTATTATACAAATCATTGAATTTAATCACATTTTCTAATATCCTCTTCGAAATATTACAAGCTTCCTTACAATCATGGAAAGCCTCAATATTTTTTTTGCCACAATTTAAGAGAACATTTTTTTAAAAACACTTTGTATCTTACCACACTACTGATAAGAGATAAGTACTCATTGATAACCTATCACAAAATGCTCATATCCATAACTTGGTTGGCAGTGCACCTTTTCAGAAATTCTGCTGAATCACCATCCATGTGTTCTCTAGATCAATCACAGCCTTTGAAGAACTACTAACTTGCTTCTCTCTTTATACTATATATATTCAATGCTTGTATTATCTTCTTGATATATACAGAAATGTAATGAGCTTTGCATTGTCTCTTTTCTTGTTTTACATCATGTAGTTTTTTGTTTCTGTTTGATGTAAATGCAGCATAGTTCATCATGGTATCAGAGCTGTAGGTCTTCCCTGCATTCTCAGTTTTCTGATTTCAATTTTCTGTATTTTTTTTACCTTACAGTCTTTTCAATTAAAAATGACTCATTCTGCTGAGTCTACCACCCCCTTACCTTCCTCTGCTTCACCTCAACTGAGTATTCTAGCTCAACTGAAGTTTTTTATGTCTAATCTTAAATTGATCATTGTTTAAAATTGCGCAATATGAGGCTCGCCTTAAGGTCCCCCTCAATGCAATTCTAATGAAAAATGCCTCGACGCTTACGCCTCTAGCTTTTTTATGAGACTTGCGCCTCAGCTTGCCTGAGGCCATGTTGAGGCATGCCTCGCCTCTCTAGCATGAGGCGTATGCCTCACCCTATTTGTATATATTTTTTTGTCAAAACTAACATACCACACCTTCATGCACATTTGAACGCAACAAATTTCTCTCGATTGCCTCTACCTCCAGCCCGCGGCCTTCACCGCAACCAACACCATCGTAGTCGTCACTGACAATCACCTAAAAACTGCACACCGTCACCACCCTAAAAATTTTAGAGCATTAATCTCATATTTATGTTGATGAAAATATTTCTAAAAGATGAACATGATTGAAATAAATTAAAAAAAAAAAAAGCATATTGTGAGGCATTCAACTCTACCGAATGAGGTAGAGGAAAGACCAATTTGTTATGACGACAACTCAAATAAAGACCACCTCAGTGATGATAGTGCAGATGATTCCTAAGTTGTTGCTAACTATTTCAGCTTTCATTAGAAATTAAATGTAAATGAGTAAAAATTTGAGAAAGAATATATTTGGATTTGAACTTGATGTTATATGATATTTTTATGCAATTTCTATATTGAATGTTGTTTTCTCTTATAATATTTGGATTTTAATTATATTTCACGCAATTTATCACTTGTCAGTTTATATCTTGTTCAATTTTTTGTTTCATATGTATGTCAATTTGCTAATTTATAATTCGATAGAAAGTTAATATATCATCAGTTAACACATTATTTACGTATTATATAAAAAATAACTTTTGACATTTATTATCACTTTATGCAATTTTTTTATTTAGAGGCTTACGCCTCAAAACGCCTTGAGGCTTACGCCTCGCCTCATGAACAAAAAAATGCCTCAATACCCAATTGCGTAATTTTAAACATTGAAATTGATCATCAGTATTCAACTTCAAACTGATAATCATCCTATTTGGTGCTCTCATATTTTTAAACTTTTTCAGCTAATGGTTTTAAGGGTTTTTTAAATGGCACTACCATGAAACCATCCAAACATCTAGTGCTTGTTGATGGTTCTCTCCTTCCTAATCCTGAATTTACCACTTGGATGCTCATTGATCAAAATTTAGCAGCTTCTCTCTAGTCTACCATTTCGTCTTCGTTGCTTTCTTATGAACTTAATCTCAATACTTGCCATGAGATATGGGTCACCATTGATAGTAGATTACAATCTACAAATTGCTGTCGTGTACTTCAACTGAAGAATGAACTTCACCATTTACAAATGAAAGATAAATCCATGGTTCAATATCTTTCTTAACTTAAACAAAAAGTTGATGTTATTATAGCTGCTGGATCGTCTCTTGATCCTGAAGATATCATTCTCTATACGCTTAATGGTTTACCTCCAACATATAATGCCTTCAAGACTGTCATTTGCACTAAGCTCCACCCAATCAGTTTAGACGACTTGTATTCCTTATTGTGCAGTGAAGAGCTTAACATCGCAGTTGATCAATTAAAGAGATATGACTTCAGATGCTTCTTCTTATCCTACTTCACTCTTGCTGCCTTTCATGGACAAGGTCATGCTCGTTAGGGGTGTCAATATTTGACACGACACAACAACCCGACCCGGACCCAACCCGGAAAATCCGGGTTGGACCCAACCTGTTTATAAACGGGTCGGGTCCGGGTTTGCAAATTCGACCCGTTTGATAAAACGGGTCGGGTCGGGTTGACCCGGCGGGTTGCCGGGTCAACCCGAAAACCCGTTTAATTTAAAAAAAAAAATTGAATTTCCTGCTGCTACCGCCCGCTGCCCCAGCCCGCCCGCTGCCTGCCCCGCGCGCCCCCGCGCTGCAGCCCGCGCTGCCCCGTGTGCCGACGACTGCCGAACCCGGACCGCGTCGCCCGCGTGCCTCGTCGCCCGAGCTGCCACCCACAAATGGGCCAAAAAAACGCCGCTTGCCCCGCTTCGCCGCGCCCAAGCCGTTGCCGCTGCAGCGCTGTGCCATCGCCGCTGCCCCGTTGCCGCGCGTGTGGCTAAACCGGGTCGCGGGTCGTGTCGGGTCAACCCGTAACCCGCTCGGGTCGGGTCCGGGTTGGAATGTCCGACCCGTTTGCAAAAACGGGTCGGGTCGGGTTCGACCCGAACCCGACGGGTTGACCCGAATTGACACCCCTAATGCTCGTGGCTTCTTCGCCTCCTCTACTCGTGGTACTCGCAACAGTGAATCTGCTGGTCGTGGAAATAGTACAGCTCGTGGTGGTCGATCTATTCGTGGTGGTCGTATCCAAACTCATTCATTGAATGCCAAATCTGCGATAAACCAGGTCATATCGCTCTTAAATGATGACATCACATTGATCTTTCCTACAACTCCAATCCTCAGGCGTACATTGCTTATGATATTGCATCAAGAGTTGATTGGTTTCTTGACTCTCATGCTTCTACGCACCTTACCTTTGATGCTTCTTACTTCACTCTTCGTAGCCTTATACAGGGATCTCTCATGTGCAGGTTGGAAATGGTCATAAGCTTCCTATCATCCATTCGAGTCAGGGCATTCTTCCCACATCATCTCGTATGCTCCACTTACCTCATATCTTACATGTTCCTCATCTTACACACAATTTACTTTCAGTTCATAAATTGGTTAATGACAATCCTTATTATGTTATCTTTCATTCTATGGATTTGTCATTAAGGACTCTCGGATGAACAAGATCCAATCTTCAAGGTCTCTACCCAATTAAATCGTCCAATGCTCCATCCAACACACATTCCATTCACTCGCCAGCTACTTTGCTCGATGTTTCAATTTCATCACACATATGGCATCAACGTCTTGGTCATCCCTCTCTCAGTATACAACGGCATCTATCTACCTATCTCCCCTGCAGTTCTTCTTCATCCACTTCTACACATTTCGATGCCTATGCTAGAGCAAAATCCCACCGTCTACCTTTTACTTTATCTACTTCTCATTCTTCTCAATGTCTTGTTATTATTCATACATATGTATGGGGACCTGCTCCTATGTTATCAAATGAAAATTATAAATAGTACTTGCTATTTGTTGATGATTTTTCCCGTTTTTGTTCCATTTATCATTTAAGATGCAAATATGAAACCTTAACAAAGTTCTTACAATTTAAAACAATGGTGGAAAATCAATTTCAAAAATCTATTAAAATGCTGCAGTCCGATGGTGGAGGTGAATTTGTAAATAATGTTTTTCAATAGAAACTTACTCAGCTTGGCATTATTCATCACATCAGTTGTCCCTACACTCCTGAACAAAATGGAGTTGTTGAATGTAAACATCATCATCACCTTGATATTGTGCAAGCTCTACTTTTTCAGGCTACTCTTCCTTTAAATTTTTGGGTTGAAGGTCTATTCACAGCAGCATATCTTATTAATCTTTTACCCTCGCCCACTACAAATCATATTTCAACCTATCAATATCTCTATCAACAACCACTAAATTATACTTTTCTTATAGCATTTGGCTGCCTATGCTATTCATGTCTTCCCACTAAATTACACTCCAAGTTAGATCCCCGTTCCAATCCATTTGTTTTTCTTGGTTGTGCTCCAAATTACAAATGCTACAAATGTCTAGATCTTATTACCCGTCGCATCCATATTTCTTGACATGTTCGATTTCATGAAACCATATTTCCTTACTAATCCTACACTACTAAGCCACCTCCCATGTATTCTACCAGCAAGTGTCTCCTCTTACTCTTGTTCCATCTCAATACATCACTTCAGCTTCCACTACTTCTCACCAAGCCACAACTCGTGACACAGAACATGATTTTCCATCATCCTCTGCTCCTACATCCACCAATCTCCAAGTGCTATTTCTACGTCTACCTAATCTTCAAGTGTTATTTCTGCACATCTATCTTCATCTTCCTTCGTTCCACCTCCTCATAATCCCATGATCACACGTTCCAAAACAGGGAATCTAAAACCGAAATTCATCTTCAACTTGCAACATCAGCTTGTCAATCAAACGACTACTTGTTTCACTCAAGCTAACAAGGATCCTGCGTGGCCTTTAACTATGTCAGAAGAATTTGAAGCATTGCAACTATGTCAGAAGAATTTGAAGCCTTGCAAAAACAAGGTATGTGGTATTTAGTTCCCCCTATCTCTGATCATAATGTTCTCGGTTGTAAATGGATCTTCAAAACTAAGCATCATTCGGATGGTAGTGTTGCTCGTTGCAAGGCTCATTTAGTTACTCAAGGGTACAGCAAAAAATTGGTTTAGATTATCATGCCACTTTCAGTCTTGTCGCTAAGTTCCCTACCATTCGCATTTTTTTCACAGTCGCAACTACATTCAAGTGGCCAATCTATCAATTGAATGTATCCAATGCTTTTCTCTATAGTCCCCTCGATGAAGAGGTTTATATGCAACAACCACCTGGATTCTAAGATTTATAATTTTTGGATCATGTTTTTCATCTTCATAAAGCCCTCTATGGAATCAAGCAAGCACCTAGACAATGGTTCTCCACATTCTCATCTCATTTACTAGATTATGGCTTTGTTAATAGTACAGCTGATCCCTCTTTATTATTGTGTCATCATGGATCAATCCAATTATACATTTTAAAATATGTTAACGATATCTTGCTTTCCGGAAATGATTTCGCAGCTATTTCCAAACTTACTTAGAATTTACACATCATAATTTTAATGAAAAATCTTGAATTTGTTAAATATTTTTTTGGGGATACAGGTTCTTCACACTCCCAATGGGATTCATCTACTGCAATCACACTACATCTCCGAACTTTTGGCAAAACAGGTATGACAGATTGCAAATCAGTTCAAAGTCCTTTACCATCTAAGTTGCCTCAACTTAATTCTAAATAAGAACTGTTCTCTAAACCAGAATTTTATAGGCAACTAGTAAGTTTACTACAGTATTTGACAATTACTCGCCCTAATATCCCATTTGTTGAAAATAAGTTATGCCAAAATATGCATCAGCCATTTTTAGTTCATTTTCAGCTGCTAAAAAGACTTCTATGTTATTTGCGTGGCACTATTTCATATGGGCTTCCTCTCACCCACCACAAGCTTGAATTAATAGCATTTTTAGAATCTGATTGGGCTGCATATATATTACATAGACAATCTATTACAAGTTTTTGTGTCTACCTTGGTCAGACCTTGATTTCCTGGTGCGTCAAGAAGCAACCTACTATTGCCAGTTAATATACCGAAGCAGAATATAAAGCTCTAGCTGCAGCCGCAAGTGAACTTATGTGGTTAAGAAGATTATTGGCAGATTTTCATATTTCAGTTGCTCAACCTACTTCCCTATTTTGTGATAAAATTTATGCACTTGCCTTAGCAAAGAATCCGATTTTCTATGCTTGAACAAAGCATATTGAAATTTATTAGCATTTCATTAGAAATTGCATCAAGTCCAAACACATTACTGTGCATCATATTGCTTCTCAAGATCAACCTACAGATATATTTACAAAATCCCTTCCACCATATTTTTTCAGCTTCGAAGCAAGTTAACAATTCAGGAACCTATTGTTAACTTGAGGGATGGTGATAAGAGATAAATACTTATTCATAACTTATCAAAAAGTGCTCCTATCCATAACTGTGTTGGCAATGCACCTTTTCAGAAATTCTGCCATCCATGTCTTCTCTGGATCAATCACAGCCTTTGCTGAACTACTAACTTGCTGCTCTCTTTATACTATATATATTCAATGCTTGTATTATATGCTTGATATATACACAAATGTAATGAGCTCTGCATTGTCTCTGTTCTTGTTTTTCATTATGTAGTTTTTAATTCCTGTTTGATGTAAATGCAGCAGTAGTTCATCAACTACCAAATCTCCTTACAGAATTTTCTTAATACAACTAGCAATCTTGTCACATGGCAAATCTTTTTCAACAATAAAATTCTAATTTTGCCTCTTTAAATAATCTATATAAAAAATTTAAAAACCTCATGCATTTTAATTTCTATCATATTATGTGAGATGAGAGTACCATACTTTTTGAATATTTTTTTTTATAATTCTAAAATATGCATACATAACTACTTTGCATTGTGTGGTTAAACTTTCATCTGAAATCAATTTGCAAATTTTATTGAAGATTATTTTTCTTTCATTCCAAATGAAGAAAAAAAAATATATTTGTGATTTGAAATATCCACTTTTGAAAGTAACTAAGTGCTCTTCCTGTTCTTGAAGTATGTGTTTGGCATTACAAGATCATATATAGCTACAAAATCAAGTATTACTTCATCAAATGCATTTATATCTCCTATTTCATATCAGCCATGACTCCTCTCATAGGCCATCCTTTAGAGACAATATGCCTATTTAAATCGATAACAATAATTATCCTCCCTTCTCATATATAATAGTTTATTTGCTTCTTCCCATGACTGATTTTTTAAAGTATATCATAGTTGAACTTAAGATGCCTAAGTATTAACTACATTCCTAATTGATAGTTAACTTAAAATAAATCACTACCCATATTTACCTTAACAATTTCATATTTATACTCACCATTCATTACTATCCTTAACAATTATGATTGCTACTCTTCCCAACATACAATAGCCTATGGAGTTCCACGATATATTTAAACTTTTTTTTCTTTTCCAATTAGTTTCTTGCAATAATATTTGATCTTCAAAATATCGTGTCCTTTTTTTTTTGTTCTTCTCATTCAAAATCCCAAATTACATGCGGCAAATCTTAATATTTCTTTTAAAGATTGCCTTGTGTGCATTTCAACATAATTAGGTTAAGTTATGATGTGATAATTATGGGTAACATTCTAGTCAACATCACCATACTTAAGAAAAATTATGATATAATGCATATATTAGAAAACTTTGCCTTCTTCTCCAGGAAAGTTTCTAGTTACAACTTTCAAATTTGAATTCATGACATTAATTTTGGCATGAATGTCATGATGAATCATGGCACAAACATCAATCCTCAACTTTTATGATTAGGCTTGCTACCTTTATCAACATATATAACCTTACAACATATGTAAGCATTTTATCTTATTTCTTTCTTTTGTATGACAGATACTACTACTTGTAGTGATTCATAGGATATAGACATTACTTTTAATGAATAATTACTTTCCTCTTGCATGTGAAATATGACAAGCCGTCTCTACCAAAGGAACCAATTCATCTCTCTCTCCTTCTCCCTCTTGAAGATTCACCACCAACTCTCTACAACCTCCCTAGTACAGGTTCTCATTCGCTATTATTAACTTCTTTCCTCTTCTTCATATAATAAACTATGATCTATTTCAATTAAGAATTCTTTCCAATTGTTCTATATCACAGGCAGAGTATAAAATTTAGAGAGAATTTTATGGAAAAAAGTGAAATAAATTACCAAGAAGATAAAACTAAAAAAAAATCAAGGTTTTTTAATAGCAAAAAAGGATATTTGTAGCATGCACCAAAAGTTATGAAACTTAACCACACCCTCTCGCTACTCCCAACCAAAAAAGAGAAAAAGAAGGCCAATGAAATACCCTTGATATGAAATCAAAGTCCGGGCAAGGACTTTTATCCAGGATTATCAAATGGACAACTGAGGGTATAATAGGTCATTAAAACTAACAAAATATGGGTTCCAACAACAAAATCATCGTTGTCACAAAAAAAAGAAGAGCAGCATGGAGATAATGCATGCATGCTTTTTCTTCTTTAAAAAGTATACTTCAATTCGAGGTGTTGCTGGGTCAATTAAATTACTCATATGAATCACAAATCTTATCACAATCTTGGACAAAACTTTTTTTGGGCATTCATACCAAGCCCATAGCATCATATATCATTGTGAGTAGCTCGACAAAATAAAATAACATCTTTATGCAAATATGAGGTAAAAGAACACCTCTGATGATGCAAACAGCACTACAACTCTCAAAAATCCGTGAAAAAGAGGGCTTTTCCTCAACTTAGTTAATGCTATACAGCATTGAAGCTAATCATAAGAATGACCAAGGAGGTCATAATGTAAGAATTGATTTGATGACCAAAGAGACAATGCTATTTTTTATCATTTTATATAACAACATAAGCATTTAATGTACATTTTACTTGCCCTACGATGATATTTGCGAACAAATTCTTTTCTCCCTAGAGGATGAGCTTATAGCTATACCAGCCACTAAAAATGTAATGAGGCTTCTAAACAACACCTATTACTTTTCAATCTTAAAATCTCAGCAACATAACCACATCCGATTACTCTCCTATGGAACATGGAAGGATGCGCTTCAAATGGGTCCTTCCCAGTCAGATTCCGATGAAGAGAAACACAGAACTTCAAATTCGCGTATTATTTGAAACATATTTCCAACGAGCGGGACACAGAAGCCTGAAACTTAAGTAATAGAGTCAGAGGAAAGCTCACGTTGCTCTTGGAAGTTGTAGTTGCCCTGAAGGCGGCATCCGAGCCGATCGATGGCCTGCCCGGTCTCCCGAATCCAGAATCCGACGGTGTAGATCGCCCTTCCGAGGGTTCCCATAATCCACGGCGAAGCACTTCGCCGGAAGTGATGCCGGTTTTTGGAGAGACGACAACAAAGCTAGGTTAAGCAACGAGGAGGCTGGCAGAGTGGCTGGAGGTAAAGGAGAACAAAGCCCTCTTAGATCCATAGCCTTGTTTTTATTGGCTATCGGATCATGTCGTGGTTTGGGTACCAAAAACTACTGGTTAAACTTTTCGTGTGAAATAACCCGGGAGTTGTGAACTTAGTTATGATAACCTGTAACCTGTGTGAGTCAATATGGGAACTGTACGGATCAAACAAGTCAACATGTGTACACATCTAAACCGATCCTTAATTAGGTCAATATTTAACTGAAAGACCTATTTTTTATTGGGCAAGGAGTATCATATACAGGTGCCTTTGAGACCATTATAACCTATATCTACACTAAAAATTGTAATAAAATTATTGTAAAAAAAAATTATTGGGGTATTATATCATAATCTCTTTCTCATAAAAAAATTTGACACAAATGGTATCATTTCAGCATTTTTTTTTACTATTTTACTTTTAAAAATCACAATTTTTTATTGATTTTTAGAAAATTCTATGATGAAAAATAGTTATTTTTTTAGAAATTTTTACAATGAAAAAAACCTTAAGAGATATTCAACCAATCAAAAAATTTAAAGAAAAAAAAAAAGATAAGAGAATTTTGTTTGGGCCATCTTTTTTATTGCTTTCTATAGCTGTTTTTTAGTATAAAATTTTATATTTTAATAGATTTTTTTATAAAAAAATTATTTTATAAAGCAGTAAGAAAGTTATTCCAAATAAAATTTAAAAAAGAATAGAGGTATTTTTTAGGCGCTTATGGGAGGGAGGTCTCTTACTTCTCCAAAAGAAAAAAAAAAGATGCTGTTGATATTTTTGACTCAATGAAATGGAGCTGCTTTTGTCTGAGTAGAATCTTTAGTTTGGACTTATGCAATAAAGGGTGCATTAATAATAGTGCTATTAGCATCTTCTCAACTTCCAACATTCATCTATATGTAAAGTGATTGTTTTCTCTTTCAAATTATTGATATGAATAAAGAGACATCTCTATCCTTAAATTCAATTTTGTTTGAGGAAAATTTTTTGGGAGTTTTACATACATACCACTTAATACTATTCTATTTACATATTTAACATCAAAAACTTTAATATTACATAAATACCACCCATATTTCATTTTCATACAAAATATGAGTGGTAGAAATGAAATATATGAGTGGTAGGAAAGAAATATAAGTGGTATATTTGATATTAAAATAATATAGGGTGGTATGGATGTAATATTAAAGTTTTAGGTGTTAGATATGTAAATAGGATGTTATAAAGTGGTATGTATGTAAATTTCCCAAATTTTTTATGTATCTCTCTTTTATTAAGTTTGGTGAAATATTTGATTTAGGTTTCGTTTGGAGCAACATTCTTACTGTTTTTTAAAACAGTTTTTCAATACAAAAATATTTCGTTCAAGAAATTTTTATTAAAAAGCTAGTTTAGAAAGCTATTGGAGGAAGAATGCAAATCCTTTATCACCTATTAATCAAGGGGTTCTAATTGATGGAGGGATTACATAAGATGTATGCATAAGTGAACTAATGGTGCACATAGCACATTGTTATAAATGAAATAATGTGATTGCAAAAGTTAATATATTGATCATAACATGCACTACTAGAGTAATATTATGGTCTTATTTGAGACGATTTTCTTACTGTTTTATAAAATTGTTGTAGATAAAGTAAATTTTTAAAGCTGTTGTAAAATGCAGCTTCTTAGTACCAAATTTTTTTGAAAATAGTGAAAAAGCAATTATTAAATAAAAATTATAGTTGCAATCTGAAAGCAAACCAGTAGAAAAGTTGTCTGAAAAAAGAAGCCAATATCTTTTCAATCAGCTTTAATGAATCATAGGATCGAAGTCCAACTACTATAACATCATAGCTTTATGATTGACTTTTATGGACATGGACCCCATCATTGCAACATAGTCGATCGAGGCATCTTTTAGGAGAAGCAAATAACATATTGGTGTAAGTGACCTAAGGACAAAATATTATAAAGTTATTGAATGTTCATATGTGGATAACATTAAGTATGTTTTATTTAATATTAACATTTTTTAATTATATGAATAATTTGATTTGGTTTGTGACTATTATTATGATTTATGCATACATGTTGTGATTTTATTATTTGTGATTATACAAGTTGTCTTTGAATGCATTGTGATGTATTATATTATTGTTGCGTCCTGGAGTATTCGCGGCGGTAGAGAAATATAGTTTAACGTCTTAGCGTTGTACGAAGATCCAGCACACAATCAGATAAGTGAGAGGGTCTAGCGTTCATAAGAGACACCAAAGTTTTTACGTGGAAAACCCCTGAAAAAGGGGGAAAAACCACGGGGCCTGGCCCGGTTTGAATGAATCCACTAATATTTGTAGTCGATTACAAATGAGGCATTTCCTTAGGAGAAAGCCTTGGATTGATGTAGCAAATGTACATCATATAGATTGCAATTCATGGTAAGAGTTACATATACAAATTTGTTTGGCCTGAAGGACCGTAGGCGGCAGGAGACCGTAGTCGGCAGGAGACCGTAGTCGGCCGGAGACCGTAGTCGGCCGGAGACCGTAGTCGGCAGGAGACCGTAGTCGGCCGGAGACCGTAGTCGGCCGGAGACCGTAGTCGGCCGGAGACCGTAGTCGGCCGGAGACCGTAGTCGGCAGGAGACCGTAGTCGGCCGGAGACCGTAGTCGGCAGGAGACCGTAGTCGGCCGGAGACCATAGTCGGCAGGAGACCGTAGTTGGCCGGAGATCGTTGTCTGGTGATGGAGGTCGGACGGACTGTATTAGGCGACAGTGGTCAGAAGGACTGTAGGCGGTAGGAGATAAGGAGTCAGGTGTTAGTCCCAGTGTCACTTGGAAGATCGGATGTTGATGGTCTGGCCTTGAGTAGGACGTCGGGTCTTAAGGAGGACGTCAGGTCTTCAGCAGGACGTCGGGACTTAACGTCGGGCCTTGAACAAGACGTCGGGTCTTTGGCAGGACGTCGAGGATGAACGTCGGGCCTTAAGGTGGTGGTCCGGCGAGGATTTGTGGTGGTCCGGCAAAGTTCCTGCGGTGGTCCGACGAGATTCCTGCGGTGGTCCGGCGGCTGTCGAGGATGAACTCCTTCCTTCTCTTCTCTTCTTCCCTCTCTTGCTTGGATCCCCTGCTTCGATCCTTTCTTATGAAGAATGAGGGCTCTATTTATAGATTTTCTGGAGTGGCATGGTCCGTAATTAGGTGTGAGATCAAGGGCGAATAGAGAGTGGTCGAATGGACGGCCGATATCGAATCCTTTGATCATGCACCGTTCGTTGGGCATTTGAAGGCCTTAATGATGTCGGAATTCTGCGATCTTGGGCTCGTTGGATTCGTCTCGTCAAGCCGTTCGATTCGAGTATAAGCTCGTCAAAATCGGAGACCGTTTGGTAACTCAAATTGCAGTTTGAACCTTCCAACAGCGCTTTGAGCCCTTGATTCGGACTCATTTGGGCTCGGATTGGGTTGATCTTGGTGTCGTTGGGTTCGTATTTCCGAGACACTCAGTTTGACTATAAGCTCGCTGAAATCAGAGTTCGGATGCGCCCAAAATTAATTTTTGAAGTTTCCAACTAGCTTTTGCCTCGAGATTCGTGCCCGATCAAGCTAATTTTGTGATGTCGTATCAATTATGATAAGATAGAAGACTTTTACTTATTTGCTACAAAATCTTAATGCTTTTTTAATGCATGTAAATTATCATTTTTTATTAATTATAGCATATGTTATGTACATTTCTTTCTATTTATTCATTAATATCATTTCTCTCCTATGAATTTCACTTATAAACCTTGTATTTATTATCAAAAACAGCAAGTCTTTATCCCACTACGTGTGGTCTGGAGAAAAAGACTAATGCTTTGTTTGGGATAGCTTTCTTATTGCTTTTTAAAGAAATTTTTTAGTATAAAAATTTTATTTTTTGTACTAGAAAGCTGTTTTAAGAAGTAGTAAGAAATTCATCCCAAATGAAGCCTAAGATGATCCCCTACTATATTAAATAACCATTTTTGTCCCTCAATTTCTTAAAAAGAATCTAAATAGTTCCATTATGAGACCATTTTGGTTTATTTTTGAGAAGTTGAGAGACCGAAAATTTCTTTAGTAAAATTGCGAATTATTTTGATGTTTTATAAAGAATCAAAAGACCATATTAATCTTTTTCTCTACGATAATTGAATCATTTATATCATTTGCAAAAAACTAAAGTTTGGCTAAGGAACAAAATCCAACAAAAAATTTAAACTCAAAAGGCAAATAAAAACCCTTACTTTGTAATTAGATATTTCGGTTATGTTTGGGACAGCTTTTTAATTGCTTTTTAAAAGTAGTTTTTTAGTACAATTTTTTTTTTTCAAAAAAGTTTTGTACTAAAAAATTACTTTAAAAAGCAACAAAAAAACTGTCTCAAACGAAGCTTCCATAGAGTATTATATTTTATATGAGTATTACTTGTTTCTTGGCAGGGATTTTTTTTTGTCATCAAAATCAATATGTAGTGTACAGTTTCCCACTATTTCATGTTTTTTTTTTTTTTCGATTTTGATCATTAGGGAAGTTTTATGCTAAAGTTTGTCGACTTGGTATTATTTGGGATGACTTTTTTATTGCTTCTAAAACAGTTTTCTCGTAAAAAAAATAATTATTAAGAAACAGTAAGAAAGTCGTCCCTATGCTTAGGCTTCGTTTGGGATGGCTTTCTTTCTGCTTCTTAAAGCAGCTTTTTAGTACTACTAAAAAGCTGCTTTAAGAAGCAGAAAGAAAGTCATCTCAAACGAAGCCTTAGTTTGGGATAGCTTTCTTATTATCTTTTAAAGAAACTTTTCATACAAAAACATCTTTATAATAGTGAAAAAGTAATGGTCAAAAGCTTTCCGCAAAGAAACCATAATATGCTTGAAATGAAACTATGTTGCTAACTTGGATTTACTTTACTTTTCTTTATGACTTCTCATACTGTCAATGGTAATTCAAGAACTGTTTGTTAATTCTTTGGTTGAAATAAGGCTTCATTCGAGATGGTTTTTTTTTCTGCTTTCTAAGATTTTATTTGGAACAGCTTTTTTGTAGCATTTTAAAACAATTTTGTAGCACAAAAATTTTGTGAAAAGAACTTTTGTAGAACTTTTTATACTAGAAAGCTATTTTAAAAAGCAGCTAAAAAGTTATTCCAAACATAACCTAAAGCATTTGTTTAGTGCAAAAATATTTTTGAACTAGAAATTTGTGTACTAAAAAGTTATTTTGAAAAGTAACAATAAAGCCATCCCAAATGATGCCTAAGGCTTCATTAGGGATAATTTTTTTGCTACTTTCTAAAAGAGCTTTTTAGTACAAAAATTTCGTGAATTAGAAATGTTTGTACTAGAAAGTCATTTTAGAAAGCAGCAAAAAAGCTGTCCCAAACAAAACCTAAATTTTTTTGATCTTATAGATGAAAGTTTGAGTACTAAGAGAGAACAATTAACTGGAATCACATATTCTGTTGTCAGTTGAAGCAGTGCGGGGAATTTGCATAGTAACAAAATTTATAAAAGTAGAACTACAGATTATAATGAAATATTTTAATCTAAATTGTTAATATTAAGGCTTCGTCTGGGACGGCTTTCTTTCTGCTTCTTAAAGCAGCTTCTTAGTACATAAGCTGTTTTAAGAAGCAGAAAAAAAACCGTCCCAAATGAAGCCTTAGTCTATCATGATGGAATCAAATTTATGAAATTGCTTTTGACTTTTTTAAAAAGCCACAGCACTGCAAAACCTTAATAAAGGTGTAGAGAAAAGTATATTTTCCATCTTCTAAAGGATACTTCTTCATGATTTACTCTGCCACTTGGACTTTCAATGTCTCTTCACGTATCGTTCTATGTACCATAACATTATATACGTAAAGTCTCTCATATCACTATATATATTATACCTTTTGTATAAAAAGCATATTGTTTACCTTTCTTATTTCAATTTGTGTGATCTTACATATGTTAGTTTTGTGTGGAATCTGATTATATCGATCAATAATCAGACTGTAATGTTGTTTCAAACCTCAATTGCATTGGTCGAGCTTGACGGGAGATTGCAGGAGGGCAACGCCCTCCCTGCTTGAGATTTGGGGGTTGTACAAGTGCCGCAGCGTTTTATACTGGAGTACGTACTACAGTGCTTCAGGCTTGCTTTAGAGACAGAGAGCACAACACCGCAGCGGCATGATGCTGCAAATTTTTAGGCTTCGTTAGGGACAACTTTCTTATTGCTTTCTAAAACAATTTTTTAGTAAAATTTTTAAATTTAAAAGTTTTTATACTAAAAAATTGCTTTAAGTAGTAAAAAAATCATCTCAAATAAAACCTTAATATCAAGTAAGTGTAGTGATACCATATTAGCAAAAGTAATAATAAAGAAGGTTCTCTAAAGTATTGTTTGGTTCATCTCTTATAAGGCTACTTTTGAAGTCCAGGCTTATCCTCTAGGAAAAAAAATGGGTAAGATGTTGATGTATTTTATGCTAGGAAATGTTTCAAAGTCGTTAGATTTTCTTTGAGATTAGTATTGCATATGATATCCAAGAGATGCACTAATCTCAAGACAAAATCAATGACTTTGATCATGCCCATTCTATAAAAATGCACAAGGATATTCTCACATGATATTATTTTCTATTTCATAAATAATGGTTCCTCAATTATATAGCTTTTAACAATATGACATGCAACATGCATTTTGGACCACTCATGAATCATGAATTATAATATTCATGCTGCAAATTGTTCCCTCAATTGAAGCTAGTCATGTTGGCTTTGTTTGGGTGGACGAGATTAAGGCTTCATTTGGGGTAGCTTTATTAATACTTTCTGAAGCAGCATTTAGTACAAAAATTTCTTATTCAAGAAATTTTTGTACTATAAAACTGCTTTAGAAAGTAGTAAGAAAGTTGTCCCAAACAAAACTTGAGGCTTTACTCGGAATAACTTTCTAGTACAAAAATTTCTTGAAAGAGGTGAAAGATAGTGATACAAAACTATCTCTAACAAAGCATATATGAAAGAAAAATTATCAATTTAACGAGAGATTATTCTGTGCAGTGTCTGAACGTGTCCAGAGATCAATGCGGACGATCCACATCATCCAATGCACTGTGCATTAGATGATGTGGCGCGACCAAATTGACCTCCAAACATCTCCGGACTCCGCACGTAATAATTTTCCTAATTTAACACCTATTTTTTCTCCATTCTTCTGCCATTTCAGCCAATCCAATGATCCAAGAAGTGTATTCACTAAAGTGAAAGAGCCTTTGCTTTGTTTAAATGGAAGTGCTTCATTGGATCAAAATAGTGCTTCCATAATTCCTGAAGTTTGCTGCCCTAAAAGTAGGGGTGTCAATTTTTGACACGACCTGAAATCCGACCAAAATCCGATTCGGAAAAATCCGGGTTCGGGTTCAATAAATTGACCCGTTTCAAAAAATGGGTCGGGTTCTGGTTGACCCGGCAACCAAAAAAAGACCCGAAATTGACCCGAAAATCTTCTACCCGGTCTACTGCTCGCCCTACCTGAAGCATCCAAATGCCCTGCCTGAAGCATCTGACGTTGTGAGCTGTCAAGTCGCGTCAAGCCGTTGACGCCTGCGCGGTGCGAGTCCCGAACGGTCGAGCGTGCACGCCTGCATCGAGACGGTCGAATCTCACGTCATCGCCTGTCGCGCGTGCATGCCTGCGTGGTGCCCGTCCCGAAAGGCCGAACCAGCCCTGCCACTGCCGCGTGCGTGCCTGCCCAGCTGCCCTACCGCGATGCGCCGGGCTCGTCTCGAACCGACCTCGTCGCTGTAGCATGTGCGCGTCCCGAACCGGCCCTGTCGCGTACCGAACGAGCCACGAGAACCTAGGCGTAAGGCATTTGAGTTTTTTTTTTTTTTAAATCCGGGTCGGGTCGTGTAAACCCGGTAACCTGCTCGGGTCGGATCCGGGTTGAGAAAGTTGACCCTAACCAGAATTGACACCCCTACCTAAAAGACAGCTCCTCCTCCAAGTAAAAAATAATATAGCCAAAAGGTAGATCCATTATTCTCACTCAATTAGCATCAATGTACATTTTCCAGATAGATGAGTTAGTTTGAAATTTTACTTAGGCTTTTGTTATTATAATTGTGATGATGGAATATTTTTCTTATTTTATATAACTTATATTTATTATATTTTACCTGATAAAAGTATTAGTTTTTATTTTATAAATCAACCCATAAAAAAATTTATGAGGTTATTGAGAAGTTGGCGATGCAGAATTATAATTTGAAGATCATTTGCGAAACATCATAAAAAAAAAAAATATATATCTAATGAAATATGAATCTCGATGCAGTCATGAATTAGAAACTTTAATATTTATATTTAGAATAATTTGAACTTTGCAAATTTTTATTTGAAATGAATGTTTCGATGAGATGAAGCCAACGATATTAAAAGTGATCTGATTCTACTCCAAATGAGCTCAATTAAAGTACTTGACGCATGATTGAAAATTTTGTAACATTTGTTGAAGAACCAAATGATCTTTGAGTCTCATGTCGTGTGCTTGCGGTCAAAATGAGTATCTTGATAAGCGAAGTTTAATGAGTTTTATATCACTTAATTTTGAGGTCGCTAAAATACATAAAGATTGAAAGAGATTAAGAAAATTAATACGGGTCATTTGATAGAATTTTTTTAAAGATTTGGATAAAATTATTAAAATGTCACTATAAATTATAAATAAATATTCGTCCTCCACATGAAGTGAGATTGTACTGTAACCTGAATTGGGAAAGAGCATAAAAATTTTAAGAACTTTAGAGTCATATTTGATGATCGACACTGGTGAACACAAATAACAATTATAACCTTAAACTGAATTGAGAAAAAGCATAAAGATTTGAATTCATGAATGATTATCAACATTGGTGAACAAAAATAACAATTGTCATCATCCCGACCGTCATTGTCAAACTACAATCTCTCGAACAACATTGCTTGATTATGGTCTCCCCGCCACTGTTGCCGTATTATGTTCTCTTGACCACCGTTGCTCCATTATTATATTCTCTAGACCATTTCATCATACTTCAATCTTTGAAACATAGTAGTTTGATTATAGTCTCTCGACCCTCATTGTTCAATTGCACAATTGCCTAACTATGATCATCTAATCATAAACATTTGATTGTATTCTCTTAACCATTTTTGCCTAACACACGTTACATGTCGTCAAAACAAACAATGACACTCGCTAAGTTTGTGACTTGTCATTGCCAGTTACTTCAATATCAACACCAATATTTATAATGAATTTTTTTGGTTTCTAATCTAATCATTTTCTTAAAGGAAAATGACCAAACATACTATAAAATGATATAGTAAATATAACTATAATACCTGAAGGCTCTTTCAACTCTCACCATGAAATTCATCTTACACAGTTCATATTTACTATATTATATCAACGTCTTCCCAAATTATTGGAAAAGCATCATTTATAACTTATGATATACATTGGCGGAATTATGTCAATTGTGCCCAAATCCTTTCTCTTATTTAAGTCTTTCTCATAAAAATTTGATGTCTCTTGGGAAATTTTTTAAAGCTTGATTTTCGTGCAAAGTTAAAGTGTTAAACTCTCTTCATGTAATACTTCATTATTAGAATTAGACATATTTTTAAGTTTAAAAAAAAAGAAAAAAATCCTATGGATTGGCTTGCTAGAGTTAGCTCTAGGCCTGTCAACATTTGACACGACCCGAAAACACGACCCGAACCCGACCCAAAAAATTCGGGTTAGGGTCAACCCGAACCCGAAACGGGTCGGGTTCGGGTTCTGGTTTTTGACCCGTATGGCATTTCGGGTCGGGTTCGGGTCAACCCGGGTAACCCGAAAATGACCTGTTTGACCCGTTTTCGCATTTATTCATTTAACATTTTTAATTTTAAGATTTAACTTTTAAGTAGCCATCCCTAGCCGTCGAGCGAGACTACGAGCGTTCGTCTCTCTTCGAGCGAGAAAACCCTAAGCTCTTTGCGCCTCTGCGGTCGATTTCGCTGAGATCTCCTCCTCTGCGGCTCTTTCATTCTTCCGTTCTTCGTCAATCGTCAATCGTCATCGACTCATCGGCTCATAAGCTCGTTGGTTTGATTTTTTTGTTAACTTGCTTTCGGTTATCTTTGAAGTTTCAAGTCAAGCAATGAGTGTTACAAATTTTTCTAATTTTTTGTTACAGAAGCATTGATTTTTTTTAGTTATTTGCTTCTTCGATTCTTCCTTCCATTTTGAAGTTGCTGTGGCAGTGTGGCGTTGAAATACCGATTAGGGTTTCTCGTTTACTCCTTTAGCTGTTTAGTTTTTTACGAATTTTTATCTGAAGATGCAGTTAATTAGTTTATTATGAAATCACAAAGACATAAACAGATTTTTTTATTGAGATTCGGTTTAGGGTTTATTGAAAAATGAAGTTTCGACTGTTTGTGCTTTAGCTTTCTTTGGACTTTGATTATCTGTTATGGGCCTTATGGCAAATTAAAATTGGCATTATCTATTAGCAGTTGGCTTGATTTTTTGTTGGCATTTGGTTGCTGCCTGTGTCCTGTACTCCTGTGGGTTGTCGGCCTTAGTGCCTAGTGGCTGTTAATCTGTTAGTGGCCTTGTGACTTGTGAGTTGTGACTGTGATTCACTGATTTTGTGTAGTGTGTATGAGTGTATCAGTGATAAGTGGCTTAGTGTATTGAATTTGACTATATGTCTATATGCAATTACAACTTCCTGAAAATTTTATTCAGTGTATGAGTGTATCAGTGATATTTTTTTAAGTTAAATTATCATTTTTCATTTGTATAATTTGATATAATTTTTGCAATAGATGGAGGATTCAAACACACTTCCTGAAAATTATATTCAAAAAAATGATGAAGTTCGCATTGAAGACAATGTGGTAGAGGGATTAGATGCTTCTGATGATGCATGTGATGATGGTTCAGTTGTCATTAAGAAGCATAGAAGGATAACTTCCAAGGTTTGGGGTCATTTTGAGATGTTACCTAATCCTACAGATGGTAAACAAAGGTGTAAATGCAAAAGATGTGGTGCTCAATACTTATGTGATAGTAAAAATGGCACTGGTAACTTAAGGAGACACTTGCAAAATTGCAAGAAAAGAGATTTACGTGATATAGGATAACTCATATTGCAAACTGGTTCTAGTGCATCTATATCTATGATTGATCAAAAGTTTGACAATGCTGAATTTCGTGATTTATTTACTGCTTGCATAATTATGCATGACTTGCCCTTCCAATGTGTTGAATGGATGGGTGTTCGATCACTTATGACATATCTTCGTCGGGATGTTCAAATGTTTTCTAGGAATACAGCAAGGAATGATTGCAAGAAATTATTCACTAAAGAGGTTTGTAATATTCGATCAAACTTAAGTAAGTGCACTAGCAGAGTTTCTGTTACATCTGATTTGTGGACATGTATAAACACCGATGGCTTTATTTGTTTGACCGTGCATTATATTGACAATGAGTGGTATTTACACAAAAAAAAAAATAATTAGTTTTTCTTTTATGTCACCACCCCATGATGGGATAGCACTATGTGAGAAATTGCAGTCTCTTTTTCTTGAATGGAAAATTGAATCTAAACTTTTCAGTGTTACCTTAGACAACGCTTCCGCAAACAATGTATGTGTTGACTACTTGAGAAATCAGTTGAATTTGAGAAGAGCTTTGCTATGTGAAGGTCAATTTTTTCATATTAGATGCACAGCTCATATTGTTAATCTTATTGTTCAAGAGGGAATGAAGGAGATTGATGTTTCAATCTCAAAAATTAGAGAGAGCATAAAATATGTCAAGGGATCTCAAGCTAGGAAACAAAAATTTTTAGATTGTGTGAAACAGAGTTGCTTGGAATCGAAAAGAGGCTTAAGACAAGATGTTCCTACAAGATGGAACTCCACTTTCATAATGTTAGAAAGTGCTCTATATTACCACAGGGCTTTCCAACAATTAGAGTTGGGTGATTCCAACTTCAAAACATGTCCTGTAAATTCAGAATGGGAAAGAGTTGAGAAAATTTCAACATTCTTGAAACCTTTTTATGATATAACGAAGATTATCTCTGGAACGAAGTATCCAACGGCAAATTTATATTTTCCATGCATATCTACAGCTTATGCTACATTGAAACATGAATTGATAGAGGGCCCTGATTATATAAAACAAATGTGTAGAAGGATGATTGCAAAATTTGAAAAGTATTGGCATGATTTCAGTGTCATTCTTGCAATAGCAGTTATTCTTGATCTGAGATATAAATTCGCATTTGTAGAATGGTGCTACAAGAGGTTATATGTGGGTGATTATGTGTTTGAGGTTAAGAAGGTGAAAGACAGTTTGTTTTCATTATTCTTAAATTTTGCAAGCATTAATGTCAATGTTCCGGCAAATGTAAGTGAACGACGAAATTCTGAATGCACAAATTCTTCTTCAACTGTGATAAATTCTCAATTTCTGCAGGTATTACTTATTTTTTACTTATCAATGTGTGATTCACTAATTCGTTTGAGGTTTAACTTGCACCAATGCTCAATTCTTACTTTCCAAAACAGGAATTTGATTCTTTTGAGGAGGAGGTAGAAATGCCAAAAAAATCCGAATTGGAGATGTATCTTGATGAACCAAAAATAGATAGAAAAATTGAGCTAGATATCTTACATTTTTGGAAAGCCAACCAATATAGATTTCCTGAGGTTTCTGCAATGGCACGTGATGTTTTGTGTATTCCCATATCAACTGTTGCCTCTGAAAGTGCTTTTAGTAATAGTGGGCGAATCCTCGATCAATATCGGAGTGCACTAAAACATGATATTGTTGAGGCTTTGGTCTGTGCCAAGGATTGGCTATACGGAGATAAAGGTGCAGTTTTCCTAAACTTTTACTTATAAAATTGCACTTTCTTTAGTAATTAAGAGCTTAATTATTAAAAACATATTATTATTTGTTGGTTTGTTGCAGTTATACATGATCCTGAACTTGAAGCTGTGACTGAAGATGTCCTTACTTTAACAGTAAATGAACTTGAGACAAATGCTGCTAAAAGTTCTGGAATATGAAAAATTTATTTGGTTGATTGGTACTTTGGTTTAATGTTGAACTTGAAACTTGAAAGACAGTTATTTCTTTAATGCTGTATTTCTATAAGTGTGTTTGGTATTTTGGTTTCGGGTTACATGCTGCTCAGCTGCTGTAGTGCTGTACTGCTGTGTTTATTCCTGTAAAAAATTTATTTGGTTGTGCAGTTCTGCTATTGCTATATGCCTATATACATTTGACATTTCTGTACACGATCCAGATTCCAGAACTTAAGCATTTCGCCATTTCGGCTGGCCGGCTGGGTAACCTTTTGGCTGTTGTGATTTTTCGGGCTGTTTTGCACTTTTGCTGAACTTTAATATTCTGACTTCTGAGCTGTTCAGTTTATTGCTGGTTCTTTCTGATATTTTGTTGTTGTTTTGAAGTGATGATGCGATGATGATCAACCTTCTCAAATTATAGTGGGAATAATTTCAGAAAAATGCTATTACAACCAGGATTGACATTTGTAATTTTGTATTCAAATCAAATGAGTAGATACTACATAAATAAATGAATAGATACTAACTTAATGCAAAATACAATTTGTCTCCTTGGATGGTAATATGCTAATGTTGATTGAACATACACCTCATAAGGTGATTAAAGATTTGGAAGGTTTAATCTGAGCAATGAGCATCATATCTAACTTATTTATTTCGCAGAATACAGTTCTTCCTTGTTCTGTGAATACTGAATACAGGTCGTCGGGGTCGTTTGCCTGAAGACTTGAAGTTGAGCAAGGGAAAAGTGACGACGCGGACATTTTGTTGATTTCTAATTTGTAAATGATAATTATTATATGTAATTTTTTTTGTTAAAGATATGTATTATGTAATATTTTTGTAATTTATTGATTTGTATTTGGTAATTTTTAAATGATATGTTTTGTTGTACATTTTAAAATTTTGTTTAACAATTAATTGAAGGGTACATATTTTTATTTGTGATTAAATACAAAAACCCAAAATTTTAATTTTTATCGGGTCAAACGGGTCGGGTCGGGTTGACCCGGACCCGAAACGGGTCGGGTTCGGGTCCAGCAAAATGACCCGTTTCTAAAAACGGGTCGGGTTCGGGTTGACCCGTATGAACCCGGGTCAGTTTCGGGTTGAACCCGAACCCGACCCGTGACCCGGTTTTGACAGGCCTAGTTAGCTCTAAGGTTTTGTTTGTGACAACTTTCTTTTTTAAAGAAAAATTTTTAGTTCAAGATATTTTTGTACTAAAAATTTACTTTGAAAGCAGTAAGAAAATTATCTGAAATGAAGCTTAAGTTATCTGATAACAAGTTGTTTAATGCTCAAGATAGGGTATTTGAACTTTCTGGTTATATCAAGATGAACTATTGTAACTTTCCTAACTTTTGATTTTGTTGCTTTATCCATCTTTTGTGGTTTTTAATTTTCTTTCATTAACTCTTTGTATTAAGGTTTGTTTTGATGATTCTTTAGTGTTATTGGTTTTATTGTCTTAGTTTTGATTGTATGGATGAATTCTATATTTAAGTAAAGTCTTCGATACGACCTCAAAGGATCGTTGGGATAAATAACAGATCGAGTTCATCAGTAACTTCTAATAAACGTAAATTTTGAGCATTTTATTGCTTTAATTTTTTCAAATCATAATCATAATTTCTATTTGACCATTATTTTTTGCTATTTTAAAAAAAAAATTGTATTAAGAAATTATTTTATTCAACTCTTAAAAAAGTTATTTTTTCTATACCAATTTTATAAAGCAGTAAGAAATTTGTCTGAATAAAATCTAAATTATTTATATCATTTTTATTTAAATAAAATTTGGTTTTGAGAAAAAAATAATGCTCTATTTTTAATTAATAAAAAACATTTGAATCATATTTAAAATAATACCTAAAATTAATTTTGAGTAAGAAATTAAATCTCCAATGAATTTCTTTTTAAGTTCAAAATTTTTAATTTGTTGGTGGTTGAAGAGAAAGTTATTGCCAAAACTTCAACAACCACATAGACCTAAGTACAACAAAGTCAACATTCAGCCTTTGTTATTAACAATTTCATTTATTGCTTGGTTTACTTACAGACTTTAGTTATTATTATTATTTTTTATGGGATTTGCATAAATATCATTTCATTTACATATCTAACCTTCAAAATTCTAAAATTTTAACTCATAAATTAATTATAAATTTAATAAATAAAATATTAAAATTTATAGGATAGTATGGGTGATATGAATGAAATATGTTTGTGATATAAATAATATTAAAGTTACCTATAACTAATAGACATAAAATATTAAAATTTTAGATTTTAGATATATAAATAATATAATATAAAGTGGGATGTATGTAAATCCCTCTATTTTTTAAAATATTCAAATACAAATTTTACATTTAAAACATTGTAAAAAATGTAAGATTTGTATTTATATATTTACAAAATAATAATAATAACAATAGTTAATCTGTTCCTAATTCAACGAAAATTATTTATTTATTTATTATTATTATTATTATTATTATTAAATATGCAAATACATGATATTGATGAAAATTTTGCATTCAAATCAATTCATGATATTGATGAAAATTTTTTATTTGCATTTAAGATGAAGTAAGCTTTCAACAATGTCATCTAATAAATTTAATTATTAAATAAATTATATTTTTAGCCATATTAGGATAATAAACTAATCTTCCATAATTTATTGACTATTGGCTTGTAATTTTTTATTTATATATAAATTTCAATTAGGTGTCTGACAATAACAAATATGTAAATAAATAAATAATTAAGCCTTACAACATGAGAGTTTTGGTCAAATTAAATTTATCAAAATTTATTTCTGTTGTGGAGTAAATTTCTGCCAGCTTTTATTTTATAGCTTTGACGAGGAAAGATTTCTAAAAATATTTTTAATAATTCTTTAAAATGATGTGGTCAATCATATCATATTCAAACCAACGTAAATAAAAGGTTGGAACTAAAGAGATAAAACAAAATTTTATTTTTTTTTAAATTAATGAATATATTTTGACTTAGGCTTCGTTTGAGACGGCTTTCTTAATGCTTCTTAAATATATTTTTTAGTAAAAAAAATTAATTTTTGTACTGAAAAACTGCTTTAAGAAGAAGTAAAAAAGCCATCCCAAACGAAACCTTATTAAGTGTTATAATGTGCTTCAAAGAATTTGAATTTATGTTGAGATTAGTGCTATATATTATATCTAAGGGCTACATTAATTTTAGAATAAATTCAAAGATTTTTAAGCTCGTTCTAACGTAAAAAATATTAGTATATGATTTCATAATTTTTCTTTTCGATTTAATCTTAAGATATGTTTAGGAAGGCTGCAACTTTCTATAAAAGGTGATTGTAAAACTATTGTGATGAAAGCAGCTTTTTTAAAAGCTATTATAGAAAATAGATTCCTTGTACAGTAATTTTTTTTGAAGCAGTGAAAAAATAATAATCAAACAAAACTTATGTTTGCGATTTACAAAACAAAACAGTAGGAAAACTGTACCAAACAAAGCTCTTGATTTTGTATATTTCTTCATTATAATCTTCAAGTGAACTTTTGTTTGATAATATTAGGTCTTGTTGGTCCATTTAGTCACAAATAAGGGTGAATAGGGGCGGAACCCCTCTATGGGTAGGGGGGCAATTGCACCCCCTCAAAAAAAAAAAAAAATCTTTTTTTATGCTCTTATTTAGATTATTTTTAGTATTTATTACAAGGGCTTTAAGCAAATTGCCCCCACCCCCCCCCCCCCCCCCCCCCCCCCCCCCCCCCCCCCCCCCCCCCCCCCCCCCAAAAAAAAATGTTAAATACTGTGGTCTTTAGGCAATTGCCCCCAATATAATTAAATTCATTGTGTAGATGTATTATTGTTAGGGAATGATGAACCAAATACAAAGAGAAATAATAAATCAAAAATTGTTCCGGGGGCGCTACCCCTGGAAACCTCCGCAGGGGCGCTGCCCCTTGACCCCGCGACTTGACCGGTCAGGTCGAACCTCGTTAGGAGGGGGCGCTGTCCCCTTGGACCCCTGACATATATGTGAATAGTTACTTATATATTCCCCCCCCCCCCCCCTTCCCTGAAAATTATGGCTGGTTCCCGCCCCTGAGGGTGAAAACCGAAAAAACTCACGATAGGCAATTGCATATTCTGAAAAAAAAAAATCTTTAGAAAATTAAATATTTTAACTATTTTACCCTCAATCAATAAATGTTGTTATTCAAATTCTAAGAAAGCAATCTTCATTTTTATTTCATACATAGTATTTCACAATCATATTTTGTCCACCTTTGAAAGGAAAATTTATTAGGTGCAGAGTCCTGACACCATTTGGACTCCAACCACGTGAAAACACGTGAATTTTTCTCTCTTCTACAGAGTGTGTGTACAAGAAAGAGACAATACATGTTTCTTCAGGTGATTGGAGTTTGGACAAAAAGTTGTGCTCAAACTCTGTGCTTAATAACTTCTCCCTCAAAAGGAACTTTTATTTGGTCCGGTGACCGGACGTAGCTCTACGTGCGGTCACCACTGAGATCGCGCCACGTAGCAGGCACAAAACTGCGGACCCGACCCGGCGAATAGTGGGTATGTCGCTCGTGCGTATTTTAAATCCATGACAACTCGGTATTGCTATGTATTGCTCGGTATTGCTAGGTATTGGTCGATTTTGGTCGACAATAACAAGTAATATCATTATGTGAAGACAAATACCGAGCAATACCGAACAATATCGAGCAATACCGAGTTTTTCTAGAAAAACTCGGTATTGCTCGGTATTACTTGGTATTGCTCGGTATTAGTCTTCACAGAGCGGTATTTCTCATTATTGTCAAGCAATACCTAGCAATACCGAGCAAATACCGAATAATACCTAGCAATACGCGAACATAGCAATCCCGGGCTCCGGTCCGGGTCAAGTCGTCGGGCCACACGGTAAAGAATGAGAGCACGTGGCGACATGTTATTGGCAGCCGAACGTAAAGCTACGTCAGGTCAGAGGACATAATAATTGTTTCCGCCTAATCACAATGAGGAAAATATAATTTTTTTTTTATTAAAATATAAATTCCCGAAGGATTGCACATATGCATGGATATAAATATTTGCTATTTTGCTGTTAAAAAATAAAATTATAATATAATATTTAATACGAAATAAAAAAAAATAATAATAATATTTATTAATTACACGTTTAACAATATCTTTGAAGTTGAAGTCTCTCTCTCCATCATAATTTTAGTTTTAGTTTGGTCCCTTTGTTGACCATCCCTTTGTTGACCATCCACACATATCTCTAAAGTTTAAATATATTCTAAAAATATAAAAATAATGTCATTGACTCCTTGTTGGGAGCCAAATCACCATTAGACCAACATTAAATTTTATCAAAACTATAATCTTCATGCAAATACCTAAAAAATCCGATTCAAGCTAACTCAACCTACCGGTGAAAACCAAGTTATTTCGGGCTGCTCGGTCTCAGCCCGAAAGAGACTTATCAGTCTACAAGAAAACTCGTCTCATGCATGTGGCTATTATATAAGATCTCGTTCCAATCGAGTGAATACGACTTATCAAACGGCCCTAGCAACTACTATCTAAAAAGTCATTTCTAGTGACTACTAAAGGAAGACGACTTATTAGACAAACTGTTGATTAAGCTCTTCGACTATCAACGCGCGTAAACAAAGCCGATAACTTCTCAGCATATATATATATATATATATATATATATATATATATATATATATATATATATATATATATATATATATATATATATATATATATATATATATATATATATATATATATATATATATCTTCACAATTACTATATTTTTATATAGCCATTATGAACTAATTATGTAATTATGGGGTTAAGGGATGAGAATAGTTTATATAATTACATATAGTTTTTTTTTTTAATTAATCATATTTGGTAAATATCTTCGAGTTTCTCGCTCTATAATTCTTCTTTCTCTAACCATTTCTATTTTCTTTTATATTCACTTAATATTCTCAAAATTATTCAATACCTATAATTTTGAATTCAACACATAGAATTTAGCCTATACAATCCTTTGCTTAATATTAATAATCAGTTAATATCACACAAAGAGTTTGCTTCGTTTGGGATAGCTTTCTTACTACTTTTTAAAACATTTTTTAATACAAAATTTTCTTAAACTAAAAATTTTTATAATTAAAAACTCTTTTATAAAGCAGAAAGAAAGATATGTTTTTTATTGTTTTCTAAAATGGAGTTTTAGTACAAATTTTTTAATTTTGTACTAAAACTCTGTTTTAGAAAGCAATAAAAAAGCCGTCCCAAACGAAACCTTAGACTTCGTTTGAGACTGCTTTCTTATTGCTTCTTAAAACGATATTTTAGTGAAAAAAAATTGGTACTTAAAAGTTACTTTAAAAAGTAATAAGAAAGCTGTCACGGGCCGACTTTTTTACTACTTCTTAAAACAGATTTCTAATACAAAAATTAAAAATTTTGTGCTAGAAGCAATCTGGAACGGCTTTTATTCTTCTTAAAATAGCTTTTTAGCTTAAAAATTAAAATTTTTATAGTAAAAAACTGTTTTAAAAAGCAGTAAGAAGGTCGTCCCAAATAAATCCTTAATTAGTCATAGATTAATTGACCAAATACTTCATTAACAATCTGGTCAACTAACAATTCTTCATTCAAATTTTGATTAATATTTTTAATTAATAAAATAATAACAAATCATTACTTTAAACTTTCTGCAACTCTGAGCTAATTTTGCGTAACAGAAATTCTATAGATAATTCATAATAAAATATGATATAAGAATTACTTGTCATCATGTACCTTATATTCATACAGCTAAATAAACAAATATATATTTACATATTCATAAATATATATATTTAATTATTTATAAACAAATTGTTTTATTCGATTTCTATCCCTGATGCAATGGCACAAGCCACCTACTTCAGCTATGTTTGACCTTTGCTGCGAAAAAGTGTAAATTACAATATATAATTTATGCAAAGTAGAAAAATTACAAAGGTTCATTATTCAAAAGACAAGGTCATAGTTCTAATTTATTGAAAATATTGCTTCGTGCTCTCTAAGCCATTTGCATAGCTCATTTCTTACGTTATGCAGTCATTAATATATATTAAATTTAAGTATTTATTTTATAGAAGAGTGAATAAAATTTTTATTTCTAATTTTGGTATTAATTTTTATAAGCTAAAATGAGTTTTTAATTTAAATATATAATGATAGAGTAATACAAAATCGATAAGGAAAAAATTATTAAAGATAAATTATACAAATGATTGAATAAATAAAAATAAAATTTCAGTGTTTTTTAAACATTAAGATTTTATTTGGGATAGCTTCTTATTGCTTTCTAAAATGACTTTTTAATTGAAAATTTTCTAATTCAAAAAATTTTTGTACTAAAAAGATGTTTTAAAAATTAACAAAAAATTTTCCCTCACCGAACATAAATATTAATATTAATTATGTAATTAACGAGCGAGAAAATCACTTTTGTAGATTTTCTTTTTTGATGTCGAAGCGTCTGAAATGTCGAACATATTTAAATTCAAATATGGCTGAAACCTATATTCGGAATTTATTCAAATCAATATTCGAACATAATTTCATCTCAAATTCGAACTTGGATCGAATAAGATATGATTTGTGTTCGAAACTAGGTTTAATCATCTTCGAACATCAAATTACTGGAGAGGTGTGAACCCCTCTTCCTCTTCTCAAACTTTACTCCTGTCGATGACATCCCCATATAACTCTCATTATAACATCCTTTCCTCCTTCATAAGCTGTCGAGCATGTCGAAGCTTTCTCTAGCGCGCTATAACTATAAACCTCTCTCATTCCTGTTTGAGAGATTATTACGTGCAGTCACCGAACCGTCCGAAGGTTAAATCAAGACGCACCACATCACCTGATACCTAGCAATACACAGTAATGGTGCACAGCGTATTTGTGATGTGATGCGTCCTAATTAACCTATGAAAGACGTCCGGTGACCACACATAATAATTTCGTCACGTATTGACGGCCTCATGGTCGTCTACCTTGAGCAAGCTCTCATTGTGAACCCCTCTTTGCTTCGCACACGGCCAATCTCATTCCTCCTCCACCCAAAAAGTTACTATCACAAGCATCTCTTCTCCTAAAATATCAAAGATTTATCTCTTCATTCTCATAAAGTCAATAGTGATCAACACTCAGTGGTGCAATATAGCACAAATGTGTTATCCAATCAATGGTTCATCATTATCTTTCAATTTATTTAATTTTTTTTAGATTTTTTCAAATTATTTTTTCATAAGAAATCTCAATAAATATCCACATATTATGATGATAATATAAGATATTGCTCTATAACAAAATGCGTTATTATCAAATGACTCGACAGGATTTGTTCTTCTGGGAAGGGTCAATTCAAAGCTTTTCATACACTTCTGATAAGCTTGAAGTTTTTGCCTTTAGTTGATGAAAATATTAAATTTTCTTTTTTTTTTTTTTTTAATTCTGAATGATTTTTATTTTTTAATATCAAATTTATATTTTAATACAACTATTATTACATCAACAACACTATCAAACCTTTAACCCATTGTGGGATAAATATACTATTAATAATTAAATTATCATTTAAATATAATAAATAAATATCATTTTTTATTACTTTCTAACCCAGTCTTTTTAAAGCCTCATTTAGGACGGCTTTCTTAATGTTTTTCAAAACAATTTTTTAGTATAAAAATTAAAATTTTTATACTATAAAATAGTTTTAAAAAGCATAAAAAAGCTGTTCCAAATGAAGCTCTAAGCTTTGTTTGGGGTTGCTTTTTTGGTGCTTTTAAAAATTATTTTATAGTACAAAAAAACCGCCCCAAATAAAGCCTTCCCAAAAAATTAAAGCAGTTTGTTACTGCATCTTAAAGCAGTTTTTTATTATCAAAATTAAAATTTTTGTGCTAAAAAACTGCTTTAAAAAGCAATAAAAAAGTTGTCTCAAACAAAGCATAAAACAATTTTCTAATAGAAAAATTTCTTAAATTAAAAATTTTAGTACTAAAAAATCGTTTTAGAAAGCAATAAAAAAGCTATCCCACACGAAGCCTAAGTCTTTAATATTTGATGCCAATAAAATATATTTTTATCAAATTAAAATCATGATATTAAAATTAAAATAACAAACTCATAAATTTAATTGATATACAATCAAATTATTAATAAAAATCTCACAAATTATTATCAATTAAGGTTAATAATTTTGAAATTTTGGATAATATAACATTTAAAAGTTTTTTTAATAGAAAAGTATGATTTCACCTCCAAACTCTCATAATTTTGGCTCCATTCTTTCCTATTTTGCAATCATAATGCCAAAAAAAAAAAGTTGAATTGGGCAAAAATGTCAGTAAGGTTTCACAAACACAAGCAATAAAAAGAAGAAGAAAAAAAGCTGGCAAGCAGAAGAGAAGCCAATAATTCAGCAAAAGGAGAAAATGACATTCACAGAAGTCGCATATGCAATTTATATGCTCACTTACATCATCATAGATAGTAAGAAAGTTTATAAAAAGAAATAAAAAACCATTAAGAGATCAATAATCAGAGAAAAAAAAAGTTTATTATCCAAAATGCAAATTTGACATCTTTACTCTGTCTCTATTTTCAAGGATCAAACGATATAAGACTTGGTTAGCTAAACTTCACCTTGCAACAATTGAGCTCATCATCTCAAATGGGATCATGAAGGAGGTCAAAGTTCCACAATTTGGAATTCATCTCAGCAGCAGCTTCTGATGCTCATAAAACAACTCAAGAGGTTTTCATGTTTTCTTTGTTCCACAGGATGTCAGCAAGTTTTTGTCTGTTGGATGATCGACGAGATCACCGGCGCGCGTTTGCCCAATTCCTAAGCTGGTTCTTAGGCTTCATGTTCGACGGTCGCTGGTTATGTGATTGCTTCGGAAGATCGCTTATCTCCATTACTTGTATCGTTCGTTGTCGCTTCGCTGCGAAACAAGAACATGAATGATCAATAATGTTGAATGCAAGGAAGTTTGATTGTTAAGAAGAACAAAGAAAGTAACAAACCATTCTCTACTTGTTGATATCGTTCATGAAGTCTCCTCTTTGCCTGTTCAAGCTTGGCATCAACAGATGTTTCTTCTTCGGAATTCTTTGATTTCTGCATACAAATAGAATTAGTGATAAAATTCTGCCAACTTCAAAGCACTAAATGTATAATACTTCTTACTTCGATTGGACCGTTGGAAAGTTTTCTCTGGACAGTTGAGAATTGAGTGTTTGGTTTTTGTACAGGAGAGGGTTTTAGGGGTCTGCCTGGGCCAGTTGGTTTGTCGGCAATGCCTTGAGGCTTTGATTGAGCACTAGGAATTGCATGTGGCTTTGCTTGCCGAACCACAATCTCCTGCTTGCTCACCTGTGCTTTCTCAATTGGAACTTCCGGTCGCCGCGGGGGCTCTTGCCGCCGCGGAGGTCCGCAGTTTTGAGGAACTGTTCTTTCGGTGTCCCTGATATTGTCCAAGTCCCCAGAAGTTCTGAAGTCTAATGGGAAAACATACAGGACAGTTTAATATAAACTTGAAAACAAAGGAATTCATGTAAAGCTAACAAAAAAGAAGCTTAGGACACTTACTTCCATCATCATCCATCCCATCAAAGAACTTCAAGATTGATCAGTTTGTGCAGATGAGAAATACAGTCAGTTCATTACATAAATGATATACCTCAAACTAATGTTTCGTTTGGGACAGCGTTTTTACTGTTTCTTAAAACAACTTTGTAGTACAAAAATAAAAAATTTTATACTAAAAAGATGCTTTAAGAAGCAGTAAGAAAGGCGTCTCAAACGAAGCCTAAGATATGGATATCAAGCCTACCTCAGAAAGCTGAATAGAAGTGGTCTGTGTGGCTAGTAGTGCTCCTTCATCCAATGGAGGAGAAGGCAGGCCCTCCTCCTCATATGCCATAGAGGGATTGACAGAGTCTGGAGAGTGATCTGAAGGCAAAATCAGAGAGTAATTCTTTCTATCTTCTGAACATCTGAGTGTATATACAAAATGCAAAAAAAAAAAACATTCTTTGTCATCATTTTATGAATTTCTTACCAGCAATTGCAGCAGTAGCATTAACCCATTCGTCTACCAACTCCTTCCAACCCCTGAAACAGGTAAATGGAATGAGATTAGTGTGAATGAAGATTACATTAAAGTAGTATTTTGTTACCATAGGTTAATATAGATTTTCAGCATAAGAAATTTTTGCTGCCTTAATAACAAGAGCTCATATAATAAAAGCTAAATCAGACATACTGTAACAGTAATATGAGCTCCAAGAAGTCACAGTGATCAAACTTCAGTTGGATATAAATATTCTTAGGGAAAATCATAGGAATTGAAACAATTCACATCAACAGAACCTCCCAACTGATTTAGGCTTCGTTTGGGAATGCTTTCTTCTTGCTTTCTACAATACTAGTACAAAAAAAAATTGTAGTAGAAAGCGGTTTTAGAAAGCAATATGAAAGTTGTCCCAAACGAAGCCTTAGAGACAACAGAGGTCTATGCCACTATATGGGCTCCAAAGACAGAAATAACTACTAAAATATAACAAATAAATCAAGGGAGATATAGCTAAAGCTAAATTATCAGAAAAACAAAGCAATATCTCTAAAAACAAATCATAATCAGTCCACAATTCAGTTAGACAGTAAGCAACACAATTCATTGTGATCAAGGGAAAGAAACCATTTTCAGGCTATTCTCTTAATAACATGCCATATGATCCAGACACTCACACAATGAGAGTCCGAACGAGGTTGCGAATCTGCTTGGAGTTGTGTTTCCGCAGACCGTTCACTGCCCTTCCAATTTCAGTTGCCTAAATTGAAAGACAACCAAATCATGTAAGCAGAAAGAAACCCAAAATGAGCTCCTTTCCCCTCACAAAGCTATATGAATTCATAAAAAAAGATTAAATCCAATACTCACCTTGAGAGTTTCTACAGAAAGTTGCATCAGCTCCAGCCTCCTCAAAGATTCATATAAGACTGCATCAGACTGCAAGAAAAAAACAACTGTGATCAGATTAAATAAATGAAAATCTAATACAAAACATTGATAACTAATATATTTCAGAAAGTTAAGGATCAAAACCTCATCCAGCTTGTTGAAAAGAACTTCCTTTATCCTCAGAACCTCCCCAACTATCTGGCTTTCCTCCTCCATCACATCTGTAAGTGCTTCAGCCTCATCATAGCTATAATTGCTTAAACCTCCCCTGTTCAAATCCTCAGGCTCACCATTACAGCTATCCATTTTACTACCTTTCTCACCCACTTCCCTCTTCACACTTCCACCTCCTTCCTCTTCCCCCAAATCCTCACCATCATCAGGAACCTGAAGCTCCACGTTATTGCACCCAACGCATCGAGAAAACTTGCAGGTGAAGAGTTTCTCTGCTATCCGATCCCTTCTGCTCCTGAACTCCTTGGGGCAATCCACCGCCGCCACGACGATCGCTTGCTCGATCACCTCAAATATATCCGAGTTCGCACTGCGGAAAAACTTTCTCCAATAATCCAACGAGTCGGATTTGCCCGCCATCGAGCGTACAGCGATCGCCGTTATCCGGCGAGAAACCGGAATCGAGATCAAGAACCGGTTCCCACAAGTTTTTATCTTTACTTTCGCCGATCGGAAGCGGGTTCTGATCGGAACTGAAGGAGCAAGAAATCAGCCGCAGAAATTTCGTTGAAAAATTGGCCCTTTCCACCCAGCCACAAAAAGTTGTTCTAAATTGACCAGGAAAATTACCGGACAAGATTAACAGAAAGATTCAATCTTTCGATTCCAGCTTCCACCCAACCCTAAAATTTACTCTCTTTTTCCCCTCCCTTCTTTCTGCCTTCCTTCTTCCTCGTCTACCGTTGCTTACCAATCATAAAAAATCTCAGCTTTGAAGAAACATGTTGATTGGCAACTTTCAATCTCTTACTCTTCTTGCCTCTCTTTCTGTGCTATTTCTTCTTCTTCTCCCGATACAAAGAAAGAAGAAGAAAACCAGAGACACTGAAAGAGACCGCTCAGTAATCCTGTAGCAAACGCACCCAGCGTTTCCTAAACACCCAATCTCAGCGTATTAAATCATAATTCTTCGTTATTAGTCACTGTATTTTCGTATGTTAATGACTTAGAAAAACAGGAAACTTTTAATTAAATAAATTAAATAAGATACTCTGAATTAATTCATATCAAAATAATTTTAAAAAAAATTAAATTAAATTTTACTAAAAATTTAAAATGGACAAAGATCAAAATAATTCCAAAATAATCTCACGAGAGTTCTAATTTTATCCTCAATGAATCAAATTAGTGTTTTTATATAATAAAATATAAGATAATTTGATCTTATTTTTAATATTAATTTTAGCATAAATTTAGTGGCTTTTAAGTTTTTTTTTTTTTCATTTAATTAAATAAAAGGAGACTCAAGCTTTGATTAACATTTAGCATCCAAAGGCTGAGATCATCCCATGAGCTGATCTGTCCAAATTGCACGGCTGTGATTATTCATACGGTTAGTATCGGCAGCTGTGGATCATATCGGCTTTCACATAGGTTCATTTTTCCTATTTTTAATCAATTTCGATATTGATCGGTTTGAAATAGACTAAATTTTTTAATTTTTTGTAAAATTTAGATATTTTCTTTTTAAAAAAATAAATAAATAATAGCCCAAATTTAGCTAATGAACTCAACTATAATTTATTATGAATTCTATAAAATATTCTATTTATAATTTAAAATTCTAAAAAAACTGTTTCTTTAACTCGATATAATTGTTTGTTAGTAGCCTCTACAAAGCTCGTTTGTTAAGCTTATTAAGTCCTCGAAAGTAAATCTCATTAATAGTTCGATAATGCTCGTTTGTTATCATTATACGAGCAGGTGGTATGCAGCTCAATAAGCAAGATGCAAAACTGAGCTGAATACAGATTAAACTCGAATATGTACCATTTTAAACAGATCAACCTTGAACAGAAATATAAAATTTCGAATCGAACTCGAACTTGTTGATAATAAGCGAGCTAAAATATGAACAAGCACATACTCGACTCGACTCGGTTCTTTTCCAACCCTATTTAAGCAGAGCTTAAATTTTAATAATTTATCTTTACTAAAAATTAATATTTAATAAATAAAAAAATTGCTAAAATGAAGCTTAAAATACTTATGGTAAGGTAAACTTTATCAATTAAATGCCAATTAATATTTATTGTGATATGAAATAAATGATCAAACTCTCAAACAAAAATGAGATTTTTATAAAAAAATATACATTAAAAAAACTATATAAGAACATTATTTTTAAAATCACATTAAACTTAGTATAATTCATGCTAAATATATATTTTTTAATAATTATTTACTATTGAGCATTATAAATAAATAAATAAATAAATAAATAAAATATTTTTTTAATTTTGAAAATTATTTAATTATTTTATTTTCCCATTCCGGTACATGGTTCACGTGGTCGAATGACCTTGGCGGCGACTTGGAAAGCGTGGAACGTGTCGGCGAGGCGCCGCGCGAGTTTTATCGAAAGATCGGCACTCGAATATGATCACCGCTACGGTAAGCTTAATTCCCGGTGGACTGCCGCGTCTGCAAATATGGGGATGAAGCGGTGAGCGGATCTGCAGACAATGGCCAGTTTATTCGGTATTAATTATTTAAGAGTGTTAGCTATTATTGCTAACTATTTAATTTTGCTGCATTAATTTTTCATGAAGCGTTGGCGTGCGATAAATCTTTCCAAGTTATTCGGTTATCTCCTCGAGGAGTTAATCTCTAATTATTGCATTTATTCTTCTTTTGTTAAGAATTTGAAGATGCTATTTTTTTAGCTATTCATTTATAATGAAATATATCTCTAAGATTTCATTTAAGGCAAGTTTTAAAGCAAATTTTAAGTATGAATTTGCTTTAAAAAGTAATAAAAAATTGTCTCAAATGAAATCTAAATATGATAAGGGATCAGTAGTGTTGAATGTATGTTAAATTTAAATAGAATGTACCAAATTAGCATTTTTTTTTCCTAAAAATATATTCTTTTGGATGTTGAAGCCCTATGGCTGAAGTTAGGGGTGTCAACTTTTGACCCGACCCGAAAAAATTCGAGGTTGGGTCAAACCGTTTGCTAAATATGTCAGGTTCGGGTTCAGATTTTTGACCCGTTTGAAAAATGGGACGGGTTTGGGTTGACCCGACAACTCGCGGGTCAACCCGAATTGACCTGTTTCGCAAACCCCTGCTCAGGTCGCATCCACGTCAGTTGGTGAAGTGGCTTCCGAGTCAGGTCGCGTCGTCCGCGTGAGCCCGCACACGGTCGCGCGTCACAGGTTGCCGTCACCCGCGTCCAACCCGTATAGCCGCCAGTCACAGGCCGCCGTCACTCGTGTCTAGCCTGTATAGGAGCACAGCCGCGATTCAACTGTCGCTGCTCCGCACTCGGCGCCTTGGCGAATCCCGTGTCCAACTCGCACTGGCTCCGCTCCGCAGGCACAAACGCACAGCCTTCGGCAGTTCCGCTATCTGATTCGCTGGGTTCGGCATATGTTCACGAGTCGGGTCGTGTCAACTAGGTAACCCGCATGGGTCGGGTCCGGGTTGACAAACTTGACTTGTTTGCAAAACCGGGTCGGGTTAGGGTCAACCCGTTTACAGCCGGGTCAATTCATGTTCGACTCGAACCCGACCCGTTGACCCGGATTAACACCCCTAGCTAAAGTTGATACGTATGTTATTGAACTTAAAATAGTTTTGTTAAATAAGGGTGCGTAAGAATTTTTAACCTATATGATGTTATGGAACTCATATTGCATTTATTTTATTTCAAATCAAATAAAAAAGTAAACTCTTGCATTTTTTTTACAATCATCCGAACAACTCCAAATTATTCATTTTACAATACATTCTTTTTCCACTGCATCCATTTTTCAGGCAACCAAATAGCCCCTAAAAGAAATCTACCAAAATATTTTATCTATGTGTGGTTATTTGTTAAAGTGTTACCTGATGATGTTAATTAATATGGAAGATGATAAGAGAAACCCATTAAGAATTTTTTTCATCTATTTGCATTTTACCAATGCATTACATGATAATGTTAACATATGTAGAAGAGATCAAGATATTTTAATATTTTATCAAGAATTTTTAACCTATATGAGGTTATTTATTAAACTTGTAATCAATGGTGTTAACTCAAATGAAGAAAATAAGAGAAATTCATCAAAGAAATTTGGCCTATTTGAAGTTGTTTGTTATAGTATTAGCCAATGTCATTAACTTATGCAAAAGAGATCGAGAGAAATCCACTAATTTTTTTTATTTTTTATCTTTGTGAGATTATTTATCAGAATATTATTCGATGATAATAACCTTTATGGAAGAGTTTGAATGAAACACGCTTGGGATCAATCGTACCTGCATTAGCAGAGGGTGATCCTAAATAAAATATAAAAATTGATCTTTCTTTATTCATTTACTATCATTTTGGGTCACGATTGTGACATTGCCCAAGGAGTAGAAATTTAGCTGAGGAATTTACGTAGAGTTCGAAATTTATTTGAAACTTGTTTAATAAATTCTTCTATTTACATGAAGCTTAAGTAAGTATGGTTGTTGGCAAGGTTCTTTTGAATTGGATAAAAGCAATTTTTTAACTACAACAATGCCTAAGTTTTTAACTAGAACAACCAGCCATAACATGATTTTCATAGAACTAATGCAATAATAGATGAAATAATAGAAAGGTTTTTGGACTATAATTATGTTCAGGAGGTTTTACATTTGATGTTGTAATTAGGGATGTAAATGAGTCGAGTCGAGCTCGAGTTTGACCTGGCTTGAACTTCAGCTTGATTAATTAATCGAGTTTGGAGCTCGAGCCCTGGCTCACGAGCTGGTTCGTTTATTATAAAAGAGAAAATAATTATGATTTAAGAAATCATTAAAATAAAATAGTAAAAAATTAGAAATAATAATAAAGGATCGCTTAATATAAGAAGACGAGATATAATTTTTAAACATTTTGAACAATTTTGTATTTAAGATTTTGAATCATAATATATTTTAAGTATGTTTATATTAATATTTTTTAAACGAGCTGAATCATAAACCAATGAGTCTAGTCGTGGCTGACTCAAACTTGACCCATTAGTTCATTGAGCTCGACTTACGAGCCATTTATTAAGTCGAGTCCAAGGTGATTTGACCTAAATTGCCTAAACTCAACTAAGAATTTGTTGAAGTTCCCCAAAATTACATTTCAAACGAATTCTTAAACTAATTTAACCTTTAGTAGAAGCGAGCTAATTCGACTAGGGATCTCACAAAGTTGCTTATTAATTGAGATTGTTCGCTGATTCATTCAGAGTATTTTGGCCATTTGATTGGGAGCTTTTATCATATATATTGAAAAAAACTATTTTTTCTAATATAAAGGTTAAATAAATAAATTCCATAAATGAATATTGAAACAAAACACCAAAAGCCAATTCATTTAAATACGAGCTTTGATGATTCAAGAAACTAAGGTTTCGTATGGGATGACTTTTTTATTGTTTCTTAAAATAGTTTTTTAGTACAAAAATTTTAAAAGCTGCTTTGAAAAAAGCAGTAAAAAATCTATCCCAAATGAAACCTAACATGATCCTAATTACATAATGAGTTACACTTGAAGACTAAACAAACATAATGGAAATAAGTTGGAGATAATGGGTCGGGTTCAAGCACTAAGCCCACTCATAAAAAAATAGATAATGACTTAGATTTTGTTTGAGATAGCTTTCTCATTGCTTTTTAAAGCAACTTTTCAGTACAAAATTTTTAAAAAAATTGCTTTTAACAGCTTCTTTAACCATCTTTCGTTTGAGACGACTTTTAATTTTTGTACTAAAAGCTGCTTCAAGAAGCAACAAAAAAGTCATCCCAAACGAAGCTTACAGCTAGGTTTGGGACGACTTTCTTACTGCTTATTAAAGCATCTTTTTAATAAAAATATTTTTAAACTAAGAAAAAATTATACTAAAAATCTATTTAGAAAGCAATAAAAAAACCGCTTTATCATATTCATGATGTAAATCATCACATATTTTTTCATTTCATGATTTTGTGCATCTTAACATATATTATCATATAACTAAAAGATATTGATTTTTTTTTTCATTCGAGAATATTTGAATAATTAAATTTCATCAACTCATTGTAATTAAAATAAATAAATAAAAAAAATAAAAATAAAGTTTATTTTTATAAGAATTATGACTCAGGCAGTCGGCCCAATCAAACTAAGAGAAAATTTGCAAGACATTTATATTGCTCAACACGCGTCTTTTTTTATTATTACTACGTAAGCCCGTTAGCAGTGTCCTCTTGCGTAACAGCGTAAGCATCTTTAGCCTCACCGTTATGTACACGCTTTCATATCCCTTTCATGCTTGAGCCAAATTAATTCATTACATATTTACATGAATATCCTTCACTTTGTTTGGCTGATTTTTTTTTCTTTTTGCTGAGAGTTTAAATGGGTCGAGTCCAGTCGAGTTCGAATCACTTTTGATTTGAGCTTGAACTTCGTTCATTAATCGAGTTAGAGCTCAAGCACAAGTTTAATTTTGTGAGCTTGAGTCGGCTCACGATCCGGCTCATTTATCAGCAAAGTGAGAAATATTTGAATAAGGAGAAAATATTAAAATTTTAAATATTTTTAAAAAATTTAAATTAAACTTATTGAATTTCTTTATATTTTAATTTTATTTTATTTTTTTTAATTTTTTTGCAATTTAGGCTAACTCATACACATCATATACGCAAGAATCAAGTCCAATATTTCTTGATTGGTAGGCAAAGAAATCCCAAAAGTTATTATGACCTCCACCAAAATGTATTTATTCTTTATCAATAAAATTCCTATTGACTTCCATGATGATACATTATTGACCATTCCTTCGAAATCTGAATTGTATTAACTACATATTATTCGGTGCATTAAGCATTGTGCATAAGTCTATAATTTTCAATCGGGGTGCCAAATTCAGGTTTTGGGTTAAATCTGAAACTGACTCGGTTTCTTGGTTAGTTTCAAATGAGTTGATCCGAACCCGATCCGATTTTGCAAACGAGTCTAAAACACAAACACGACCTATCAGGTTAACCTAACCCGACATGATTTTGTAAACTCGGGCACCTGATGTGTGGATGTGTGGGGCTCGCCAGTCGTGCAGACTGGTGCCTAGCGGTTGACAATGCTCTAAGCGCCAGCAGCGGCACGCCACGGTTGGAACGTCGTCGAAGGAGGCGTTGGAAGACAAACCGATCACGCGCGAAAAAGAGGCGAGGTAGTGCTGACAAAGGCAAGTCGGCGACCACGATCAAGGCGGTATGCAGGCCATGCAAGTTAGCGCAAACGTGGACGGGGCAGCGGGCATTCGACGTGGACATGACTAGACACAGACAGGTAGTCGACGCAGACAGGACTCGACGTAACTTGCCAAGGTACTCACATCAAGCGAAGACACTCGACGTGACTCATCAGTGCAGACGGGACGTGACTCGTCAGGGCATTTTTTTCATGTTGTGCTTGGGTTGTCGGGCCAAACTGAACCCAACCCATTTTAAAATCAAGTCTAACGCAAAATATTCGGATCAAATTTTCGTGTCGTTTCAAATATTGACACCCCTAATTTTCACTATTACTAAGTCCACATTTAAAACACTACATAGATTTGCTTGTTTTGCTCAAGTGAATTGATGATGTACAATATTGTAAATTGATTTTATTCTACAACAGATTTAAAGAAGCCAAGATTCATCATTCTAATACTGACTAGAATTTTTTTCACACAAGAAATGTTTTATATAATTATATTTGTAAAGAGCAAAATAAAAAAAAAGTATTGAGCACAACTTTAATTGATGTTAAAATGTAAAATTATCTATTTATATGGACTGTAATATCAAAAAGCAGATCTTATGACGCTCAATGCCTAAACACATATCAGATATTTAAAAAAAATAGACCCTTATGACTCACTGTGTATTTAATACTAGAATAAAACTTTCCCTGCATATCAAATCTCCTTAGAATCATACAATTTAAGTATACTGCAACATTATTTTTCGAGATAAAGAATAATTTATAATTAAATAAATTAACACATTTTCGAACTAAACGACGAAAATTTTCTAGAAAAATATCTAAATGTTTAGAATAGTCATATCTACAAGAAAAAAAAATACAAGATTCGGAAAGTTACCCGGTAAAAAATTTAAGGATTCAAAGTTATCCCAAATTTTCCTTTATGGAATTATAATTTAAATTAGGAAAATCTCAAAATTCTCATATGTTTTAAAGTTGAGATATGCAGAATCTAACATACTTCTTCTATCCAAGCAACTTTTAGAACCAGACCAACAACAAAAAATGGATCAGAGTAGTCCAAACCCTAGCTTTCTCTCACTAAAATTCTTCTCTCTCTTTAGATCTCTTTAGCTATGTAACACCCCAAAATATAAATTAAAATAATTATATCTTTTTTGTTATTTTGCAATTGACTATCAGTTTGTATTAAGAAAATATAAACAACTTGATACGTCGTCATAAAATTAGCTTGATTGGGCACGAATCTTGAGGCAAAAGCCAGTTGGAAACTTCGAAAATTAAATTCGGGAGCAAATGAACTCCGATTTCAGCGAGCTTACTGTCGAACTGAGCGTCTCGGAAATACGAACCCAACGACACCAAGTTCGACCCAATCCGAGCCCAAAGGGATCCAAATCATGAACCCGAAGTGCTGTTGGAAGGTTCAAACAGCAATTTGAGTTACCAAACGGACTCCGATTTTGACGAGCTTATACTCGAATCGAAGGGCTCGACGAGACGAATCCAACGAGCCCAAGATCACAGAATTTCGACATCACTAAGGCCTCCAAATGGCCAACGAACGGTGCACGGTCATAGGATTCAATATCGATCGTCCATTTGACCACTCCCTATTCGCCCCTGATCTCACGCCTATTTACGGGTCATGCCACTCCTGAAAATCTATAAATAGAGCCCTCATTCTTCACAAGAGGGGATCCAAGCGAGAGAGAGAAGAAGAGAAGAGAAGGAAGGAGTTCCTCCTCGACAGCCGCCGGACCACCGCCGGACCACCGCAGAACCTCGTCGGACCACCGCCGGACCACCGTAGGAATCTCGTCGGACCACCGCCGGACCATCGCAGGAACCTCGCCGGACCACCACAAAACCTCGCCAGACCACCACCTTAAGGCCCGACGTTCATTCCCGGCGTCCTGCCAAAGACCCGACGTCTTGTTCAAGGCCCGACACTCAGTCCCTACGTCCTGCCAAAAACCCGACGTCTTGTTCAAGGCCTGACACTCAGTCCCTACTTCCTGCCAAAGACCCGACGTCTTGTTCAAGGCCCGACGTTAAGTCCCGACGTCCTACTCAAGGCCAGACCATCAACATCCGATCTTCCAAGTGACACTGGGACTAACACCTAACTCCTTATCTCCTACCGCCTACGGTCCTTCTGACCACTGTCGCCTACTACGGTCCGTCCGACCTCCATCACCAGACAACGGTATTTCTGACTACGGTCTCCTGCCGACTACGGTCGCCGGCCGACTACGGTCTCCGGCCGACTACGGTCTCCTGCCGACTATGGTCTCCGGCCGACTACGGTCTCCTGCCGACTACGGTCCTTCAGGCCAAACAAACATGTATATGTAACTCTTACCATGTAATGCAATCTATATGATGTACATTTGCTACATCAATCCAAGGCCTTCTCCTAAGGAAGGGCCTCATTTGTAATCGACTACAAATACTAGTGGATTCATTCAAACCGGGCCAGGCCCCGTGGTTTTTCCCCCTTTTTCAGGGGTTTTCCACGTAAAAAACTTTTGTGTCTCTTATGAACGCTACACCCTCTCACTTATCTGATTGTGTGCTGGATCTTCGTACAACGCTAAGACGTTAAACCATATATTTCTCTACCGCCGCGAATATTCCAGGACGCAACAGTTTGGCGCCGTCTGTGGGAAAGTGATTCCCGACTGGGGGGCAACTTTTGCTCCAATCTCAAAAGATCGCTCTTATCAACTTCCTGACATCAGTCATTGTTGCATCAAATGCGGACTGGGGGGCAACTTTGACCACAATTCTGGTCAAAAAGATCCTCTAATGCTTTATATATCAGGATGATATTTCAGGAATATTCGAGCAAATGCGAGGATACTTCAAATCAATTGCAAGCTTTAAACAGTCCCATGTTAGGCTTCTACTCCTTGGGCAAGGTCTTAACCTCGACCTCAAAAAGACAGTAACGGTCTAAAAATAGACCATTCTTCACCTTTGATTCGGGATACACGCGGCATTTGCCCCCTCCCAATCAAGGTAAAATCGATCCCAGGGGGATTCGATTCGACCTCTTCTACACAGGTTAACGTCGTCGAGCAAAGGCTCCGACATACAACCTCAGAAAGGTCTCACATCCTTGGTGGATTCTCCCGGCATCTTCTACACAGGTTAACGTCGTCGAGCAAAGGCTCCGACATACAACCTCAGAAAGGTCTCACATCCTTGGTGGATTCTCCCGGCCTCTTCCACACAGGTTAACGTCATCGAGCAAAGGCTCCGACATACAACCTCGGAAAGGTCCTACATCCTTGGTGGATTCTCCCGACCTCTTCCACACAGGTTAACGTCGTCGAGCAAAGGCTCCGACATACAATCTCGGAAAGGTCCTACATCCTTGGTGGATTCTCCCGACTTCTTCCACACAGGTTAACGTCGTCGAGCAAAGGCTCTGACATACAACCTCGGAAAGGTCCTACATCCTTGGTGGATTCTCCCGACCTCTTCCACACAGGTTAACGTCGTCGAGCAAAGGATCCGACATACAACCTCGGAAAGGTCCTACATCCTTGGTGGATTCTCCCGACCTCTTCCACACAGGTTAACGTCGTCGAGCAAAGGCTCCGACATACAACCTCGGAAAGGTCCTACATCCTTGGTGGATTCTCCCGACTTCTTCCACACAGGTTAACGTCGTTGAGCAAAGGCTCCGACATACAACCTCGGAAAGGTCTCACATCCTTGGTGGATTCTCCCGACCTCTTCCACACAGGTTAACGTCGTCGATCAAAGGCTCCGACATACAACCTCGGAAAGGTCCTACATCCTTGGTGGATTCTCCCGACCTCTTCCACACAGGTTAACGTCGTCGAGCAAAGGCTCCGACATACAACCTCAGAAAGGTCTCACATCCTTGGTGGATTCTCCCGGCCTCTTCTACACAGGTTAACGTCATCGAGCAAAGGCTCCGACATACAACCTCTGAAAGGTCCTACATCCTTGGTGGATTCTCCCGACCTCTTCCACACAGGTTAACGTCGTCGAGCAAAGGATCCGACATACAACCTCGGAAAGGTCCTACATCCTTGGTGGATTCTCCCGACCTCTTCCACACAGGTTAACGTCGTCGAGCAAAGGCTCCGACATACAACCTCGGAAAGGTCCTACATCCTTGGTGGATTCTCCCGACTTCTTCCACACAGGTTAACGTCGTTGAGCAAAGGCTCCGACATACAACCTCGGAAAGGTCTCACATCCTTGGTGGATTCTCCCGACCTCTTCCACACAGGTTAACGTCGTCGATCAAAGGTTCCGACATACAACCTCGGAAAGGTCCTACATCCTTGGTGGATTCTCCCGACCTCTTCCACACAGGTTAACGTCGTCGAGCAAAGGCTCCGACATACAACCTCAGAAAGGTCTCACATCCTTGGTGGATTCTCCCGGCCTCTTCTACACAGGTTAACGTCGTCGAGCAAAGGCTCCGACATACAACCTCAGAAAGGTCTCACATCCTTGGTGGATTCTCCCGGCCTCTTCCACACAGGTTAACGTCATCGAGCAAAGGCTCCGACATACAACCTCGGAAAGGTCCTACATCCTTGGTGGATTCTCCCGACCTCTTCCACACAGGTTAACGTCGTCGAGCAAAGGCTCCGACATACAATCTCGGAAAGGTCCGACATCCTTGGTGGATTCTCCCGACTTCTTCCACACAGGTTAACGTCGTCGAGCAAAGGCTCCGACATACAACCTCGGAAAGGTCCTACATCCTTGGTGGATTCTCCCGACCTCTTCCACACAGGTTAACGTCGTCGAGCAAAGGATCCGACATACAACCTCGGAAAGGTCCTACATCCTTGGTGGATTCTCCCGACCTCTTCCACACAGGTTAACGTCGTCGAGCAAAGGCTCCGACATACAACCTCGGAAAGGTCCTACATCCTTGGTGGATTCTCCCGACCTCTTCCACACAGGTTAACGTCGTCGAGCAAAGGCTCCGACATACAACCTCGGAAAGGTCCTACATCCTTGGTGGATTCTCCCGACTTCTTCCACACAGGTTAACGTCGTTGAGCAAAGGCTCCGACATACAACCTCGGAAAGGTCTCACATCCTTAGTGGATTCTCCCGACCTCTTCCACACAAGTTAACGTCGTCGATCAAAGGCTCCGACATACAATCTCGGAAAGGTCCTACATCCTTGGTGGATTCTCCCGACCTCTTCCACACAGGTTAACGTCGTCGAGCAAAGGCTCCGACATACAACCTCGGAAAGGTCCTACATCCTTGGTGGATTCTCCCGACCTCTTCCACACAGGTTAACATCGTCGAGCAAAGGCTCCGACATACAACCTCGGAAAGGTCCTACATCCTTGGTGGATTCTTCCGACTTCTTCCACACAGGTTAACGTCGTTGAGCAAAGGCTCCGACATACAACCTCGGAAAGGTCTCACATCCTTGGTGGATTCTCCCGACCTCTTCCACACAGGTTAACGTCGTCGAGCAGGGCTCCGGCATACAACCTCGGAAAGGTCTCACATCCTTAGTGGATTCTCCCGACCTCTTCCACACAGGTTAATGTCGTCGAGCAGGGCTCCGACTTACAACCTCGGAAAAGTCTCACGTCCTTGGTTAACGTCGCTAGAATGTCGTCAATAGACTTCTATCTGACTTCTCCATAATGTTAAAATTCTTCCCAATTTTGAATTTCCTCCTATGCTAAACTTTTGCCTTGCAGGACTTTCGACGGACTAACAACGCCGAAATCCTTCCTGTTATCGGACTAATACCCGACGTCGGACTTCTGCTCGTCAGCAGACTTATACTCGACGTCGGACTTTTGCTGGTCAACGGACTTCTACACGACGTCGGACTTCTGCTCGTCAACGGACCTTCGTCGGTCTTCTACTTTGACGCTGCACTACTACCCGACTACGGAACTTCTGCCTGTCGTTGGACGACTTACCCGACATCGAACTTCTCCATGTCGACAGACTTCTGCTCGTTAGCGGACTTCTACCCGACGTCAGACTTCTGCTCGTCAACGGACCTTCGTCGGTCTTCTACTTGACGCTGCATCCCTACCCGACTACGGACTTCTGCCTGTCGTTGGACTTCTACCCGGCATCGGACTTCTCCATGTCGACAGACTTCTGCTCGTTAGCAGACTTCTACTCGTCGTCGAACTTCTGCCCGTCGACGAACTTTCATCGGTGTTCTGCCCCAGGCCGTACTTCTACATGACGTCGGACTTCTCCCAGTTGTCGGACTTCTGCTCGTCAGCGGACTTCTACTTGTCGTCGGACTTCTGCCCGTCGACAAAACCTTTGGCGGTATTCTACCCGAAGCTGCACCTCTACCCGACTTCGTACTTCTACCGGGTGTCGGACTTCTACCAGTTAATAGACTTTCGTCGGTCTTCTGCCCGATCCTGTATGACTACCCGACGTTGAATTCCTGCCTGTCATCATACTTCTCCCCGATGCTGGAAGTATGCCCGTCATTTCAACCTCCCTCCTTACAACGGTTTATTCGACCTCCATCGCAAACCACCAAACATTAGAACTCCACAAGATCTCTCGAAGAATAGAGGGAGATGAGGAAAGAAAAGAATCTCCGAACTTCCTTGCAAAGAGAGGGGCCTTGGAAGACCAAGGAAACACCTCAATTAGAAGGATAGAGGGAGAAGAAAGAATCTCCGGACTTCCTTGCAGAGAGAGGGGCCTTGGAAGACCAAGGAAACACCTCAATCAGAAGGACAGAGGGAGAAGAGGGAGAAGAAAGAATCTCCGGACTTCCTTGCAAAAAGAGGGGCCTTGGAAGACCAAGGAAACACCTCAATCAGAAGGATAGAGGGAGAAGAGGGAGAAGAAAGAATCTCCGGACTTCCTTGCAGAGAGAGGGGCCTTGGAAGACCAAGGAAACACCTCAATCAGAAGGACAGAGGAAGAAAAAGAGAAGAAAAGAGGAGAAGAAGAAGAGGTGCAAGTTTTCTAAAGGCCTAAGGGGGCTATTTATAGGTTTTGGAGAGAAAGGAGGGGAGTTATTGCCATTTCAGAATTTTTCTATTTTTCTAAAAAATTTTCAAATTTTTTAGAATTTTTTGGGATTTTTTCAGAATTTTTTGAACCCAAAAATAGCCAAAAAATACTATTTTCGTGCATGTGGGGCCCACAATGTCGGTGGGTCGAACCGACACACCTCTTTCCCGAAAAAAACACTGACAGCGCACCAATCCGCGTGGAAAATCACGCGGATCACGGCCAGCCAAAGCCGCCGGCAGCAACCGCAGCGGAGCGATCCAGGCGGACCGCGGAACGGTCCAGGCGGACCTCCAGGCGGACGGCACAGGCGGGCCGGCAGGTGCCGCGGAGCGGCCAGGGGGAGGCCGCGGAGCGGCTAGGCGGGCCGGCAGGAGCCGCGGAGCGGCCAGGGGAGGCCGCGGAGCGGCCAGGCGACCCGCGTGGGGAATCCCGCGCGCGCGAGTCGCGCGCGCGCGCCCCGCGCGAGAGTGGCCGGCAGCCGCTGTTCCGCGCCGCCAGCGGCGGCGGCAGCCAGCGCCGGCCGACAGGCCGGCAGGCCGGTCTGGCCGGTTCGGCCGCCCGGTCCATTTTTGGGCCCGTTTTTCGTCCTGACAAGTCCGAATTCGACATTTTTGGGGTCCCCGGACACATATTTCGACGTTCCGGACTCGATTTTGACACTTTCGAAGCATTTCGGAGCCCCCACACGCAAGATCAATTCTGACTCAATCGGAAAAATTCTCTAAAATTCGTGACAAATATTTTCGGACTCCTGAAGCTTCGACGTCCGAAAATAGGGGGGCAACTGATACGTCGTCATAAAATTAGCTTGATTGGGCACGAATCTTGAGGCAAAAGCCAGTTGGAAACTTCGAAAATTAAATTCGGGAGCAAATGAACTCCGATTTCAGCGAGCTTACTGTCGAACTGAGCGTCTCGGAAATACAAACCCAACGACACCAAGTTCGACCCAATCCGAGCCCAAAGGGATCCAAATCATGAACCCGAAGTGCTGTTGGAAGGTTCAAACAGCAATTTGAGTTACCAAACGGACTCCGATTTTGACGAGCTTATACTCGAATCGAAGGGCTCGACGAGACGAATCCAACGAGCCCAAGATCACAGAATTTCGACATCACTAAGGCCTCCAAATGGCCAACGAACGGTGCACGGTCATAGGATTCAATATCGGCCGTCCATTTGACCACTCCCTATTCGCCCCTGATCTCACGCCTATTTACGGGTCATGCCACTCCTGAAAATCTATAAATAGAGCCCTCATTCTTCACAAGAGGGGATCCAAGCGAGAGAGAGAAGAAGAGAAGAGAAGGAAGGAGTTCCTCCTCGACAGCCGCCGGACCACCGCCGGACCACCGCAGAACCTCGTCGGACCACCGCCGGACCACCGTAGGAATCTCGTCGGACCACCGCCGGACCATCGCAGGAACCTCGCCGGACCACCACAAAACCTCGCCGGACCACCACCTTAAGGCCCGACGTTCATTCCCGGCGTCCTGCCAAAGACCCGACGTCTTGTTCAAGGCCCGACACTCAGTCCCTACGTCCTGCCAAAGACCCGACGTCTTGTTCAAGGCCTGACACTCAGTCCCTACTTCCTGCCAAAGACCCGACGTCTTGTTCAAGGCCCGACGTTAAGTCCCGACGTCCCGCTGAAGACCCGACGTCCTGCTGAAGACCTGACGTCCTGCTTAAGACCCGACGTCCTACTCAAGGCCAGACCATCAACATCCGATCTTCCAAGTGACACTGGGACTAACACCTAACTCCTTATCTCCTACCGCCTACGGTCCTTCTGACCACTGTCGCCTACTACGGTCCGTCCGACCTCCATCACCAGACAACGGTATTTCTGACTACGGTCTCCTGCCGACTACGGTCGCCGGCCGACTACGGTCTCCGGCCGACTACGGTCTCCTGCCGACTATGGTCTCCGGCCGACTACGGTCTCCTGCCGACTACGGTCCTTCAGGCCAAACAAACCTGTATATGTAACTCTTACCATGTAATGCAATCTATATGATGTACATTTGCTACATCAATCCAAGGCCTTCTCCTAAGGAAGGGCCTCATTTGTAATCGACTACAAATACTAGTGGATTCATTCAAACCGGGCCAGGCCCCCGTGGTTTTTCCCCCTTTTTTCAGGGGTTTTCCACGTAAAAACTTTTGTGTCTCTTATGAACGCTACACCCTCTCACTTATCTGATTGTGTGCTGGATCTTCGTACAACGCTAAGACGTTAAACTATATATTTCTCTACCGCCGCGAATATTCCAGGACGCAACACAACTAAAAATATTATTATATTTCTATATTCATTATTTATATCTTGACCTAGAGTTCAAAATGACTAAAACAATAATCATGATATGCAACCATATATGAATAATCTATCACTATAAATATATCATAACCAATAAAAATATATATAAAAAAAAAGAAATAATAACAGATGTAAAGTAGAGGTCACTTATAACTATCAGAATATTTTCGTAATAAGAGTGACGGACAAAAAAAACCTCTCATAACTCCCTCTATCGTCTCTCTCACCTCTCCTTTCTATCTTCTCTTCTTCTTCTCCATTCTTTCCAATTTAAACCAAACTGCCAACCATAAGAATATTATTTATTTATTTTTTTATTATTATTATTTACTTTTATTTTTTATAACAAATTATTGAGGGTTTTTCGATCTCCATATAACCCCACCAATTTGGGACAACTTTTGGCCACAATTTTTTGTTGTTTTTAAGCCTAAGGTTTTGTTCGAGATAGTTTTTTTATTGCTTTCTAAAATCATTTTTTAGCATTAAAATATTTTAAAAGTCTAAAAATAATGAAAAAGAAATAAATTGATTTCAAGCTAACCTCATTCAACTCCAAATATAATTAGATCTTACTGTTTTCTAAAATAGCTTCTCAGTATAATAATATTTTAAACTAAAAATTTTTGTACTATAAAATTACTTTTTAAAAAAATAATCATAAAATTATCTCAAACAAAATCTTAATTTTATAAATTACCATATCACATCTGAAATCTGATAAAAATATATATAATTTCATTAGCTAATATATAACTTATATTAAATTAAGTCTAAGTTCATTAGCTAATATATAACTTATATGATTCATTTATATTTATAAAGAAAAAAATGGGCTCCAAATGTCCTAATCAAATTATCTGCCATAATGGATTTTATGTATCTGCTTTTTGAAATGATATATTGATTAAATTATTAGCATATATTTAATATTTTAATATAAACATAAAAATGATTTCTAACATACTAAATAATTAATTTTATAAGTTATTTTTATTATTTTTATTATTTTTTATTTTTATTTTTATAAGTTGTAAGTAGCAAGTGTTCGATCAAGACTTCATAGTTTCACAACTTACGTAGAAGTGATTTTAAGAATACATTTTATTATGCTCAATTCGAAATTTAGCGATAGATTATGATTTTGTTTGGAATAACTTTTTTTTTTTTTTGCTTTCTAAAACAGCTTTTTAGGACAAAAAATTTCAGTTCAAGAAATTTTTGTACTAAAAATCGCTTTAGAAATTAGCAAAAGGTGTCTCAAAATAAGCCTATATATATGTTAGTAAGTAATTAAAGTTAATTGTTTGTATCATCTCCTCCAAATCTGAACTTTTGATATAAAATCTCATTGTATCTTATTTGCGTGAAATGAAGCCCAAAGGAATGATGATCCATCTTCGCAAAGCTCTCTTGCATTAGCTTCCATCTAAATAAGATAAGAAATTCGCTTACATTTTCATTATGTGTTCTCATGGCTTATGCATGTATACTCCATAATAACTTATTACTGTTCATATCCAAATATGCATACAACAATGATATATTTCGAGTTGCAGGTCGGGTTCAGGTCTAACTCAAATATGTTCGATGTCTGGACGAGGAATCGGGTTATATCCATATCAACTTCAGGTTAGCGGGTTGATCCGGGTCTGACTCGATTGTTCAAATGGGTCAAAATTTGGAACCCGAACCCAACCCGGTTACCAAACGGGTTGATCATAACCCAAACAATTTTACTTGAATTTTTAGGTCTTGTCAAATATTGACATCTTTAACATCGCTTGCATTTCTAAGAAACGATTGGCTGAATCTTGGCCGACTTTCTTTGAACAATAGCCCCCCATCACTAATAAAGAATTGAAAGGCCCTTCACCAATCCTCTTATAATAATGGCTCATAATCACTATAAACTAAAATAATTTACATACTAATAAATTTAATAAATTAAAATTAAAAAAAAGTGACATGAATAGATTCTAATGTGGAGTTGCAAGAATATGGACGAATTATTACGTCTGGCATCCAAACCGTTCGGAGGTAAATGCAGACGCGCCACATCAGCCGGATCCACTCGGATGCACTGGAGTCCGGGTGACGTGAGGTGTCCGAATTTGCCTCCGGACGAATCCGGATGCCGGACATAATAATTTTTTGAGAATATGATCCCATAAAAAAAGAAAAAAATCGCCCTAAAGATGGCGATTTTTCTCCACGTGGCAACCAAGTTGCGCCTGCGTGGCGACTCAATCTGTTCTCCAAATAAATTTTATCGCCCTCAAGAAGTCAATATTATATTTTTATAATAAACTATTTTTTAAAATAACAATAGAGATTTACAGCTCATTAAATTTGTTTTTTTTATATTAAATTTGTATTATTTATTTATTTAGATGAAAAATTTGGCCATTTGATTTGATCTGTAACGGCAAAAGTAACAAATCCCATCAAAGCAGCTGTGACTAATGTTTCTTGCTTTGTTCATGAATTGAGGTGACAGAAAAATTACGTTACCACCCTTTTAAAACCTATTTAAATGTTTAATTTTTACCCAAAAAAATTTTAATGTTTAATTTTAATATAATTACTCACTAACTAAATTTATATTAAATTTATCAAAATTGTATTGTTCTATTCACAGTTTTATACTCAATTTTAATAAAAATAAAAAAATTTTATTATTTGAATTTAATCAATGATTTTCCTTATTGTTTTTTAAAATAATTTTCTAATAAAAAAATTATAATTCAAGAAAATTATGTACTAAAAATTTGATTTAGAAAATTATAAAGAAGTTATCCCAAACGAAACCTTAGGCTTTGTTAAAGATAATTTTCTTATTAATTTTTAAAACAACTTTTTAGTATAAAAATTTCTTGAATTATAAATTTTGCATTATAAAACTTATTTAGAATGCAGTAAGAAAACAATCACAAATGAAATCTTATTATAATTTGATTAACATGAGATTTATTTCAAATAATTTTTTTACTATTTTACTTTTCAGATCATAATTACATTTTTTATTTGATTATTATTTTTTCTATGCTTTTAAGAAAATTTTGTGCTAAAAAATTGCATTTGCAGCAATTTAAAAAAAAATTATTTTCCTACAATATATTTACAACCATATTTACAAAAAAATTGCAGTCGTCCAAAGCATACTATTAACCTAATTAATTATTAGTGTACATTTAAAGAGATATATTAGTTTAATTTATAGTATAAATATATCAATATGATGTGATGGTTCAAATAAAAATAATTTATGTTCAAAATATTTTAATGGTTTTTTTTTTATGAAAATATGATTAAAATTTTGACAATTGGAATTTAGATAATATGTGTGACATAGACTTCTTAAATAAATTACCAAAAATTGAAAATAGTTGAAATAAAAATATATGATAAAAAATAAAATATAAGGAATTTTACATATAATCAATAGAATAAATACTAAAAATTTGAAACTTGTCAAAATTTTAAATCCACCATAATAAAAATTTGAGGACATCTTGATACAATTTCTTTGTTTAATGTTGAAGAGAAGTAGAGTTCATCGAAATCACAATGCTTACTTCATTCGAACTAATTCCACTACTTTGAGTCAAACATTATAAAGGATGTTCCCAATAGTTAAAAAATATAGTAATAAAATGTAACATATTTGGATTATGAATTATTTTGCTCGTAGTTGCGGTAGGAGTTTTAGTGAGTTTAAAGTTTCGTTTGTGACCGTTTTTTTATTGTTTTCTAAAGCAGTTTTTCAGCACAAAAATTTCTTGTTTAAGAAAATTTTATACTAAAGAATTGTTTTAGAAAGAAGTCCCGAATAAAGCCTAAATCAACATCAGATAATGATGAGTGCTCATCTTGATCTTTTTCTTGATAGTAAGGAAGACCTAGTGACTTAAAAAGACGTGCATCAAACACCACACAATAGTTAACTGACATTAGATATCGATTACTGGTAGAGCCAGACATCATGCACCGATTGATAACGAACATCAATAGTTGAATGACAATGATACTGAAACTCAATATATTCTTAGGCTTCGTTTGGGATGTTTTTCTTACTGCTTCTTAAAAAAGCGTTACTAAAAAATTTCTGTAAGAAACAGTAAGAAAGTCATCCAAAACGAAACATTAATAGTAAGAGAAATTGAATGACCAAAAAGATCAATATCTTACACCAATAGCTAACAGACATTGAATATCAATTAATAACGGTCGTCGCACATCATGCATCAATCGGCAAGGAACATCAATAGTCAAGAGAGACAATGACAGCTTAACTAAATATATTCTCAAAAATAAATTTAATGATATTGAAACTCAATATATTCTTAGGCTTCGTTTGGGATGTTTTCTTACTGCTTCTTAAAAAAAGCGTTACTAAAAAAATTCTGTAAGAAACAGTAAGAAACTCATCCAAAACGAAACCTTAATAGTAAGAGAAATTGAATAACCAAAAAGATCAATATCTTACACCAATAGCTAACAAACATTGAATATCGATTAATAACGGTCGTCACACATCATGCATCAATCGGCAAGGAACATCAATACTCAAGAGAAACAATGACAGCCTAACTAAATATATTCTCAAAAATAAATTTAATAGTTTTTAAGTCTATTCTATTAAAATTTTAATCTAAGTTAAATTTTATAAGATTACAAATTATATTTAATTTTTTTAATTAGTAAAAAACTCATAAATAATTCAATAATTAAATAAAAAAAATAAAAAAAAACTATAAATAATTTGACCTTAGATTAGATACCATTGCATTATAATAGAAAATTAATTTGTCACATAATCTCAGATGAATATTTAAAAAATAAACAAATCACAAAACACTAGATTCAATAATTAAACAATTCGTATTGTTTATTATATATTTAATTCATGTTAGATGAACCAATGAATTAAATGTAGGGCCCTTTTCAAGTTTTTATTTTTTATTTTTTTTATTTTTTAAGGGCCCTGTTCAAGTTATTCAATGATAAAATAGGACATTGAGATATATATAAATTTTGAATAAATATAGAACCACATGATATATATATATATATATATATATATATATATATATATATATATATATATTTAGCCTACATGATTGAGTTAAAAAAAATGAGAAATAATATAAAAGTGATTAAAAAGATAATAATGAAATTATGATAATGAAATTTGTAATATTCTCATAAAATTTATCACAAAAAAGGTCAAATGTAGACTTACGATGAGGGGCTTAATCTAATTATCGATTTCTCTCCAAATGAAATTTAGTCTATCATTTGGAGTAACGAGTTTTAATGTTTTGCAAGAATCGTAAGAAATAGAATAGAGAATGAAGATCTGAAGAGGAAGTAAGTATTGTCGATGTGTAGTTATATATAAGCATTTGCATCGACAGTTGGTGATCAATGAAGGGGTTAACCTAATGACCCATTCCTCCCTTAATGACCTTTTAGCTTATCATTTTGAGTGACAAATTTGAGTGCATTGTAAGACTCTCAAGAAATAGAGAAGGAAGCGGAGGAACGATGCTTTGTCGATGTGCGACAACCCCACATTTTGCATCAATTGATGGTGATCAATGATGGAGTGTATCTAAGGAAAAATTATTCCGTCAAGTTACCTGACGTAGAGTTACATCAGGTAGCTTATAATATGTCGCCACGTGCACTTACTCTTTACCGCGCTGTCCGACGACCCGACTCGGGCCGAATCCGGGATTACTATGTTCGCGTATTGCTCGGTATTGCTTGGCAATAATGAGAAATACCGCTATGTGAAGATCGATACCGAGCAATACCGAGTAATACCTAAAAGAACTCGGTATTGGTTTTCACATAATAGTATTTTCATTTTTTGTCGAGTAAAATCGACCAATACCTAGCAATACCGAGTCGGGTCGGGCCGCTCGATAAAGAGTAAGTGCACGTGGCGACATATTATAGGCTACCTGATGTAGCTCTACGTTAGTTAACCTGACGGAATAATTTTTCGTATCTTAGAGCCACTCAACATTATCAATGATATCTAGCTTATTATAAAAATTAATTTAACTATTTATGTTTTATGTTATTAATTTGTAAATGAGATTCTTTTAATTTGAGTCATTGTCATAAAAATATTATTTGACGACTAAATGAGATTTGTGATTTCTTCCCCTGATACCAACTGTCAAAGTCATTTTATATATTAAAAAAAAAAGATAACATTTTTTTAAAAAATGAGCCTATATGAGTGTTATGTATGTGTTATTTCAAAATTAAGAAAATATTATGTTAATAAAAACAAAACAAATTCATTAATAAGCATAATTGAAGGCCTACAGCAAAATTTTTTTTGCTAAAGCCCAGTTCAATGAGACCTCCAAAACAACTAATGGGTAAGGCCCATCTTAGAAGCCCATCAGATTTATCTGAGGAGCCAGTCAATTTCAGCTTTGTAATGTTAACAGAATCGTATAACCTGTACCTGTTTGGTAAAACCACTGTATTTAAAGCTAGTTTAGCAGACAATTATAATTTCAACAATTTAAACACATCACCTGTTAAATAACCTGTGGCTTAATCCTTCTTTAATTTCGGTTCAGTTTATTCAGGTTAGTTTGTGTTGTCCATTTTTGATCTGTTTACTCTATGACAAGCTTCCATTCAGATTTTTTTTTTTTTAAATAATGACTAATCTATAGAACATTTTAGGTAGACCTGTCAATTTTGGGTTACGGGTCAGGTTCGGGTCGAACCCGAAATTGACCCGGCACTATTCGGGTTCGGGTCGACCTGACCCGTTTTTGCAAACGGGTCAATTTTATGGACCCAAACTCAACCCGCTTCGGGTTCGGGTCAACTTGACCCGACTCGCGTACGCAGGACGCTGGAAGCGGCGCGGAACCGCTGGACGCGGACGCCTGACGCTGGAAGCGGTTTTTTACTGCTCTTTGCTCTTTTAAGCAGTTTTTTAGTACAATTTTTTTTTTGAGTTAAGAAATTATCTACTGAAAAACTACTTTATAAAGCAATAAAAAACTGTCCCAAATGAAGCCTACAATAATCAAATGCATGCACATTTTAGTTTGCATTTCTTCAAAATTTCTGCATTATCTTGAGTGAAAGGAGTGTTCTTCAATACTAACATATTTATATTAATATAACATTTTTGTGCAAGCGATAGACCCATTCAATTCTCTAATTTAGGTTTAAGGATATGAATTAAGTATTTCAATTTGTTATTCTCAAATAAGATAGTTGCTATTCCACTCAACCTTTTTCTTTACCTTTGAGTGATTTTTTGTTTGCCATAAAACTTTAGTGCAAGCTCCTTCAAACAAACAAAGATTAATGTTCATATATATTTTTATAGTAGTTTAAATGAAGTTATTGATACATGTGTTTAATATTTAATCTAAATTTATCCAAGGATGACCCCCGGCCTTACCAGTAGGTAGCCTGAGAGTAAGAGCTACAAAAAAAAAAAAAAAAAATCGAGATTTGAGTGGTTATGGAGAGTAGAAAAATGAGCCATGGAATCTATATTAGCCTCATAGCAAATATTATGAGGTCCAAAAGATCAAAAGTATGCTTCTTCACCATTTATTTATAAGGCTTAGATTGTTACATTGAATACTACACTTAGAAAAAATTGAACGTAAAATATATGGTGTGACTATTATAGACTATTGCCGACATGCGGATTAGCGGGTTGGTTGTCACAGGATCGCTGCCTCTAACGTGGCTCTCTACTATGAGGCGAGTCCCTTAAGCGAGTTTTTGAATGTAGAAAAGTCATTTGGATATGTGGGTGAGTCCATATAATTGCTACTCAAACCTCGAGGTGTGAAGGGCGAATTGCCTAGAGCTATAAAGCCACGAGCAAAGGTTTTTAAGACATATGCTTCATGCAGCTAGATTGAGAATATCGGTGGTGAGATAGTAGCCCTAACTATTAATAGCTGCCATAGGCGAGTGATCCTTACCTTGACGAGCGAACTTGAGAGATCAAAATAGTCTTGATGAGTCATCCATTAGCTCATTAAGTCTCATTAATTGATACTAAAGGGGCAAAGAAAATTGATAGAAAATATATGAACATTACCTCATTAATTGATACATATTTTCATTTATTTTCTTCACTCTCCAAGAATATCTATCATGGCCTTTATATTGGCCTCTTGCAACTTCAGCCCATCCACATGAATGTGCTTATGCACATATAAAGGAGATGGTTCAAAGTATGCTCATAACAAGGCTTGAAACATGTTTGAAGATGGTTCAAATAAGGTTTATTTTTGAACATAGGATTCTCCTTTCTTCTCGTTCATATTGTACCTCGGGCTACCGACATTAGAAGGAGCGAAAACTTTTTTTTCGTTTTATGGGCATCCAATCACCTAATTTATATTCCAATTACTATTTGTCGTTGGAACAATTGTAACACGTTTTGATGCCTTATGTTTATGGGTTGTTTGATTAGTTGCGTGTATAGTGTAATGCATTCTAAAAGCAATCATTCCAAGAATTTAAGGCTTCATTTGGGACGGTTTTCTTAATTTTTGTACTAAAAAGTTGCTTTAAGAAGCAGTAAGAAAGCCGTCTCAAATGAAGCCTAAGTGTTTGGTTAGGTTAATTTCAAATGCATTGTAAATTATTGGTGAATTTGAAATTAACCCCCTAGTTCAATTTTGATATATTTAGAAATCGCAAACTGCCATCAGCCACCACCTTTACCATCAGCCATTGTTTGTCACCACCGCCAATACTCACTATCATCCGCCGACCACCAGCTGCCGCAATTTTTTGGGCTTTACATTGTATTCATTTTACTTTAATCCAAACAACAAAAATTAATTACTAGCATTTATTTTACACTCATTTAAATAACTCCAAATATTTTAAATATATTACATTATTTTTACACTTTTTTTTTAATCTCCATTCCTTTCTCAACAAACCAAACAACACATTAATCAAGAGAATGACTTTTTTTAGTTTGAAAAGATTTGTCAAGTAACTATTGTTATACTATATTTCTTAATGCTTTAAGAAGCAGTAAGAAAGCCGTCTCAAACGAAGCCTAAGTGTTTGGTTAGGTTAATTTCAAATGCATTGTAAATTATTGGTGAATTTGAAATTAACCCCCTAGTTCAATTTTGATATATTTAGAAATCGCAAACTGCGATCAGCCACCATCTTTACCATCAGCCATTGTTTGTCACCACCGCCAATACTCAATATCAGTCGTCGACCACCAGCTGCCGCAATTTTTGGGCTTTAAAGTGCATCATTTTATTTTAATCCAAACAACAAAAATTAATTACTAGCATTTATTTTACACTCATTTAAATAACTCCAAACATTTCAAATATATTACATTATTTTTACACTGTATTTTTTTTATTCTCCATTCCTTTCTCAGCAAACCAAACAACACCTTAATCAAAAGAATGACCTTTTCAGTTTGTAAAGATTTATCAAGTAACTATTGTTATACTATATTTAAATCTTCATAAATATTATATTTAGCTTCAATTTATGAGAACCTTTTGTTGGTTTTATGGGACGGCTTCCTTACTACTTTTAAAGTAATTTTTTAGTACAAAAATTTTTTGAACAAGAAAATTCGTCCCAAACGAAGCCAAAATGTTAATAAATGTATTTAAAGAATCATATAATCTCAAAAATTCAGAAGCATCAAATTGTCTAAGTTTATCATAGCCTTGAATTTATGTGACCTGAGCATCATAATCTCTCTAGAGACATAATTTGTCTGAATATTTGTATTACATAAAATTAAATGTAGGATTTTTTTTGGTCTTCTTTCTATTATAACAAGCCTAAATAATAAAAAAGAATAGTATTACTAAATTGAATAAAATGTAATAAAAATGTAGAGGCCGTTGCTATGAAGTGTTGCTATAGATTAATTACATGAGATTTGAAAAGGGAAAATTGAGCATTGTTGTTGTTCAAAAGACCGCGTGCCTGCTAGCTAGGCGAAATTATTACGTACGATTACTGGATGTTGTCTGAAGGCCAATCAAGAAGTGCCACGTCACTAATACGCTGTGTACTATTATGTGTACAACTGTGTAGTGGGTGAAGTGGGGCATTCTAATTGGTCTCCGGACGGTCCGGTGATCGCAAGTAATATTCTCTTCATAGCTAGAGAGTTATAACATATTTTTATATAACAATCCCAAAATAAACTTGTGAATACATTCTTTAAAATTATAAATAAAAGAGAGATTAGATAACTTATCTTTAGTATGAGAAAAAGTTAGGGTTTATTTAGAACGTTTATAGTAAAAGTGATCATAAAATAGATGCTTGAAAATTATTTTTTTAAAGTCGTTATAAAATATAAAATTTTAGTATTAAAATTTATTAAAAGCAACGAGAAAATCATAATCAAACATTACTTCGATTGGAGAAATTATTTGATGTGGAGACCCGATGTAGCGTTGCGTTCGGACTCCAATTAAAAGTAGGCACGTGGATCATCCATGGGGATTTTTTTGTGTATTACTTTTTGAAAGTGTCCTAAACATCTTTGTGAATTATTTTGCGGAATGAGTCTGAAAATATTTTTGAAGGTTGAAACGTGACAACGAGAAGTAACTGGATGAGAATAAAGAGTCATGTGCAAAAAAAATGGTCGCCCGCAGTTGCCCCGCCCTCGCTCGCGTCCGCCCCCGCCCCCGCCGTCCGCCTGCCGCCGTTCTGGCGCCGGCAGAACCCAAAATTGGGTCGTGTCGGGTCAACCCGGCAACCCGCCGGGGTCGGGTCCGGGTTCGGATTTCCAACCCGTTTGTCTACCCGGGTCGGGTTAGGGTCATCCCGTTTGAACCCGGGTCAGTTTCGGGTTCGACCCGAACCCGACCCGTGAGCAGAAATTGACACCCCTAGTTGGGCTGAAAAGACATAAAGACAAAGTAATACAAAAAAAAAAAAAAAAAAAATCAAAGTGGATAATTTACATGTCTAATTTTAATTGGAGCCAGATCTAAAAAGCTTTAAAAAAATTATTCCAAACATACCCTTAAATTCCGCAAAGAATACGTGTGAGGCTAAGTTAAGTGATATTGTAATTTATTCAGATATTCCAATTAAAAAGAATGAAAGAAAGCATACGAAGACAAAAGAAGCGACGGAAGCGAGCATCGGCAGCTCGTCCGCGCTGCCGACTCCCCTTAACATGATCTTCTGCCCCATCTCCTCCCTGACGACCATGGCCTCCTCCCCTCATCCCTTCCTCAAACCCCGTCGCCTCCACCACCAAAACCCTAACCCTAACCCTAACCGTAAGCTGACCTCGTCCTCCCTTTCTCCATCCGCCTCCTCTTCTTCCTCCTGCAACCACTCCCCTTCCGCAACACTCGACCTCATCATTCTCATCCTCGTCCTCTTCTCCTGCACCTTCCTCATTGCTTCGTCGTTCTCGCACATCATCCGCGCTGTTTCCTCCCTCATTCCTCTCATCCCAATCTCCGACCCTCTCCCCTTCCTCGCCGGCTTCCTTGTCTTCCTCGCTGCCTTCATCGGCGCAGTCGAGATCGCCTGCTACCGAGCCTTCATATGGTCCCGCCGATGCGAGAAATCGCGATGCCGGGGTTTGAGGAAGGCGATGGAGTTCGATGTCCAGATTCAGACAGAGGATTGTATTCGGTTTATCTCGTCGGGAACCGGATCGGGTTCGGCGACGGCGGTTGCGTGGAAGGAGATTGACGAGCTTCCGTGGAAGGGGGGTCAGCAGGGGAATAATCCGGATTATGAGTGTTTACGTGCCGAGCTTCGGAGAATGGCTCCGCCGAATGGTCGGGCTGTGCTGCTTTTTCGCGCTCGATGTGGTTGCCCCTTGGCGAAGCTCGAGGCGTGGAGCCAGAAACGTGGTCGCCGGCATAAAAAGTGAGTGGGATTTGCATATGATGCCTCATGTTTTTATGATTTGCTGCTGTTATTTTATGGAACCTTTTTTTCCCAAATTTGTTTCGATGGGTTGAGATGTTACACTGGCAGTGTTAATTGGTGCGAATATATATATCTTAATCACTTGTGATGATGAGCGGGATTTATAATGGCATCCATGATGTTATTTCCATGATTAAATCATAAAATAGGTACATTTGGTACTTTAGTATATATTATTTGTAAAAAAAAAAAATGCTCTAGAATAAATGAAAAAGATGGAATAATTTACGGCTTATCTGGAATAAATGAAAAAAGATGGAACAAATTGAGTAATTCTTGTAAGATAAGAATCTTTGGACTAATATATTATGGTATATGATATGCAAATTTTCGGATTTAAAAATGATAGTGTTTGATTTATAATGCTAGAAGATCAAGACACGGGTTTGAGTAGTTTTGATTTATAAATTAGATACAAACTAGTTGATATAAAGCTAATGATGATGAAGATTATTAATCTTTTTGTACGGTGGACATGATTTAAGAATGTGCTGAACCTGACCCTCTCTTTTGTCTATGTTTAGAGTTAATATTTTCTCTCGGGTTTTCCTGATTAATGAACCTAGGTTACGTGGGAGTAAGAACTTATGTAGATCATTTACATATTAGACATATGACTTGCCATGTATTAAACATTAGTTTTGTTGGAATGGTTGAGGTACACATTCCGACGGATGGAACTTGAGTGGGGATTTGTTCTTGTTGAAGTTGCTTCTACTTATGACATTAGTTAGTGAAAATGGGAACAACCAAACTAGATCCATTTACAGCAGATAGTTTTGTCTGAATTTTGGCTAAGAGATCACTTATAGAATTCTGGTTCAGATGGCGCAGATTGTTAATTTTCTTTTATCTTATTAAGGTAGCTTCAGGCTGAATGTATTAGTTTCAAGTATCAAATATGGTAGGCATGGCCTTGCCCGCTTTTCCATCCATCTTATCGATGATAATTTTTGAATGAGCGGGGTTGACGAAATGCCATTTCGAGATAGTAGAAAACTATCTTTATGTAAATGGTTAATTCAAGAGAAATTAATTAAGCTTGATTGACCCTTACAATGATGCTTGGTTTGACTAGGAGAATGATTTTAAATTTTATTATTTTTCCTTGAGAATGATATTCAAATGATTTTAGGCACGTGGATGCTTCGTCAATGAATATGGCAAATATTCAAACTCATTTCTTCTATTCTTCCAAAAATGTTTGGTTGTTCAATCTTCATTCAGATTGATTTTCAACACTAGAGCAAATTATACCCTAAAGCAATCAAGGGTATCTTTATTGAATACTCAACAAAAAAAAAAGCACAATTATTATTCTTTAGTCATTAGAAAAATTTACAATACAATGGACATACCTTTTCTTGAATGCCAACTTTTTTACCCCAAACTTGAAATTCAATTGGAAGAAATTCAAGAAGCAGGATTTTAAGTTTAAAATTCATACACTATCATCTTTCATCAAACCTATGGACAATTAATATTTCTCATTACCTCTCATACTATCTGCTAAGTCCCTCGTCACCTTATAAGTACATCTAACATATTAAAGCCTCACAAGAATTGCAAACTCCCTCTTCACATTGTCAATGCAACAAACCTATAGAGAATGAGCTTCAAGGTACTATCTTGAGGGAGAAGAAAAACCAAGAAACAACACACCCAATAACTCAAATTTAGTTTAAGGATCAATGAATTACAAACTGATGAGAATAAATCTGTTGATGATGATACTAATTTCCATTGCTCTATTGCATTAAGAAAAGGAGTGAGTTCATGCACCAAACATTGCCCTATTGCCTTAGGAAAAACTGAAAATGGACTAGCCCAATCAAATTTTGTTCCTACAAACTCTCAAACTGTAGATTTTCTCAACCAAGTTTTATCTATAATTTGTTATGATAAACTAATTAATAAGTTGGGCATAACCTACATATAAAGCCCAATTTGAGGTGGGGCATTGAAATATGCTTGAATTTGCATCCATTACCTTTCATTCTATAGTAAGCCAATAATTTAGGGATGACAACTTTTCATCTATAACTATCCAACTATTCATGGACAATAGCTTTCTATTCACAAAAATCTAGCAATCCTTGACTATTGCATTCAATTTCCATTGTGTAGTTAATTCTAGATTTAAAGAATTAAAGATTGATTTTTCAAATTTGTTTCTTTCTTTGATAGTTATTTCTCTACCTATTGATGCATAGCTTCCCATCTTATTTTTTACACAAACAAAAGAAGAAAACTAAGTTATAAAATTTTGCTCAACCTACTCTCTTCTTTTATTATTCTAATTTTCAAAAAAATATTATGAGAGTTCATCATGGGAACATCTCGTTCTTATTTTAGAGCTATACATAGATCCATCGATGTGGTATTTTAACCTAGAAGAAAAAAAAATGACAATGGTTATGTGATGTAAATAGATGCACCGTGATACTAAAAGTTGATGAGAAAAGAAGTCCTTTGAAATTAAATATTCTAAATATATGAGACTATGATACTAATTGATGTATAATATGCTTCTAGAAATGATGTAGGTAGAGAGTGCTCTAAAAGATATTGGGTGTATGTCAACTGATTTAGTCAAAATTTTAAATGTTAAAATTGTAGAGAATCGAACAAATATTAAGTATAATTTTAAATCAGTCAAATTTGATAGAATCATGAGAGAAAAAAGTTTGAAATATTGAGAAGGGACCATAAGGGTTTTGAGTCCTTAGATAGAAAGGGAAAACAAAAAGAAATAGAATCACATGATGGAGAGAGAATTCAAAAATTAAGAGGGAGAAAGGGGAAAACTGACATGGAGAGAGAGAGAATAAGATAGGAGGAATTTTCAATTAATTCAACTCAAAATAATTCTTTTTCTAAAGCCCAAACCACCTTTTATATAGAAAAATGTATGATTATTATAAATAAATCTAGATAAAGGATAATTGCAATAATTTATTAAAGTGAAGAGAAATTATTTGAAATTTAGTGTATTTCATTGAGGATTTTGCTCTATATTTATACAATATAATTTTAGATTTCAATTGATAATTTCTATCCATAGAAACTAGTAGTTATATTGGAAATAAAGGAAGATATTCAGCTTTTGCATGTTTATTTTCCTAATGATTTAAGAGAGATTTTCACCTCTTGTGGCCTACAAATTATCAATGATGGATGGCAAGATAGGTCACTATTTATGTCAATACTCCTAAAGCTATAGAGTATGTATTTTAGATGCTTAGTTTGTAATGATATTCTTGAATGTGGAGCTTGATAATCCTTTTGTTAGGATGTTAGATAACTTCTTATGTGTTTGAACATATGGGATACATACTTTCAGCTTTTTTTTTTTTTTTAATGAAGTCTCGCTTGATTAAGTGTTTGGTTTAGCCATAAGGGATCTTGTCCAATCATCATTAGTGTATGCTTATACATTGTGCCTTTTATATCATTTTGAAAAAGATTTATTTTTCTAGTGTTTCTATGAGATGTTGAAGAGTTTTGTGTGCTAACTGTAGATGTGGTTCATTATGATTATGCATAAATTGACTTAGAACAGTTATATTTCAGGTCTATCTTTTTGATACCTCTATTTATGAACTTTTGGTCCATCGCTCGCCTTTCCATGTAGCCATATTCAACTGGAATTTTTGAGCATGTGGAACCTATCATACTTATCTCATTTAATAGATCGATGAAGTATTTTTTATGAGAGATGAATATCCCATCTTTGGGAGCACTTCAATTTAAGGAAATATTTGATCCTTCCCATAACTTTGGCTTCAAATTCTTTGGATACTTGATCTTTCAATCTTCTTGTTTATTCAAAATTATCTTCTATTATGATTATGCTATCCACATACATTATGAGAATTTTAGTTTGGTTTTATTAGATTTATTTATTAATAGTGTGACCTCTTATGTTTGGTTTGATTTTCTTCCTTTATAGGGCTAGGGTAAACCTCTCAAACTTATGCTCTTGGGTAAATTTTTAGCTCATATAAAGCTTTTAACGTGCATGTATTGTTAGTATTGAAATCTTGATTAAAATATGGTGGAGGCTTCATAAAGGATTCTTCTTTTAGTTATCCATGCAAGAGTACATTTTTTTACTTTAAACTATTGTAAGAATAAGTTGATGTTGGTTGCCAATGATAGAAATATCTGAATTGTGTTTAGCTTTGTGACTTGCCAAAAATTTCTCCATAATCTACTCCCTAGGCTTAAGCGTAGCATTTTTTCATGAGGTTACCTTTATCTTTTAAGTGTCCCATTTACATTGTATTTTGGAAATTACATCTTTTTACATCCTATTAATTTCATTCATTTTGATAATTCTTCTACGTTCTTTTGTAGGGATTCATTTATTCAATTATGACTTTTTTCATTCTTTGTTTTTAAGTGCTTCTTGGATCATTTTTGGAATCTTGATATTATTTATCTTTGGAATAATGATTTTATGGGTGGAAATATTAGAGAGTGAAATAAAGTTGGCTATTAAAAGTTGGGTGCATATTCGAGTTTCCTTTACTAATGCATTAGTAAGATTGATAGTGTGATTGGTTTGAAATTTGAATTCCATGGGTAGAGATCATGCCTCTTCACTAGTTTTTGACTGATCTTGCTTGGACTCGGATTTTTGAGCATGCATGTGTGCAATGTTGTACTTTTCACTCTTTCTTGAATATACCTGTAATAATAGTTTATATTCATTTGGATGTATTTGTTGGAGTTTCTATATGGGGAAGCTACTTTTGGTCGTTTGGTGGTTGTGAGATCAAGGATAAGAAAATCAAAGCTATCTTCATTCTAAGGCTCCCCTGAAGACAATCTTGGTCATCAAATACTTGTTTTGTTTTTGTAAAACAACATCTCATGAGATGAAGAGTTCTTTGTTATTGGGATGGTAACACTTAACACCATTTTTGAGTGAGAAGTTGATGCATTTTGGAAGCAAAAACAACAAAATAGAGAAGAAGAAATTGTTGAAACACAAATATGAGGGCTGATTTTTTAGTACTCCAACAAATACAAAATATACAATTGATCTACTATTCAAGTGGTAGATCGCCTCTCCCACAAAACCTAGACGCCGCTAGGAAACTCTCAAGAAAAGCTACAACAAAAAACAACCTTTGTATAAATTGAACATAGTCAAAATACAATATAATTAGCCCTAAATAGGCTTCCCAAATTCTCTCCTAAATCAACCCCTTTCCTTAATCAATTCCCTCTTCAATTTGAATTTGATTTGGATCTCTTTCCTAAATCAATTCTCCCCCAATTATAATTAAAACCTTCCTAAATATCTCTTCCTCTATTTCTTCTTTTAACATATTGAATTAAGGTTTTTAATTTGAATTTGATTTGGATCTCTTTCCTAAATCAATTCTCCCCCAATTATAATTAAAACCTTCCTAAATATCTCTTCCTCTATTTCTTCTTTTAACATATTGAATTAAGGTTTTCTTGGGCCCCATAAGGGGGGCCGAACCCCCCTCTTCCCTATCTTCTGTTGGGCTCGGTTTTCCTGAACCGGGCTGCTGGCGGAAGCCTTCCATGGGCGTAACAGAAGTATCCAACGAACATGCTTCTTATGGCTCTTGAATAGATTTAGTATTTGGATGATATTAATGGACATATACAACACTCCTAAGGATTTTTAGTGATAACTATGAGTGTTGTATGCCTGGAAAAAAATTAATGGATGGCTTCTTCACATCGCAATAGAACTTTGGAACAATCCATTCAAAGAATAGGGCTTTAATGGTTTTAAGGAGATGAACATTTTTTTATTTTGTGTCCAAATTTTCTTGAGGGGTTTCAGCATGAGCTAATTCATTAATGATGTCATTTTCATAGAGGAAAGAAGATATACCTAATAAGTTTAATATCAATTTCAAATTGTGTAAGTATTATTTTATAGAAAATGGGAATATTGGGCTCACATTATATTTACTTTCCATAAAAAAGCTAGGTTGTGCATGAATAATTATTTATGAAAGTAACAAACTATCTAGCCCCATTAATATTAGTGATGTGAGATGGTCCCCCATACATCGATGTAGATTAAGGAAAAATGTATTGAGGTTTTCGAGTTGGCTTTTTTTTTGGGGGTAGGGAGGTTTGGGTAGCGAATTATGTGGTGTTTGGCTATTTAACACACCTCATATTGGAACTACTCAACTTTGATTTTATTTAATAATATTGGAAATTTGAATTTTTGTACACTAAAAGATAGATTACCCATTTGAATAGGGTGAAGCCAAATTTGTGCTTTTCTTGTATCCAAATTTTTAGATAAATAAGATTTTGGTTAGTAATTTTTACTATCCGTCTCTAGTTAGTAGAGTATGCCTCATTCCTTAGTATGCACAATCATCTTTCTCGTGATTTGATTCTAGAATATACAATGAGTAAGATAAGCAAAAGATTTCCTCTAGGTGGAGTAGGTTTCTTACGACAATAGTTGGAGGCGGAGTTTAGGCGGGGAGACCAAGTTGTGGAGGATAGAAGGTGAGAAAGTAGGTGGTAGGCGATTTGTGACAATGGGACGTGGACAACAACTAGAGGTGGTGGAGGTTGGGGAGGTAGACAACATGTTGTAGAGGGGATTTGGAACTAAGATAAAACTGTAGAAAAAATACTAGAACTATTATACTATAAAGAGAACATAAATAATTTGAATTTTGTATGTATTTCATTGGGGGTTTTGCCCATCTATTTATACAATGGAATTGTAGATTACAATTGGTAATTTCTATTTATGTAAACTACTAATTGCATGGGAAATAAATGAGATATGCTACAACTTTTACAAACTTATTTCCTTATTTCTGTAAACAATTTGAGAGGGTTCGCTCTTTGAGGTCTATAAATTGTCAATGATGGATGGCAAGATGAGCGGCCTTTTTTGCAATTTCGAATTGCATTATGCCAATATTTAAAAATTAATTGAAATAAATTAGAAATAAATGTGGAATAAATAAAACCTTGAAGAAATTTTAATTTACATGTAATTATAAATGCAATCGTGTATGAAGCCTAGTTTTGTATTTGACTTGGTCTGCTATTCTTGTATTATATTATGCTCGGATCTCACTTACCATCTCGGATGCTTGAACTTTATTGCTTATAGTGCGTATTATTACTACGTTCTCTTCAAAAACCTTTAAAGCAATAGTATTTACAGCCGATCCTATATATCTCTCATAAGGTATCGGCAATATCTTATTGTGCCGAAATCAATTATTGATCCAAATATTTTGGTTTTATTTGGCCGTGCGATGCTTTCCAACAAGAACTTTTGTGTAAGAATCTCAATTAAAATTCCTACTTCAGCTTTTGATCTCCCCTTTATTTCACTATTATTGAGAACATACTTGCACGGCAACTCATTGATATTGGTGATAATAGTGGTAACTATATTTCTTACAACTTAGCACTTCCAAATATTACAGTACGAAACCTTTATACTAGGGGTGTCAATATTTGACACGACACGAAAACCCGACCCGGACCCGACCCGGAAAATCCGGGTTGGACCCGACCCGATTTCAAAACGGGTCGGGTTCAAGTTCCAGAAATTGACCCGTTTAAAAAACGGGTCGGGTCCGGGTTGACCCGGCGGGTTGCCGGGTCAACCCGCCAACCCGTTTAGTTTAAAAAATTTCGAAATCCCGCCCTGCCCGCTGCCCCCGCCCCCCTGCCCGCTGCCACCCGCTGCCACGCGCCACTGCCCGCCCCCGCTGCCCCCCCGCTGCCCTCCCCGCTGGGCCGCCCCGCTGCCCAGCGCTCGCGCTGCCACGCGTGACGCGCCGCTGCCCTGCTGCCCCCGCCGCGTGCCGCGCGCTGCCGCGTGCCGCGAGCTGCCGCGTGCCGCTCGCGCTGCCGCGAGCTGCCGCGCGCTGCTGCCGTCGCCTGCTGCCGCGTGCCGATCGCGCCGCCACGTGCTGCCGCGGTGCCGGGTCGTGTCGGGTCAACCCGGCAACCCGCCGGGTTGGGTCCGGGTTCGGATTTTCGACCCGTTTCTCTACCCGGGTCGGGTTAGGGTCGACCCGTTTTCCACCCGGGTCAGTTCGGGTTCGACCCGAACCCGAACCGTGACCCGAAGTTGACACCCCTACTTTATACTATAGCAATTTAATCAATAATGAGTTTCTAATTGGCAATTAAAAGATGCACCTGCAAAGTTATTTAGATTTTCACCAGGATTTCTCTTCCTTTCTCTCTCGCCTTCTTGCGTGCTCTCTCTCTCTCTCTCTCTCTCTCTCTCTCTCTCTCTCTTACTCACTTGCCACATGCACATGAATCCCAGCAAGAAAAACGTAAATGATTTTAATAGAGTGGGCTTGAAATTGTAGCAAATGATAACAGTGAAGATGTTAGAATCAAATGAAGGGTCTTTAAAAACTTTCAAATATATGCTTGTTATCAGGACAGTGAGGATCCAGTAGCAGGCTTTTAAGTTGGATTAAACAGTTCCTAATTGTGTATATGTTAGGGGCATGAATTTATACTCTTGGAGCTTCTCATGTTTATAACTGGTCCATGTATTTATGAAGTCCTATTGTACTAGGCCATAATAGTTCCTTCACTTAATGCAATTGGAAAAACTGTAAGTGATAATAAAGGAGAAACTTCTGGCATGCTTAATATGCTTAGTTTTAGCAGTTTAGAACAGTACTGAAGCTTTAACTATTTTGACTTTTGAGGATGCATTGAAAGGAAACTGAAGTTATGATCTGAACCTACGGATTGCCGGAGTATCATTCTTTAATGGGCTAACTTTTGAAGGATTTTAGCATGTAGTAAATGCCATGGTTATAGAAGTAAATGTATTTCTTTGTTCATCAGTCATCAATTAATAATATGTTAATTGCAGCTGGGAAGCTTTAAATTTAGGTGATACTATCCCATATCACCCTATACACAAAATATTGGTCGGAAGATGCTGAAATTTGGGATTTGATTTTCTAGTTTTCCCCAGTTGTTTTGGCTTTGTTGTAAAAAAGGATAGAATGCAAAATATTTGTATTTAAAAGTGATGGGTGCAAAATATTGGGTGCAAAGTTGTAGGAAATTATGTTAGGGTTTTGGGCATTTAAAATCAAAAGATGCACTAATAAGACAAATAGATTTGAGGCAAGAGATAGATATAAAAAGATGTTAAATGTTAAATTAAAATTAACCCGGCTAATAGTTAAATGGTTGCATGAAATAAACTTAGCACTATATGTAGCATGCAACATAAATGAATGGAGAAGGATCAATTGCCCGTCTCAACATATAGTCTGTGTAAGTTATTTCTTGGTTTATGTGGAAGCCTTTTCATACGTCCATTGGTAGTTTATAATCTAATTATAGATAGGTTTTTGTCGCAACTAATACAAAAGGAAAACTACCGTTTTAATGTGTTTGATGGATGCGTTGCTTGACTGTGGTCTGAATAGCCTTTTCATTTATTTTCCCAACTATAAATTTTCAGATTCCCCTGTTATTTGCACTTAATTGTACAATCCTTAGAAATCATGCTATTTGTAATTTGCTTGTACTTTTAGCCATGCTAATGTTAGTCTGAGGGAAGATAAAAAAGAAACATATTAGACAAGTTTCTTGCAGTATTTGGTGGGAAGATAATATCATGAAGATTAGGTAAAATATAGAGCTGCAATAAAACCTGGTAGATTTTTCGGATTTGAATTTTGATCAACCAAAAAGTCACTAGCAATGAAGTTAAATTTATCAGAAATGTGAAGGTTGTTAGGATCAAGTTTAAATGATTATGTTAAAGAGTTGTTAAATCAATGCCTATTAAAAAATAAGATTATGAAATAAATATTTAGTTTGTTTGGCATGTTAATGGAGAATCAAAAGAAAATACACTTTGGTCAGGAGATGGAATCAATGCCAAAGTAGGAAGAAGAGATAATGGCATATAACAAAGTAATTGAGCCAAAAGTTTTGTAAAACTAATAAATTAGAGTTAGCTTTAAATGCAAGGGTTAATAAAAATAAAATTGAAGAAGGTTTTGATATAAAGCTAATAGCCTAAGAGTAAATGTTTTACCAAAATGGTTCATGCAAGTGTACTTGATCAAATAAGTAATATAGTGATGAACACATATATCATTCCATAGATATTACAATCATTACATACTAAAATTGAATTGACTTTATTTGAATGATTAAAATTGAATTGGTTACAATGAGTAAAAACTACTCTATAAAAATTCGAAGGGTACAACTACTTAATTGAAAATGCACTAAAGTTTGAGTTTAATAGGGCTTAGAATCTAGGGATTAGATTTCATCGGAATACTTTTAGTTGGTTTGGTGCAACATAAATCAATTGACAAAAATAGTTTTGCTATATAATCAGATGCTTAGGTGATATCTTCCATTCTCTCGAAAATCTAGGATAACTAATTCATCAACAAACTTATTGGATTCTCTGAGGTAAATTTAACGCTTAAAAATCTCCATGAAGGAATAAGGGATTTACAAGATTATATGTCTATAATATAAATATCCCTATCTTATGATTAGTCGAGGTCTATGATGCACCGACACGGACACGGCAACACGGACACGACACGACACGGACACGGGACACGACAATTTTTAAAAATATAGGACACGGGTGCGGCGTGGACACGACATAATAATTTTTTAATATAATATATAAAAATTAAGGTGACATTATAGTAAAAATGTCAAGCAATAATAAATCAATTTCATGATAAGTTGATACTTGTTTAGCTTATAACATAAAGATGTTTAATACAAAATGTCTAATACAACCAAAAAAATATAAGCAAAAAATTATTTAGTACAACATGAAGGTCCAACTACTCAATAGAGGGAATGATAGAAATAGATTCAGATGTTGGTCTTTGGCCTTCAATATCATCATCATTTAATATCATTGCTTCCAACTCTGGTTCATCTAGAGAAAGATTTGTAACCTCCAATAATCCCATATCATCAAGGCACTCGAACCCATCTCCAGCAACATCCCACATCTTGTTATCACCTGTTATATAAAGTGGGGTTTTCCTTGATAGAAGACGAAGATTTGTATGCACATAAACTAAATCTTCAGCACGTTGTGGAGTTATTTTATTCCTCTTCATTGATTGAATAAATGAGTATGTGCTCCAATTTCTCTCACAACATGAAGAGGATGATATTTGACCAATAAGTTTTATTGCTATTGTTTGAAGAAGCGGTGCTGAAGCTCCATGAATCAACCACCATATTTTTGGATCCATCCTCCATCTATCAACCAAAGATTCTTGATCACCAAAATCCTCTAAATATATAAAGAACTTTGCAAGTTCTATATTAATTTTTCTTCTCTCCTCCTCATTTGGAAAATATCTTTTCAGGCATATCTTTCTCATATTTGAAACTTCTAAATCTTTTTGTAATCTTAGGACACATTTTTATTCCATTGCTAGAAAATTTTAAGTAGATGTGCCTTCACCCCCTAGAATAAGATCTTTTGTAGGTGCCACCATAATACTTGCATTTGAATGATACATTCCCTCCTCCTTCAAATATTTTTCCTAACTCTTATCATTTTCTATAGATGGCTCTTTTGAACCTTCACCTAATCCACTCCCGCCAGCAGCCGAGCTCATTTTGCTAACAAACAAATCATGCATATGAATACATCGAATTAAAATGATATGATGTGAAATAAAAAAACCACAACATGAATAAAACAATATACCGGTCTGCCGGGGGTCCAAGGGGGCGCTGCCCCCTGGCGGGGTTCGACCTGCCCGGTCATGTCGCGGGGTCAAGGGGCTGCGCCCCTGCTGGGGTTTCCGGGGGCAGCGCCCCCGGAACAAAATTTTATTGTAAGAGTAATATTGAAGTTTGCTTGTTTTTAAAGTTCGTAAGTTGTTTGTATGTGAAGATACCGAGTGATATCGAGCATGTACCGAGCATGTACCTACTAGTACCGAGCATGTACCTACCAGTACCGAGCATGTACTACCAGTACCGAGCATGTACCTACCAGTACCGAGCAATACCGACCATGTACCGAGCAGTACCGACCATGTACCTAGCAGTACCGAGCATGTACCTAGCAGTACCAAGCATGTACTGAGCAGTACCGAGCATGTACTGAGCGGTACCGAGCATGTACTTAGCGATACCGAGCGGTACCGAGCATGTACATTAGGTTTTTCAATAATGAAGAGAAGAAATGGCGAAATCCACTTACAGTTCTTGTCTCTCTTGCGCGTAGAAGGTGCTCTGTTTGGCCTTGATTGCGAACTTTGCCTTGAATGACAGCAGAAATAACGCAAGAACGAAGGAATGAGAAAGACGAGATGACGAAGGAACGGGAGGCGAAGTCAGCGGGCTCCGTTTGGCGTCGACTGAGAGCTCTCCTGGTCCGCCCTAGAAAATTTCTTTCGTGGATAGGAAAAATAGGGCTTCTTGTTCGCGAAATGGCTAAATAGAACGGACGATTTTATCATTTAATAACCAGACACGCGTGTCGGACACGCGTGTTCGATTTAAATTTTAATGTTTTAAATTCCGACACTCCAATGCCCGTGTTGGACACGTGTCCGACGCGTGTCCGTGTCCGACGCGTGTCCGTGTCCGACGCGTGTCCATGTCCGACACTGCATACCCTCTTTAAGAGGCGTGTCGGTGCATCATAGGTCGAGGTATTACAATCATGGAAATTTCATTCCGCACCTCTTGATTTCAAGTGAATCTCTACAATTTGCAATTGATGAACAAAAATCACAAAAAATAGGAGTTGATTGCAAATACAGAAGAAATAAATAAAACAAAAAAATCAATTGATTATATTAGTAATAAATCAACATAAAGGATCCAACTGCCATTAAAAATGAGGTTTAGTTTATATTAAGAAGAAGAAAAATAACAAGATACATGATAGAAATAAAAAAAGAATTAAAATAGGAGATAGAGAGAAAACCTGGATTCCAAAGGCTTTCACCCCAATCAGTCCTAGATGCATTCTCTACTATAAAAAATCCTCCATAATTCACCCCAATTAAGTTACAAAACTTCCATAAGTGAATTCTTACAAAAAAAAAAAAAAAGGCAATTTTCAGCAAAAATTCTGTTATTATGATGCTTGGCTCTTAGTAGAATGCTTGGGTGCTGGCCTCTAGGGTTTTAGGGCATCCTCAATCTATCTGGGTTTGATGCCTGGGCGTTGGGTTGGCATTTAGGCTTAGGGTTCTATCACCCTGAAACCTATTATTTTGTTGCAAATTTGTATAGCAAGATGCAATGCAATGGTACTAACAAAAAAGTTATGAATGCCTAACTATCATGAGTTAGTGCAACCATACTTCTCCGTAATTATTCTAACAAGTTGAGAAGCAAGCAACATCAAATCATAAATTTTTCATGGAAACATGATTATCACAATCTTTAGCAGATAAAAACACAATTTTGCAGATTTTCTCTCCTTCCATTCCATCCATAAAAACTTAAAATAAAATTAAAAAAAAGGAGAAAAACAAAGTAGCACTTTAGACAACCAAATCACCAACAAACTTTACCATATTTCTCTTCCAACAACTCTAGAAAAACAAAACAACACAAGCAGCTCAATAGAAAATCAAATCATGACACGCAAATAGAAAAAACTGACTTGAGTTGTGGATTATCTCCAATGTTATGCAATTGATGAATGAATATAAAAATAAAAAGATTTAGGACATATAACTTTCGCTGTTGGCACTTATAGTCATGAGGCATTGGATATTGTGATGGTGGTGGAAAGGACTTGTTTCTTGAACCAGCAGTCAGATGGGTGTCCTCGTTCTATTGTAATGGATGAATTTTGTTCAAAGGACACCACATGCAATCACGTGCTCCTTAGCATTGTCGTAGAACTTCTTGATGATCATGATCATGCATGCGTCAAACTGCAAAAAAAACATTCATAACTCGTTGTGTTGATCATCACTTGAATTTTTAGCGATTTGTGTCCTTTTCATGATAGAGTGGTTATATTGATCGACTTCTTCAACACTTATGAATCTTTTTGTTTTTGGATAGAAGGATTGCTTGGAAAATGAAGTACCATTGGATTATGATAGGAAACACTTGTAGTTTTCAAGTATTTCTTATTGTTCTTTGGAAAACAACGAAAATCTTTACAAAAGTACGCACAAAAACCACAAAAACAGTAGATAACTTGTATGATTTGATGAAGGGAACACGGAAAATAGCAAGATACACTTGATCCTCAATTCGAGAGGAGGATCGATCTCTCCCAAATCTCTAGACGCCGCTAGAGCCCAAAGAAAACCTAAATCTAATAGATCTCAAATTTCAGCCCAAATTCAAGATGCCATAACCCTAGGAAAACAAAGTATTTAATGCATACAAATCAAAAGGAATTCTCTAAACAGTCCCTACATTCAATTTCCCTCGTAATATTCCTCAAAATTCCTTCCTAAAACGCTCCCGCAAAGCTGGCGAATCACGCGACCTCCGCCCAGGCGGAAAATTTCACTGTTCCGCCCTTAAGCCAGTCCTGCATGGACCGGCTGGTCCGGTCTAACAATACTCCCGTCCCAAAGATCCACCTTGTCCTCAAGGTGGAAAGACGACACCTTCCATTCCTTCTTCATCACAAACACTAAGGACTTGAAGAGTTCTTTTGAATTCCCTCCAATTCCTGATAGGCCTCATATGATCTCTCCACTGATACCACGATAGGGCTTTTCCTTCCAAGCACAATCCGGCTACAGTCAGCTTCTCCTCCTCCGTCAGTCCATTGACGGCGAAGTATCGCACCACCTTGTAAATCCACCCATACGCATCTTCTCCTTCGAATATGGGCATCTTCAACTTCCTCACCTTTTGGTCGCCCCCATTGCCCCGAATTCTTCCATAGTTTTCCCTCTCCCAAGTGCTAGGTGCACCCCATGTTTCCCGGTCTTCCCTTGCTCTATCATAGCCCAAACCCCCTTCAAAATCCCCCCTTTTGTCTTCAAAATCAGCACCTCGCCAACCATAGTATCCCTCCTGGTGTTCCTCATATCCTCCTCTTTCTTCCCTCTGGATAGGCTCCAGATGGGGTCTTCTTCCTTCTCCTTCCACGTTCTCCACCTCCTCTTCCTCCCTACGAATTTCAGAATTCGTACTTTTTCCCTCAAACTTCTTTTCGCCACAAAAAGCTGATGTTTGGTTCTGGATTTCTACATCTTTTTCATCATGTCTCGTAGATCGGCAACTTGCCCTTCCATGGAGGAAATCCTTTCCTCCACCGTCGTTTTAATTTGATTCATCTTCTCTTCAAGTCTTTCCTCCAGAGCATCCACCTTTTTGGCCGCCATCACAATCCCGAGTTTGTAAAATCACAAATTCTAGATTTGGAACTTCAAAAACAGCAATTCCCCTTCCTTCCGGGCAATTAATCACCGCTGAAATTTGCCGAAATCAGCCCTCCACCGGTCCCACGACTTGCGCTGATACTAATTTGATAGGAAACACTTGTAGTTTTCAATTATTTCCTATCAATCTTTGGAATTCACAAAAGTCCGCACAAAAACCACAAAAACAGTAGATAACTTGTATGATTTGATGAAGGGAACACGGAAAATAGCAAGATACACTTGATCCTCAATTCGAGAGGAGGATCGATCTCTCCCAAATCTCTAGACGCCGCTAGAGCCCAAAGAAAACCTAAATCTAAGAGATCTCAAATTTCATCCCAAATTCAAGATGCCCTAACCCTAGGAAAACAAAGTATTTAATGCATACAAATCAAAAGGAATTCTCTAAACAGCCCCTACATTCAATTTCCCTCCTAATTTTCCTCAAAATTCCTTCCTAAAACGCTCCCGCAAAGCTGGCGAATCGCGCAACCTCCGCCTAGGCGGAAAATTTCACTGTTCCGCCCTTAAGCCGGTCCCGCCTGGACCGGCTGGTCCGGGCCAGTGGACTGGTTTAACAGATTACTTGTTGGGTGCCATTTGAAAGTTTGGAAAAACTTGTGAGAGGCAAAAAATGTGCGGAGTGCTTTGAGGAATTGTTTAAGTGCCAAAATTTTATTATGTCAAAACGGTACACATAAGAGAACGTGTTCGAATAAGTAATATAGTGATGAACACAAACATCATCCCTTAGATATTGCAATCACTAATTGTTAAAATTGAATTAATTCCAACTTTATTTGAATGATCAGAATTAATTTTATTACAATGTATAATAACTATACTACAAAATCTAAAGGTGTGTACTTACTAGAAAAAAAATGCATTAATGGTTAAGTTCAATAGATTTTAGGATCTAGGTATACTTTTAGTTGGTTTTCTTGTAACATAAATCAATTGATAGTAGCAATTTTGTTGTTATCAGACACCAATGTGTTTCCTACCATTCGCTAAAAAAAATAGTTCAACTAATTCATCAACACAACCTACCATCATCTCTAAGGTAAATTTCATGTTGAAAAATCTCTATGAGCGCAACAAATAAATTTAGCAAAAAAATTAATTGATTAGTAGCATTAAATAAACCAGCATAAAGGATCTGATTATATCTAATCTCTAGTAAATGAGATTTAGGTCATTGTAGAAAGAAGAAAAGTAGCAAGTACATAGAAATAAAAAGATGAATAAAAAGAGGATAGATAAAACTTGGATTCCAAAAGCTCTTGCTCTAATCTATGCTAGCCATTTTTCTCCATTGTACAAAAAGTCCTGACTTCCACAATTTGCCCTAATCAAGTTAACTTGTATAAATGAACCCCCCCCCCCCCCCCCCGCAAAAAAAAAAAAAGAGAGAGAGAGAAGCAATTTTTTTCTCAGAAATTAAATTCATCGTTAAGACACATGGTTACTGACATTTGGGATTCTAGCTCATCTTTGGTGCCTAGGCGTTGCGATCAGTGCCTAAGTGCTGGGTTATGCCGCTTTGGCGTTCATCATTCTGTCAAAACTCAAAAAAAAAAAAAAAAAAAATCCTTGATGATCGAGCCTGGGTGCTAGTGGGCAGCACTTGGGCATTATTGGTCGGCACCCGGATGCTAGTTTTTGTTAGAGAGTTCACCGATCCATGGCTCCTACTAGCTTGGCACAATGATCGACGCCTAGGTGTTTAGACTGACACCTTGGCGCCATAACACCAGTTGCACCGTATGTTTTGTTTATTAATTGACATGCTTTGTTTAGTACTAAATATGCTCTTGATTCACTCCTTACATGGGTAATGTCTAGAGAATTCATGAAAGATGTGTTATGCGTCAAATTTCTCTAAGTTTTTGTACTAAAATATATTTTCAAATTAGTTTAGTGAATTTCTGAAAATTGACAAGACTAACACGAAGGATACAAAGACTTAAATAACTACTAAAATCTCACCCAAAAGTAAATTATTGCATAGGACCATAAAAACTTTATATAGCCATAAGTGCATAAATGCTGATGATATGATGATTTTTTTTTAAAAAAATTAAACTTGCATAATCATTTTAATATATTCGTTCAACAATTTTAGAGGGGTAAGATGATACTTTATCAATTTTAACCTTTAGTCGAGCCTTATAGCAAAATGCAATAAGCATATTCATGCAAGTTAATGCAATATAATTATTATGACACATGAAAGAGGATTTGTTCTTAATGATTATTGGATGCAGGATCACTCAAGGTTAGGCGGTTTATTTATACAACTAATATGGTACATATTATGCTTTCAGGCAAAGGAAAATTGATGATTCAGAAATCACAAGCTATCAATTAATCCAATAACACATTCTTTGAATGAAAACAGATAATAATAACCTGTAACCCCTATTGATAATGAAATAGTCATAACTATTAAAAAATTTAAGCAGGAATTTGAAAATATATAAAATCAATATGTAAATAAATTAATTGTCGCAAAATAAGATTTTTGACTAAAATTAAGAGAATTAAGCTAGTTGATAACAAAATATATTAAACAAATGCACAAAGAATGAAATTACCGAAGTGTCACTATCAATTATAAGTTTGCAATGCAACCTCATATTTGAAATAGGTTTGAAAAATTGAACTTCTCTTTTAAAATCAAATTTGACCATAGGAGTAGTTATATTGTAACACATGACATTCAAATAATTATCCAAAAAAATATCCTCAAAATCACTAAGTTCATGATCAAATTGATGACCATCGTTAGGATCATTAATTTCATTTTCTTCATGCTCATTTATATGTTTCTACTTGGATATTCATTAGCATAATGATCAATTTGATGATACTTAAAAATACGCCTTTTTTGAAGTGTTAGACCTAGATGTAGTTAAGTTCCCCACAATGTCAAAACTGATTGTAGTGCTACTACTTGCAGATGTAGTAGAGTAACAAGCTAAACCTGATTACTTTAACGAAAAGATGCATTGCTTGAATATATTGTAAACCTCACATAGGAAATTTCAACATTTATTTTAAGTATAATGCAAGTTGAAAATTATGCTCAAGTGATGGAATGTGGTGAGGTTTCATGTTTCTATTGATATCAAATCTCAAACAAGTCCTAAATCTAGAGAATATGGTCTTGAGATCTTTAGTGATCTCAAAATGCAACAGCATTTCTTCAAATTTATTCATGTCTTCAGTCACAATCTGAGTTTCTTGTTTTAGTAGTCTAGTAACATACCACGATATGACAAATGCATATATTTTCCTTCTCAAAATTCTTTGATTTCAGCCTAAGTTGGTTATAAGTTCATTTCATAACTTCCTATTTGCTTCTCCATGCTCATCTGGTAAATTTTATCTTAATCAATTAGTTTTCTATTTGCAAATCACACTTGATCATCTAAAATGTCATTCAAAGAAATTTTTTGTGTAAAAGCTTTTATATTCAATTTTACCATCATAGGTACACATTTCAACTTAAAAAATGTCTTGTTATGTTATTATAGACCTTAAAATTTTCTCATCTATGATTTTCATTAAAGACTTTAAATTATCTTTCAAGATAAGTTTTAATTTCTCATACCAAAATTAGCATTCAAGTGAATTGGTTGATCATATTGTGATTAGAGTTCACTTCATGTTTATGTGAATCAACTTGATTGACTTCCAAATTATCAATTTTTATTGTAACCGAATCAATGATTTAGTTGATTATGCAATAAATATCTTTAGTTATTTCTTCAAAAAATTTTATTATTTTTTATTCAATATATCATTTAATTGATTTAGCAAAATTCTTAAAAATTTCATCACTTTTATGATCTTTAAATTGTTATGATAATGAACTTCATTTCTAAGTGTCCGGTTGTGTTTGTTTGGGACAATTGTAGCTTTTTGTAAAGATAAAAAGTTGTAGTGAAATTAATTTTTTTAAGTTGTTGCAGAAAACAACTTTCAAGAACAATTTTTTTGAAAGCTACAAAAGGGAAGTGGCCAAATATAAACTTGCGGGCTGAAAAGCAAAGCAGTAAAAAAGTTATTTCAAACGAAGCTTAAGTGTCATTGTGACCCAACCTATTTGATATCAATTTGATGCTAGATGTCTCAAGATAATGGTTTTCTAATACAAGTATTATGATGAATATTTTACTTTTATGCAAAAGAAAATTGAGTATTCATAAGTCAGAAGTTGTCAGTAAACTAATAATTCACTTTCTTTAAATGAAAATAAGTACTAATAATCTTTAGGTCCAATTGTCGATGAAATGATTGTCAATATTTGATGATTTTAACAGGAATTTGAAATAAATAAAAATAGCGGGTAAACAAATTTATTTTCATGACATCATATTTTTCATATTTTTGACCAAAATTAAAAGAGCTAAACTAGCCAATAACAAATAATGTAGAAGAAATAAGAATAAACAACATTACTAAAATAAGAAAAAAAATATTCTCATGACGGCATAAATAGATGATTTCTCTCCTAAATTAGATAATTGTTCTTGTTCCACACTAAAGGAATCACTCATCCAACTTGCAATCAGTACTGCAATTGAAAGAGAAATTTTATTCAAGCTAAAATTTCTTCATTAATTTCCTTGGTCCATTATATATAGACTCCTTATATCCCAAGTTAATATATAAAGTTGGCACACGTGAAAGCTCAATCTAAATTTAAGCTAATCATAATTTAATTTTAAAATCCACTCAAAACAGTCTGCTCTGATCGGATCAATTTAAAGAATTTTATGCAATTCGTTGTTACCACATATCTGCATCAATCATGCCCTAGAAATTCATAGGAATAGAACAAAAAGCTAGAATTAGCACATGTTGCGCCATGTAGTCTTGCATTCATTAATCAACAAACAATAAAACCGCTCGAACACCAAAATGGGACTCCAAAATATCTCCTCACAAAGTATGCCCTTATCTACAAGCCAATACCTACTCCTTGAATGATGGCGCAATGCATATATATTGTTCAAAAGTGATTTTCACCCAGAAATATACTTCTTTTTGATCCATTTCATAATCATCACCCAAATAGAAGCAGTTTCTCATTGGTGTTCAAGTAGGCCTTAATATTTCTTAGTTGCGATTTCACATGTCAAAGTTAATTGGCTTACATTCTTCATTTGGGATTGAAAAAAAAATGAGCTTTTTTATTAATGTTTTAAAAATGCATATAATTATTAATCTTTGCATTGAAGCTAGCTTTGGAGTTATTAATTCCTTTCACAAAGAATACAGTGAAAAACCATTATTATTTAGAAAGCTCGTGGATCATATAGTTTGTTGCCCTTGTTAAGCCTACTAGGCATACAGGGACAGCTTTGCATACCCCTACATGTGGATATGCATAGTTCAAAGTTCATGAGCAGAAAGTTGGATGACTATAGAGAGGTGGTCTACTAAGCTAGAGAGAGAATGTTTGGGAGAAAATAAAATACTTAATATTTCATGAAAAAATATGTATAATTTATCTTATTAGAAAAAAATATAATAATTATCAAAATCATCCTTAAAATAAGGTGAATGAATTTATAATAATTAAAAAAAAAAAAAAATCAAGCAAGCTTTCCTTGAATTAAGCTCTCCTTGATAGATTGAGTCATTGAGCTTCTCTGATTGTCTCCTCTTGGTAGGTCCCTTTAAGGAGGGATTCTTAGGCTTTTTTTATTTTTGCATCTTTTTTCTCTCTTTTTATAGTTTGTGCCTTGATGCGTAGATTTCTTCTGGCTTCATGTGCAACCTTACCGACAAGCTTTCTATGCATGAAATTATGTTACTTTTATTGGAGCCTCCTGGATCATTCTTACCCGTTTTCTGTAATTAACTCGTTGGAAATGTAAAAACTCCTTTGAGACTCCCTTTTCCTTCTACAAACTGGTTCGCTTCCCTTTTTAGCAACTATTAAAGTTCCTTTGACTTTTGTTTTTGAGGTGTTTATATTCTTTTCTATGATATAGTCTTCATAAAGTGATTTTTCATACTTCAAATTTAAACCTTCTACATTAGGTGAAACTTTTCTTTTCTGTTTCTCTTTATCGAGTAAATAACTAAAGATATAATATACAAGACTTATTAATTCTAATTATGCTTTAGAAAAAATATTCATGCATGTTTATAACTAAAGATATTTATTGCATAGTGTAGGTTAGCTTCACATGTATGAAATTAAACTACTCTATGGACCACGTCATAAAGCATTGAAGTGGTTAGAATTACATTAATATTTTTACACTGATCAAATTCTTTCCCTCAATGAAGTATTTATATAGACTAAGCATGTGATGATGAGTATAGTTAAGGTTGCTATGCTTGATCTATTCTCTTCTTATTTATAAAAAAACTTGAATTTATTTTTTATATTTGATATAGAACTAATGGAGATTGAAAATAAAAAGGATACCAAATATTATCTATAGAAGATAAAATAATTATAAATATGTAAACACATGTATGACACATACCCATCTTAATAGCAGGCATAGAAAATTTAAATCCTATTCTCATGAAGCATGCCATTAATTGTGTGATATATCAATAATTAAGTTATATAACAATTGATCATAAAGAAGGAGAGGTGCCAATTAATAAAGTTCATGGTTGCTTATATGATACTACATGTAAGATACTTAATGCAATGCATCTATTAAATCATCAAATCAAATTTAATAATACTATATCAATTTTAGAATATTTATCATAAATTCAAATCTTAACTTCTAATTTGTAATTTTAAGTTTGATAATCATTTGAAATAGTATGTTATTGATACTAAATTTAAATTTAAGAATCAAAATTTTATTGGGTGGAACAACCTAAATTTGCATGAGTCAATGTGGTTGATACTACATTCGAGTTTCTAATTGTGTGGGATAAGTTCTTTTTCTTAAAAAATTACACTAGTCACTAATTTAAAGAATGTGGATCAAATTATGAATTTAACTCAATAGTGATGGATTTTAAAATAATTCTACTAAGCTAGTGATTATATAGCATGTCCCGAGTAATCTTGATTATGATATCAATAGTAATTATAATCACAAGTTATTAAAGAGGTCTCAAAGAGGTCAAACCAAGTTGTAAATACATGATTATATAAATTATTTGAATTACTTTGTCCTCAACTCTAAGAACTAATCTTTGTTATGATAGGTGGATATACACAAGGTGTATTAATGAATTTGAAATTTGAATAACCCTAAATGCATGGAATTTGAAATATTTATGGCTTGAATCTAAATCATGGTTTATTTTAGCACAGAATTATAAAGTTTGTAAGTTATAGTTGATGCTAAAAAATTTTTATTTATCTAAAACATGAGTTTATATTATTTATAAGCTTAAATGTCTATCATGCTTTATAATAAGTCATTCAATTAGATAGAACATTGTGCTTATATAGATTATTTAGAAATGAATGGAACTTGACCAATCTAAGGACCTAAAAACATATAAGGAAGATGCTAAATAAGATATCAAATGTGTTACTTCATATCATGCCTTACATGCATTGATTTGAATGTATACCTTTATATGATTCAATGCTGCATTTATATACACCAAATCGTCACCAACTTTTTTTCATTAGTCCTCCATGAAGACAAACTTATAACATAAACTCGTTTCCTAGATTTTGGCATCGAAGCTAGATTAAATCTATTAGCATTAGGATTTTGGTATCCAAACAAGATTATATCTATTAACATTAGTAGCATTGAAAACTTGTGCATGTGTAGGTGGTGAACTATGTAAACTAGTGCCCTTAGGAATCTTGATGTGTGTAGATGAAGCATTTAATTGTATATTTGTATGTATTTGCTATACGAGTAAACATATGAAAGATGATCATGCCTTCCACAGTATATACAAGTACCATTAAAAAAACTGTTACTCTTTCCAGATGGAGAAGCCTTTTTATCAAGCACCTCTTGAGGACATCTTCCCTTTCTCCTTCTTCATGGCAAGTGTATCTCCTCCAGAGCACAACAAATAATTGCGCTAATGACTTCTTCTGAAATAGATGAACACTTTGGTGGCGACCAAGGCTATCAACTATTATAAGCCCTATACAAACTCAATACATAATTGATTGTAGAATATTCAATGAAAGATGCAATATAATAAAACTATAGATTGAGAGAGATAATGTTACTTTAAACTAGTTGAAATCCATTATCATGACGTAATTATCCTCATCCTTCCCTACTTTATAATAACAAAGATAAGAGGGCACTGTCTTTGGCATTTCAATAATTCTTTGATGCCTCCATTAGTTCCTTTCAGATTATACACATTTTAGTATGCGTGGTTGTGTAACAAGGGTTACATAGACGAATAGACTAAGCATTGGGCTACACTATTGATGCTTTATTGTTGTGAACCAGCCCTTGGCGCGAGTATGTATAATGTTTGAGTCATTTAGTTATGTCATTCTCAACAATCACTCTGCCCACTTCATTCCCCTCTGTTATTACGGGGCATGTGTTTCAAACTAATGCCATTAACTAAAAGATAAGGGGAAAGATATGTTATAAAACCGTTAGGAAATAGTTGAAGATGTCAAGTAAATCCTAACAATAGAGACAAAACAACGAGAAACTTCACAAAAACTGATGGAAAACACAACAAAAACAGTAGTTTTATTGCAAGGGAAGAACTAACATAACAAGGAACACAAGATACAATTGATCCTCAATTTGAGGAAAAATTATTACATCCGGTGAAAATACCGAGCAATACCGAGCATATCGAGTGTACCGAGCGCGCTGTACCGAGCACTTTAGTGACGTGGCGTTTTGTTATTGGTTTCCGGATGCATTCGGTAACCTGACGGAATAATTACTCCAATTTGAGGGGAGGATCGTTCTCTCCCAATCCCTAGACGAAGCTAGGGCCCAAGACAACAAGAACTAGACTCCAATCAGCCACAATAATCAAGCATAACCCTAATCCCTCATTCCTATGTAGGGTATAAAATTAAATATCTAGCCCAAATTACTCCTTTGCCCTTGCTGCCCCCTCCTTTGCCTTCAAATTGTTTGAATTTGAATCATGAGTGGGTCACACCCACTCAAGGGTGGCAACCACAAGAGAGTGGACCAGCTTGGTCCAGCTTGGTCCACCTCTTATAAACATGAGCCGGCGCTTGGCAATGGCCAAGGGCAGGCTGGACTGGTCCAACAGGGACCGGTCTAACAAAAACCAGCTCGCTCACCTCCTATTTGCCTTTAAAAAATTACAAGGATGGATTTCTATACATTTCTCTTCATGTCACAGCTCACAGCGATTGATAGAGAGCACCATCATGCCTCATACCCTTTTTTATCACATAACCTTTGTTTATACAAAGTAGTCAACCAACAGGCAGAAATATCAGTGTCAATTCAGTGCTCTTTTTAGAGGGCTTAGCTTGATAACTATCTACAAGTATTTTCAAGGAAAACATGGAGCTATTTATTATAGAGACTAATGTGCAACACTGATCAAAGAAATAATGGGTGTGCGACCATACCTGCACCGAATCCCGTCAGAACTCCGCAATTAAGCGTGCTTGAGCGAGAGTAGTACTAGGATGGGTAACCTCCTAGGAAGTCCTCGAGTTGCACCCCTTTTTTAACCAGCCTCCTCTTTTTCTTTTCAAAAAGAAAGACCAAGGAAATAATGACTGGGAACTTTCCTAGGAGCAAACCTCACATTGAAAGTTCAGATTAGGAATATTGCTGTGCTTCTAATGGTGTCGTTTCACTTCAGTAGGGCACCAATTTCTAGTACTCTTTACTGGTCCAAAAATAAGTTTAATCTGGAGGCCTTGTGCTTTTGATGCGCTAGCTCCACCTTTGTCATCCGAAGAAAGCCCCAGTATATGTTAATCTAAGTGAAGGTTGAGGTTTCGTTTGGGATGGTTTTTTTGCTGCTTCTTAAAGTAGTTTTTTATTATAAAAATTTTATTTGTTGTACTAAAAAGCTACTTTAAGAAGTAGTAAGAAGCCGTCCCAAACGAAGCCTGAGAGCATATGTAAAGATCCTCTTGGAAAGCATTTTTGAAACTTGGATCTGCAACATGCTTGGACTAGGAAATTAGTAAGGATGGCGGTCTATATACTCTCTAAGCTATTAATATGCTCATGTGGGGTTATGCATAAATATCTTCACATCCTTTGACGTGCTACTTGGATGAATGCTTGAACGATGATCGATCGATCACAAGTTCTAGACATCATTGGTCTCTCTTCATCCTATTAGTATTCAAAATCATCGAATTGTTACCTTTTTTCATCGCATTTGAATTCAAAATCATTGAATTGTTAACCATTGTGATGAACTTCAAATTCGTGTTGATTAATTGTTTAAAAACAACATTACATTTGCTTATCCTTTCTTTTCTCTGAATTTGAAGGGGTTAAATGTCTATTCTTCTCCTCCTCAGGCAGAGAGCTGATTATTCTCTGTGCATTAAAGTGGGAATTGGCTTCGTTTGGGATGACTTTTTTATTGCTTCTTAAAACGGAATTGTAGTAAAAAATTCAAATTTTTGTACTAGAACTCCGTTTTAAGAAGCAATAAAAAAGCCGTCCCAAACGAAACCTAAAATGAAAAACTTCGCTTAAAAAACTATGCATAAGACAACTTTGAGAAGCTAGGTCTGACTATGAGCTAAATTAATCTCAAATTTAGTGATTTGAACTATAGTTGCTCATTTGAACTTTTTAAGGCTTAGTTTGGGATGTCTTTCTTACTGCTTTCAAAAGCTGCTTTCTAGTACAAAAATTTAATGAAAATAGTCAAAAAAGTAATGGCCAAAAGCTGTTCCAACGAAGCCTAAATATCATGAAGATTATACCTTCTTTTATGTGGGTCACTATGAAGGACAAATTCTGTTCCTTATGGATCATTTGATTATTATTATTATTATTTTATTTTTCTTTCAAAGTATTATGAACTTTTCTTCACATTTAACTGACCTTAGCTTGATTTCCTGTAGGGGCATGGCGAACTTAGCGCTTCAAGGAGTGGTCAACCGGTAATTATCTCCTACTCCCCACAGATTTCCTTTAGTAGCTTCTGAAGCTGCCCAATAAATAATTTTACACATGAATTTTATTTCTTTTATGCTTAAAATTACGACTTCTTCGTTTGGGATGGCTTTCTTACTGCTTCTTAAAATAATTTTGTACTAACAAATTGCTTTCGGAAATAATAAGAAAACCGTCCCAAACAAAATCCGCTTAAACAAATGGAATATTAGATTGTTTTCCACGCATTGCAAGCTTTGGAGAGGAATTCTTGTGAGAGTACCCTTGAAAGCTTAACTATTCATCATTATCAATAACATTAGCATTTAAGTATTCATTTGATCATTTTTTGGGATCATTTTATGTTTTTATTTTTTTATTTTTGAAAAGAAAATTAAGTTATTTTTGAAACTTTTAAAAATAAATTTAGATTTTTTTTTTTGAAATATTTAGGCCAATTAACACATTCATATACATATTACTTATGCAACCTTCGAATTCACATCAAGTGATCTATGTAGATATTGAGAAATTATTATGTGCGGTTGTCGAACTCTGGAGGCTAATTAGAATGTATCACGTTATTCAATACACAGCTGTGTATTAATACAAAATTATATATTAATAATGTGATGTGTTTTGATTGACCTTCAAATATTATTCGGCATTTGCACATAATAATTTATTGTAGATATTTTTATTTTAAAAAATGATCTAAGAATACTCTGACCAGCATTGTTTTATGCAATAACTTTTCATTAGTGAAAATAAAAGTACCTTTTAGAATGATGAGTAAAATTTTGGCCAATTCTCATTTATTTTAAATAGGAGAAATTATTGTGTATGCAATCCGAATGCATAGTAGGGTTCGGATGTTGTGTATTTATTGCTTATTTTATTACGTATTTTTATATACATAAATTTTTTACGTATTTTTTTCGTATATATTGTATATTTAGAGAGTATTATTTAATTGATGCTTATTTGACATGAAAAACTTATGTATAAAAAAATACGCAGTAAAATAAATAGTAAATACGCAGCATTCAAATTTTATTCTGCATTCGGATTGCGTACACAATAATTTATCTTGAAATTGGGATCAATTCAGAAAATGGTGGTTGTGTAATTTCAATTATTAACTCTGAGATGACCTTTTTGGATAAATCTGACATGACCTTAGAATAAATAAGTAAATGTTTCAAATGTCTTGTCAGTTCAAATTGCTACAATAGTAGGGGCTATTTTTGTTAAAAATAAATTAGTATTTATATGAGTTGATTTAATGATTCAAACAAGTATTATCATTATTATTTTGTTGTAATTATCATTAAAATAATTTTTTAAATTATTATGCTAATAATTAAAGTAAGATAATTAGTTCATTTTGAGATGAATGTAACAAATAATTTATGTATTATATTCATTTCAAATTAGATATAAATACTTCCAGGTTTATTTTTTTCATCAAAAAATTAATTAGAATATTGTAATTTTTCCCCCCAATTTGTCATAGTTAAAATAAACTTTTTCTCACCAATAACCTAATCCAATGTTGAAATAATTGCAGTGCCTTAGCTACTAATCAAATTCAATTTCATAATAGCTACACATTATAATCTATAAATGTATCTATTTCTACTAAGCTCTTATAATACTTAAATACTATAACAAAGTGTTGAAACATTCAAATCAAACTTGTAATCATAATAAGCTTTGAATAATTGAAGATATCTATTTTAATAGCAATAGCAACTCATGTAATAATCTCATCCAATTAAAAAAAAACCAGATCTACTTAGACTTTATTTTGGACAATTTTAGATCATTGTTTCTTTCTTATTTTCAATAGATTTTTTATCAAAAAATAGTTTAATAAAGCAGTAAGAAAGCCTTCACAAACGAAGGCTCAGGCTTTGTTTGAGATGGCTTTCTTACTGCTTCTTAAACTAATTTTTTTAGTATAAAAATTTAAAAAAAGTATACTAAAATGTTATTTTAAGAAGCAGTAAGAATGTTTTTTCAAACGAAGTCTTAGTCTATAATAACGAAACCCTAAAAGAAATAAATAAATACTCAAACTCAACATTTGAACAATGAATTTTAACCAACTAAACACATAATTGAGATTTCTTTATCAAATGTGGGTGATTTACCTTACATGAAAGCTAAAAATGGTTGTGAAATACAAAAAGAGTGCACTAATGGGAAAAAAAGACAAAAATATAGAGAGGAAGTGGGCCCAAAAGGAGAAAAGGATAAGGGTGGAGCCCATGTTAGAGAATTATTGGTCAAGAAGTACACCTATGATGGCACACGAAAGGTTTTTATAAAAATATTACATTTTTTTTAGGAGAAAAAAATATTGGTAAAAATATATTGATTTAAATTTAAATATTTAATTATGATAAATTATTTATTTATTTAAATTATTTTAATATGAGTGTAATATGTGCACTTGAGTTCTCCCAAATTAAAAAATATATATAATTTTGTATAATTAATAATTTTAAGATTTAAATTCTTTTAGAATCGTATATATTATAAGAACTTTTCCTCTAAAAAATTTTGATTAAAAATTTTCACTCACTCTAACTTAAAAATTCTAATTTGCCATTTAATATAATTTATTAATTAAACATTGAGTTACACTAATTTTAAAGTAAATAAAATAGTAAATTAATCTATCAATTTTTCTACTCAATTTATTGATAAATATATTAGAGAAAATGATAGAAATTTAAATCAAAATAATTACATATATATCAAAATAAGGACCTATATTTAATTTCCTTCTAAAAATAAATACTATTCACCTAAAAAGGCTCTTAGTGTAAAATAAAAATTTCCATGACAAGCATTTAACCAAGCTTTCAAATTTGGAAATTACAAGAGAGAGAGAGAGAGAGCTTTCGAATATGGAAATTAGAGGGAGAGAGAGAGCTTTCGAATATGGAAATTACAGGGAGAGAGAGAGAGAGAGAGAGATTTCGAATATGGAAATTACAGGGAGAGAGAGAGAGAGAGAGAGAGAGAGAGAGAGAGAGAGAGAGAGAGAGAGAGAGAAGAGAGAGAGAGAGAGAAAGAGAGAGAGAGGCCTAACAATTATTTCATTCAGAGGTAACATCTGGGAATAATTTCAAATAAAAAAAAAAAAAAAACATCTGGGAATAATTTCAAGATTCCTTCTGCAAAAGTTCAAACATTTTAAGATCAGAAGCAGAATAATATTAGTGCTGTCATTTTTAAACAATTTTGCTAATTATGTAATCTTAAAAGAAGTGAAATAATTAAAAAAACAACGTATTATTAATGCGCGCTATACTCTTATATAAAAATAAGTCTACAGTATGTTTAATTTAAATAAGTACTAAAATAAAATATTTCTTATGGTTGTCTGTGTCGTTCCAACCCACGCACACTTCTTATTAAGTTTTCCTACTAACTTCAACTTTGTATATAAAAGCTCATTTAAAGGATTAGTTATTTTGTGCATACGCCGAATGATGTTCGGAGGCCAACCAAAATATGTCACGTCACCCCTTTGCCTCGTACCGCAGCTCGGTACCACGCATTGGTACTGTTGACGTGACGCATTCTGGTTGATCTCCAGACGGTATTTTGCATCCGATCTCCGCACAGAATAATTTTTCCATTTGAAGGGTATAGACAATTCTTTTTGGAGAGAGATTATTACACGCGGAGTCCGGATGAGAGAACCGTCCAGATTCTGTGATGGTACACATCAAATACACCTATACCATCACAAAAGCTGGATGGTTCTTCCGTTCACACTCTGCTCGTAACAATTTCTCTCTTTTGGAAAGTTGTTTAACATCTAATAAAAAAAATTGTAGTGTTAAATGGATTACTTTGTTCAGGCCACCAAATTTGTAGTGTTAAATGGATTACTTTGTTCATGCAATTATCATGGTTGCAATCCATGAGTACTTTAGAAGGCCCACATCAATGAAGAAAGATAAAATTCATTCCATTCTAAGGCTTACAAGTATCATAACAACCATTGGCATAGTATTGAGGGTTGTGAGTCTTCTGGTCCCTTGATAAGAAGCTCATTAGGAAGGAACATAAGAAAGAGTTTATTGCTGATCACAATTCTTCCATCGAGGAGAATTAGAGGGACATTATTGCTGAGAAGAGGAATACCATTCAAATCATCAAAATAGTGCATATAAACAATAGGAATTTGGAGTTGAGGCCACTTGCCAATATTAAATTTTTTTTTTCTCAGTGAAGTAATATTTAGATTTGGTCTATGACACTATCATGATGAAGAAGGCAAATAAGAGCTAGAGGACGTGTGTACTTAAAAAAGGTCAATATTGCATGCCTTCAAATATTCTTATCTACAACTAATAAAATATGCATTAATTGTTTGATGTAGGGTATCATCATCATCATTGTTGTTGTGTTAAAGTTTAGTATTTGTGTACCACATATGGTAATATTTAGACATTTATATTTTTCGGTATTTTTACTATGATGCTATTTTTTTAGCTTATATGTATTAGGTCTTATTTTGCTTTTGTGTCATGATGTTATATTGGACATTTTCTTATATATGTTATTGCCTATGAAAGATTTTTATATTGTTATGATTGGGGGTAGATATGGTGATGTCAGTGGAGATTGTAATTGTGGCATGTATGATTATGGCAATATGTATAGTAATGGTGTTAGGCATGATTGTGATGATATGTATAAAAATAAAGATGGTAGCTTTGAATTAGATGGTAAATTTTTGTCTTTAGGTCTCTTTTATTTTTATAGAAAGTGAGCCTTTTGTAATGCTTGGTATAAAATTCATTCTTATATTTTCTACTCTTTGTGTGCTTCTATTCAGAAGTGAAGGACTACTTGAGTAATATGAGTTCATAGACCTTAAAGAAAGACTTTTAAAGAAAGAATGAGATCATAACAACAATAGATTATTTGTAGAGGTTGACTTTTAGTTATCCTTACTTCTCCACCAGTTACCTCAAAACCATCATAGATTAGATTGCTTATAGCTTTTTATATTTTTTTTAGGGATGAAACATTTAATATGATCAACACAGTGATAGCTTGAATCATCATCCCCCATAATTATGGTGATGTCATTATATTTGAACTCAATATCAACATTTTAAGAACAATCAACATAATACTCTAATTAGATAATATCATATTAAATTATATTTGCCCTATATCATATTTGATACTAAAATAAGTATGTTATTATTTTTTTTTGTAGGAGCATCGTATTATGTATGGAGTTATATTTTATGAAGTAAATTCTTTTATTATGTTCATTATAATTATCTTATCACTCCATTATATAAATTACTTGAAAAAAATTCTAAATATCCACTTTATTATGTTATTTACTCTTATATATATATATATATATATATATATATATATATATATATATATATATATATATATATATATATATATATATATATATATATATATATATATATATATATATATATATATATAGTTATGTCAACTCATAGTAGGCATATGTACTAATATCAAACTTTAAATAAAGGCATATATAATGATTCTTATACATTCTTACTTAGAGAAAATAGAAAAGCTCACCCTTATGCCCAACAAACCTATCATGAATTTCAAAGAATGTTTGAGGATCTAGAAAAAAATGGTTGGTAGGTTAGCATCAGCCCCACTAGAATCTAATCCAATTCTTGAATGCTAACCATAGGAAGGGGATGTTCATCCCATTGACCCCATTCCTTCACCCTTTACACATTCCCCTGTTAGACCCCTTTATCATTCTTTTGGTCCAAATCTTTTCAATGATTTTATTAATTACTATAGGTAGATGATAATACTTCCTTGCCCACCTCATTGAGTGAATGCCAACCAGAAAGAGATGATGGGTATGGTTCACAAGCTCTTCATGAAGATTATCCTCGACACTAAGATGAGCCATTATTTGGTATGGATACCACAACATATATATCAATAATCTTATGATAATATCATTTGGAGAGTCAAATTTGATCCATCTACTTTATATGGTCGACTTCCAAAAGTCATCCTTGATAGTTTGGTAGACATAGGCTAGTATTTTGATTGGATGCATAAGTCAAAGGAGTGATTGGTTTATTTTGCTTGTATGAAACTAATTAGTGATACCAAAATATAGTGGATTAATCTTACATGAAAAATCTAACACATAGGATAACCACCCATTGATTTGTGGGATGAAGTGAAAGATGATTTAAGTAAAAATACGTTCACTTAAGCTTTCATTACCAATTAATGGAAAAGATGACCACACTTTTATAAGGATTTATGACCATTATTAAGTATTTGGCATTCTTTGGTGAGCTAATAACCAATTACAATGTGAGAGAGGATAAATCGACCATGATCTTTAGTTTTCAATCTAGTTTATAAATCATTATTGTACATGAAATGTCAACTTGAGAGGTTTTCTCCTTTGATGATGCAATTCAGGTTGCTGGTTAGATTGAGTAGTATCTTATATCCCAAACTATAACAAATTTATAACTTCATCTAGAAGTAATTTCCTAAACATATCTCATAACTTCCATATTCCTTTGCTCACAAAGGATCTAGTGATCCCAAAGGAAAGAATCCTACTGAAATTGTTCTAAATTATCAAGTTTTACTTGCTTCAAGAGTGCCAGGATTGGCCGCTATGCAATTACTTGCTCCTTATGGGATCTAAACATAAATTTTGAAGATTTAGAACCTGATAAATGAAAATATAGATGATTATGTTATGGAGAACCCTCTCGTGAGGAGGCTGGTGATATTGGAAAAGTATTGGATATGCCTAATCTTATTATTACATATTTTGTTTTGGCTGCCCCACAAACTAATAATGACTAGAGGCACAAAAAAATCTTTCACAGTTATTTTAAGAGCGGTGAAAAAACATATAAATTTACTAATAATAATAGAAACTTTATAAATTTATTACTATGTTTTCTTTGGTTATGATTAAACCCTCCACAAAGCCTCGACTACGACCTTACAAGCTTGTTTGGGTAGATTAGGCAGCATATGTATCCCAATATTATTTGTACACATTCAACAATAACAATATACTGATATATTTAATATGCTATTCTTTGTATGGATTTTTCCTACATACTCATTGGTAGAACTTGGATTTTTGACATTAATGCTATAAACTATGGATATTCAAACACATGTCTTTAAATTTCAAGAAAATAATATTTATGCTATCTCTTGCTAAGCCTAAAGAGGTAGCACCACAACTAACTCAAGAGTCCTCTAACCCTATAAGGAAGAAGCCCTTTGTATTATTAGTAATTATCAATTTCAACTAGAGGTTATTAGGAAGTTCATTTTTTTCCCTAGTTGTCTTAATTTCCACAACCAACCAATCAATGAACCCCTCTCATTTGAGGTTATAATATTTCTATCTGAGTTCCAATATATTTATCCTAAAGAACTCTCATATGAGTATCCTCACAAAGGAATATCTAACATGCCATAAATTTAATTCCAAGTTCATTACTTCCTAATTTGCCTCATTGTTGTAACAAAGATGAGCATGCAAAGCTTAAATGACATGTCAATGATTTTTCATCTAGAGGTTTTATTTGGAGAGTTCATCTCCATGCATAGTTCTTACACTCTTTACCCTAAAGAAGAATGGTATATGGTATATTGATAATCGCACTGCTAATAAAATCACTATAAAGTGTAAGTCAATTCCCTATACATTCACTTGATGGTTTGTTAGATATGATGGTTGATACAGTAATTTTCTCCAAGATTTATCTTAGAAGAGGATATCGTTAAATTGATCACATGTGAGAAGTAGAAGAGTAGAAGAAAACTATAAGATAAAAGATGGCTTATATGAATGATCGATTATGTCCTTTGGCTTAACCAATATCGTAAGTACTTTCATGCAAGTGATGAATCATATTTTGCACCCATGTATTAGAAATTTTCTAGCCATGTCCTTTATTGGTATTATAATTTTTAGTCGAATGAGGAGAGATTATGAGCGTCACTCGATAAGTTTTTAAGGTGTTTTATCAAGAAAAGATATATATTCATTTAAAAATTGTTTATGTATAACTACTCTACAAGATCTTCTTTATTTTTTGTTGTGCTAGCATCTCTACCAACCCTGAGAAAATTATGGTCATTCACAATGCCCGACTCCAACCATAATGCATGATGCTTTTGTTAATATTGGTGGAGTACTTAAGGATGGTCATCCCATTTCTTTCTTTATGAGAAATTCAATTATGCATGTTAGTATTACTCTACATATGATCATAAGTTTTATGTGTCATATTGACTCTATATGTTTGTGAAGTTATCTCCTATCTTGAGAGTTTATACACTATCTTGATCACGAAACTCTTAAATATCTAAATACTCAAAGGAAGCTTAACTTTTGTCATGAAAAATGGGTTCAACTTCTTTAAGAGTACACATTTATTCATAAGCATAATTTTTGTGCTAAGTATGCAACTGTTGAAGCCTTGATTATTAAAGAAAATGTGTGTAAAGGTCATTGAATTTGATAAGGTAAATAGTGATTATTCTAATGGCAAAGACTTCCATCAAATTATTGAGTCCTTAAATTTTGATAAAACTTATAATTATTCTATTGAGTACACATTTATTCACAAGCATAAGTTTTGGGCTAAGAATACAATTGTTGAAGCCTTGAGTAGGATATACAAATTATTAAAGAAAATGAGTGTAAAGGTCATTGAATTTGATAAGGTAAATAGTGATTATTCTAATTGCAAAGACTTCCATCAAATTATTGAGTCCTTAAAATTTTTATACATCTGCTATTAGTTCTTACTATCAAATACAAGATGGATATCTCTTTTCAAGGAAGAAAAATATATTTTCTCACTTTATTATGAGATTTTCACATAAAAAAGCTTCTTTTAATTGCAATGTCATTGTCAACATCGAGTACGTTGAGTTCAAATGCATTGGGCAATCCATTATTAACTTTCTTGTAGCTAATTGTAATTATTGAACAAAATTAGCAGATCTTAATAATCTTACTTCAGAAGCATTTATAAAGTTGTTTGCGTCTTTTATAATGCCAACAACATGCTCAATATTTGTTATCCCATCTTTCACCATTAAATTTAATATATGGGCACAAGCAATGAATATGAAAGCCTTGCTCCAAAAAATAACTTCTTCTTAACTGTAAAGTAATCTTTTAAAATCTTAATAGCCTTGTACTGGGATAGTAAAAACTTTGTTTTCAACACCCCAATCACATAGAGCTCTTTAAACAATGTCAACTATCTCAAATGCCTATGAGCGCCCTTTCTATCTAGCTACATGTCACTCATGTCAATCTAGTTATTAATCAATCACGTGTGTCATTAGTCTTATCAACTATTAGTCTTATATATCCTCAATCACCAGTCACATTTATCATCAGACTTATCCATCTTTTTATTCATTTGTCATATATATTATTTCTATATCCATCATATCATGTATGCAATTATGTATTATTTTTATATCCATCATATATGTATGCATATCAATATGAAATTTAGCTAGACATGATATCCAACTTTAATGTGTTGCTTTTTACATCTTTAACCTCAATTATTCCTCAGTTGGTCATTAGCTTTTAATTTAACCCCAATTGCCAACTAATTGATCATCAATCTTTATCTTAATATCATTATTGATAAATCTTAAATCAATTCACATGTATTTTCAATAAATCAATGATGAGTCATCACTCTCTATTTGTCATCATAATTCGGTCAATCGGTTATAGGCTAACATCCAATATTATACCATAAACCTTTTATTTTAAAGAAAGTTCGTCAGCATATCCTTTTGTATAGGGTATTAACATTTTAAGAGCTAACCCGTAACAAATTATAGTATTGATAGCCAGCCTCCCTTACTTACATGCAAACGTCACTTTTATAGATCAATTAAATCATTTAATTTATATAATATAATATATTTTTTATTCAGATGCAGGTACTATTGCCTAAAATGCTTATTATGCCTAATGAACAATAATCATATGCATGTCATGTATGATGTATCTCATATCCTAATTCAATATAGTAATACCTGATCATTTTACGATTAATATTTTCCTTTCTTATTTCATATAAAATGTCATATAAGCCAAATAACCAAGTGAAACTTAATATAAACTAGTTAAAATGCTCATATATAATAATAATATTTATCACATATCAAAAATTAAATGATGAAATTTCACTAATATAGAAGATATTACATTTTCATTAGATTTAGGAGGGACAAATATACTAAACTCAAAATTATTGAAAATAGAAGTAAAGCGGATCAAGATCACTTACAATGATCATAACATTTTTCGTAATAGAAGGAACGAATGAAAAAGCCTTGAAAACCTTTTTCTCTCTCTCCTCTTCTCTCTCCCTTCTCTTCTCCTCAATTTTCTTCCCTGGCAAGCCAAATAAATTGGATTGGGGGGGGGGGGGGATGAGAGATTTTTATATTAAATATGTTAATCATTGCAGTGCTTAGCGCCACAAGCCCAACATCCCAACACTGATGTGTTACATGTTGGCTCCAAAATTACTTTAGAATAGAGCTTCCAATGCCGCGACAATACTTTCCAATGCCACTGTGCTCAAAAGCAAAAGCCAAGTTTAGTATGGAACTCCTCTAGGGCGGAGCTTACTTGTGAATTTTCTTTTGGCTTGATTCTTTTTACTATTTATAATAATATATTTTATCATAGCTAATGCCAAAAAATATGAACATTGGAAACTTACTTTATTAAAAATACTATTTACATAAAATGCATTTAATTGCTTAGATAAGAGACAAAGAGAAACTATTACATTGTAATTATTCTATTTAACATTGAGGAGAAACAAGATATAGGAAATTACAGTACGAATTAATAATGATTCACTTCAAAGGTATAAATTCAATTTCAGAGCAACTAAGAAAATCAATGCACTTATTTTTATCAAGTATAATGAAGAGGTTATTGACTATTATTGACCTTTGTGAGAGTTTTGGGAAAAGTGAAAATAATACATGGATGAAATAAATAGGGAGAAGTTACATTTGATACAAAAGTACATATAATGTGGTTAAATCAAATGAAAAAAAATTATTAAAAGATAGATTAATGACGACACTAGAGTATTTTGAATAATGTAGAAGATTCAATGGAGAATACTAATGAGCTATGAATGCGATCATCAAACTAAAAAAAAACTCCTTGAAAGCTTTTATTGAGGCGAAAAATGAAACCTTAGTTAAGTCTGTGGAAGTTATAGTAGAATAATTTCTCTTACATAAATGCTTGAATAACTATATAGGATTAACAACATTTAAATTATGAAGTACTTATAGCATCTTTGAATGTTACAATTGGTAGCTTTGTGATGATGATGTTTTGGTAGAGCTAGAATGGATGTGGCATGTAGATAGTGATGCCTTAATGATGAAGCAATGGGATCAGTGTTGAATCTAAAATTTCATTTATATTGTATGTTGTAACAACATGATAGAACATATGAGAAATAGTATGAACATTCTAGAGCATAATAAAAAACATAAACAATAAATAAACATGAACTTTCTGACTTATTGAGGCTCTTTAATTGTAGAAAACATAGTGGCAATGATGTTACATCCTTCCTTCACCAATTAATATGCAATTTGCAATCTTTGGCATGTCCAGATAATGATATTCCACAACAAATGCATGTGCTCCTTGCATGGAATAGTGTGCTTGATTCAACGAGATCCTCAACAAATATAATGAGAATTCTTAATGTATACTTGAGAAGATTCATTACTTAAAAGGTTTGATGATCGATGTAGGAAATGCCGAAAGACATGCAGGAAGTGTTTCCAAAAGACATTTCTGTGAAGTATTCATGAGAGGTTCTGGAAATAATCCTTTAAGAATTAGATTTATAGTATGTTTCAAGTTACAAATGATAATCCATATCAGAGATTAGACATCTATAGATTATAAAATAATGATATGTGTATATCACTATATCACCATGCATTATAGTAGGTAATATAAATATGAAAATATAGTAGGACGATTTTATCCTAGGTGGTGTAATGATCATAAAAGCAACCTCTTTAGATGATAATGTTAGTATGACTATGACTAATATATTTTTTGTACTATTAATAATGTAAATAATTTTGGATGTTTAAGTAACTCCGTAAAAGGATGCATATCAATTCTTCTAAATTTGAGATTCTACATCATGTAAATGAAATATTTTACAAATCATATAAGTTGCTTATACTTTTATTAGATTAAAGCTATGCCTTTTATCAAGTAAAAATATATAATATTAATTAATATATTGGATCCAAATTTGTTCGTAGATGACGTCCGACCATATTAGCAAGCAAACTTTGAGAGTGATCACCTGGAACCTATGTGAGAATATAGAGAAAGTAATTTACTAGAGAAAATAAGTAATATTTGCTTAAGAGGTTCAAAATCTCTATGCATTAAAAATTCTAAATGTTCTTCAATATAATGCACGACTCATATTGCATTGTATGACTATCATGAACAAGTAATAAAATTGTATACTAATATGATTAAACCAAAATGAACCTAAGAACCATTAGATTTATATTGAGATCAATACTTATATATTATATTATAAAATATATTAATTTTAACATAAATTCCAAGATATTTAAATAAATTCTCTCATGACATAAATCGATCACATCAAGATATACTTACACAATTTATTATATATATATATATATAAATATTTCAATGACCCTCACCAGTCACCACTGAATACCCCATGTGAAAAGAAATATTTATTCTTGAAGGCCTTTTGTCAAACACCTTTGCACTTACAAATTATTTAATTCTAAAAAAAAGATTTCGTAAGACTCAAATGATAAGTTTTAATCTCATAATTTTAATAACAATTCTTTAATTAGATAATTAATTAAAAAGCCCCCAAATTATAAATATTAAAAAGTTCTTTACCAATAAAAACTGTAATTAAGCTGCTAAACAATATTAATTAAGCATAGATCAACCTAAATGACATCTTATATATCTGAACTTACGTACCGACCCATTCAGACTGTTCAGTCTTTGTCAACTAATTAATTATCTATTAGCTAATTAATTAATAGTTAATTACTTTTAGTCGCGGGAAAGCCAGGGATTAGCTCTAATGCCCTGCGCACGGGCAGGCGCAACAGACCTGTATTAATTAGCAGAAGTGATAGAGATTAGATTAAGATTAAAACAGATAAGACATAATTAGTCTTAAAAGTCATAATTAGCCGTAACAAAAACTCTCCCTCCTCGCTTACGTCACCCATAAAGGCATTTAAGCCGCGGCGGACTGCTTCAGAGTTCAGAGCTTCTGTCTCTTTCTCTCTCTATCTCCAACTTGTTTTTTTTATATGTTCGGCTTTCTCCGAAATCCAGCAGAAAAACCCTCCTCACTCGTTAAGTGGCAGCTCTGTCTCTGTCTCTCTCTCTCGCGGTCGATCGAGCTGGGATTCTTCTCTGCTAGTGCTGAAACCCTAGCTCTCTTCTTCTTTCGTTTGGTGGAGGAGTCGGAAGAGAGGAGGGAGGTGCGTCATTTCCCGCTTTTGTTGAGAGGGGATCTGTGGTATCAGGTCGTGTAAGTGAATGCGCTGCTAAGAATGGCGACGCGCGACCGACCGCCAAGGCGGGCCAGGCCTGGGCCGTGGCCGCCGGCTGGGGGGGCCGCTGCAGGACCCACGGAGGGCGTGCCGCCTCCGCTGTCGTGGGCGAAGAGGACGGGATTTAAGGGTAGGGTGTCCGGGGAGTCCAATGCGAGTAGTTCTGGTCAGATTGCGCTCCCCAAACCGAAGGAGGCGGAATCTAACGTGGATCTCGAGTCTGGGAAAAGCCACGTGCTTCCTACTCCACCGGTGCTTCCGAGTCTGCCGGTCGGCGCTCCGGCTGTGACGAATGGGCAGCAAGTTCCGGTGCCGGTGGATCCGATGGCGAGGAAGAGGAGGGATTCCGATGGCGGTGGGGCTGGTCAGGGGCAGAAGGTCGTTGGCGCGGGGCAGAACGGACAGCATCGGTCGGAACCACCGGTTCTGCCGAAGCAAAGGAGGGAGGAAGAGGCGAATGCATTGCCTCCGGTTCGTGAGGATGACAATGGGGTTGCCTCGCGGCAGTCGCACATAAAGTATGAGCTGAGAGAGACACCTGGCCTTGGTGAGGACTGCTGTTGTTAAAAGATGGTAATGATTTATGTTTCTTTCTTTCATTGCTGATTTCTTTGCCTCTCCTTCGGATATTCAGTTCCGATCGTGCTTTATGGTATTCAGCACTACCTCTCTATTCTGGGTTCGTTGGTTTTGATACCTTTAGTTATTGTTCCAGCAATGGGTGGAACCTCTGTGAGTGCTCAATTCTTACCCCTTTTTCGGTAATGATAATGTTGATTACTTCGTTTGTTTAGAAAATGGTATTGTCACAGGAAGATACGGCAGCTGTAGTTTCCACTGTGCTATTCATTTCAGGAGTGACTACATTGCTTCACACATTCTTTGGTACGAGGTTGCCGCTTATACAAGGCCCGTCTTTCGTATATCTGGCTCCGGCACTGGCGATCATTAACTCTCCTGAGTTTCAGGGTTTGAATGGGAATGTAAGCCCTTCACATTTGTCCTCTTAATTGTGTTTTGTCTTTATGTGTTTAAATTGTAGAATTATCTTTTTCCAGTGGGAACATTAATCGGAGCAATTCAGATTCATCGAAGCTATGTTAATCTTTGTGGCATAATCATTTCCATGATATTTCCTTCTATGTTGAACGTCTTGCAATTTATAGTAGCTGCAGTGCGAATCGGCATATATAAAAGTATTATCTTTTCTGACGAGATGCTTGATGCGAATCTATTTTGTTTTTCCTGCTACAGAACTTTAAGCACATAATGAAGGAGCTGCAGGGAGCTTTTATCATGTCCTCAGCTTTTCAAGCCATATTGGGATACAGCGGTTTGATGTCATTGTTTTTAAGGTGCGCTAATAATTGGCTATGTGTTCTGCGATAATGTTTTTTATTTTTCATGATTTTTTCTGCTTTCCATTTTCCAAGTTCATGCTCTCATTTGAATGAATTACAGTTTTTGCACTAAATATGCTGCCATACCAATTCTATTCTTAATTTTGGTGCTGATCAAAGGTGCATGTTTTATGTTTTCTTAATAGCTATCACGTATCAAAACATTTTTCATACTTCACGCTTCATTATATTAACAGGGTGATTAGTTTGTGATGACTTTTGGTTTTATGCAATACTTTATTGATTCTTAGTTATTAATGATTCCATTTGTAACACTTAATAGGGACAAATAGAGAGGGGGATGCGTAATGCCGACCCCATGTAGTTGGGATAAATCTAATGATGAAGATGGCTATGTGATTTCATTGATGCAATATTCTCCTATTTGCGCTAGTTGCATCTTTGACATTGTTAAGGTTGGACTGAGATAGTTTGCCGAAAGTTTATCTTTTTAATAAGTTTACTTAGTAAAAGATATCTCTACATGGTAATCATTTTCAAGATAAGATGAAATAGAATCATTTTTTAGGGGCAACCATGCAGTTTTTTTTGGATTAGGAGATTCAGGAAGTTTGCAAGACGTTGTACCTTGGTGCATGCTTTTTGCCCTGCCTCCCCCGCGCCCGAGCTAGCCTGCCTCACCCGTGCTTGAGCTCGTCTGCCAAGCTCGCGCCTACGCTTGCCTGCCTGACTCCCTAGCCCTGCCCATGCTCGCCTGCCTCACCCTGGGTCCAAGCTCGTTTGCCTAGCCCGTGCCGTTGCTCGCCTACCTAGCTGCCTCGCCCCCGCCTGCAGCTAGCCTGCCTCGCCCGCGGCCTGCCTGCCTTGTCCGCAGAGCTGCACTCACACTCTGTCTGGGCTCGCTGGCACTCACGCTCGCACCCTACCTACACTTACGCTCACTTGCATCCGAGTCCGCCATGGGTCGGCTTGACCTAGGATTTTGGCGGGTCAGGTCCGGGTTGAGATTTCTGACCCATTTGCAAAAACAGATCGGGTTTGTGTCGTGCCAAATAACCGCGGGTCAATATCAGGTTCGACCCGCACCTGACCCGCAACCCATTTTTGACACCCCTAATTATTAGTAGAATTCAAGTTGGATGGTTGAAGTGAAGGAATGCATTAGGCTTGTTGTGTGATATAAAAGTCCCTTTCAAACTTAGGGGAAAATTCTATAAGATGGTGGTGAGACCTGCAATGCTTTATCATGCAGAATGTTGACTATTAAAAGAGAAGCATAATATAAAGTTAAGTGTTACAGAGGATGCTTAGGTGGATGAGTATTACTCTTAGAGACGGGATACAAAATGAGCATATATGTGAAACAGTTGAGTAGCTCAATTGAAAGATAAAATTAGAGGGAGTTGCCTTAGATGGTTTGGTCACATAAAATGTCGGCCTTTTGATGACCTGGTTAGGAAAGTAGATGTATTAAATTTGACTTATGTTAAGAAAGGCAGAGGTGGACCTAAAAAGTCTTTGTTAGAAAATATTAGAAATGCCCTTTTTTATTAGGTTTAAATGAGAATTTAACTCTTAACAGGACACAATGGAGAAAAAAAGATTCATGTAGCCGACCCCACATAGTTGGATAAAGGCTTGATGTTATTGCAGTTGTTGTTGAGATTCAGGAAGCTTAAACATATTTCATATGGTAATTCAGGCAATAAATGAACTATTTTTTATCTCTAATTCATAATTTTTAAGATGATACATAGGTACTAAGCTTGCATATTACAAATAAGGTGGCATTTCTAGGGTAATCCTGCCCTAATCTGATTAGAGATTTGGTTAGTTGCATATTTTAGCATATCACATTGTAAACCATTTGACTTTGGTATATCAGGATACGCCTAGGGTGAAATGTTGTTATTTCCTCTATCTTTGTTTGTCTAAGCTCTACCTCACAATTTTCTTTTTGGAATAGGAGATTCATGAAGTATAAACATATTTTATAGGGTAATAAAGACAATAAAATGAACTATTTTTTATCTCTAATTCATTATTTCTACGAAGATACATAGGTACTAAGCATGCATAATATGAAGGTGGCTTTTCTAGGGTAATCCTGCCCTAATCTGATTAGAGATTTGGTTAGTTGCATATTTTAGCATATCACATTGTAAACCAGATGACTTCTAGTATATCAGGGTATACCTAGGGTGAAATGTTGTTATTTCTTCTCTTTTTTGTTCTAAGTTCTACTTCTCTACATGTTAATCACGAATCATATATGATATTATGTTTTGTATGCTATGTAGAATCTATAGTTTTGGTAGGAATGTTATTATATACTGACTTGGATGGTCAAATACCTAAGTATTGCTAATTTTTAAGTGCATATGTGTGCTTGCATGTTTGGGCATGTTCACATGAGTGCTTGTGGATTGATGCAGTCGAGCCCCTCGGTTTCCTGATGGCCCTTCAATTTTCCCTCCTAGCTCATTGTTTTCCCGCTGAATTTTGTGTTTCCCTGCTGTTGGCCCTTCGATTTTCCTGCTGGTTCTCATATTCCCTATTGGCTCAGATTCCCTGCTGTCTCGGTTTCCTTGCTTTGACTTCTCGTCTTTTGCTCATTGCTAATTCCTATAAATGATGTTTTGATTTCCCTTCATGGTGGTTGTTTTGGGTGTAATTTATTGGCTGGTTGGGTGACTCATTTAAGAGAGCATTTAATGTCTTTTCCCCCTTCCTCTCCCATATAAAGTGACTGATTTCCTTTGTGAAATAGAGATTTTTTTTTTTGGAATTTGATCATTCAAAACCCGTGGGTTTTTTCTAGATTGTGAGCTATCTTCTTTTCCCTATCCTTCTTATATTTCACCTCAGACCCTATCTATTTTTCTCTCCACGGTTCCCATTCCACCTTTATCTTTCTTCTCGAAACTTTGATTAGTCATAAGTTGTGCCGTGTCCAGGTTTTTATTATAAGTTGTAAGTATTGTTGTGTCTTGTTCTATTATAAGTTGTAAGTGGTGTTAGTACTGTTTTATTGTTGTGTTTGTTTATGTTATTTAAGGTTTATGTGAATGAGAAAAGAAGTGTGTTTTAATTTGCATTCCTAGAGCAAAGTTTATTTTTAGGTTGCATCAATTTGGTATCAGAGCAATAGATTGTCATGTGAGTATTCCTTTCACTTTAAAATTTAAGAAAAAATCAAAACAGTCAACAAACCAAAGTTCCAATTCAAGAAAAAGATCTGTTATAAAAAAGAATGAATTCAGAACATCGGGAAAGCACATCCATTTAATCTGACAAACCAAACCAGTGTGTTACTGAGGCATTCTCATCAGGAGATGAGATTCTTCCACCCGGGGAGAATTGATGCATTTAATCTTTTCGGTTTACTGATGGCCATTCAGTTTTCTCTCTTGCCTCACTATTTTCTTGCTGGATTTCAGGTTTCCCTGCTGCTGGCCCTTCGGTTTCCCTGTTGGTTCTCGAATTCCTTGTTGTCTCAGATTCCCTACTGTCTCGATTTCCTTGCTGCTCGTCTTTTGCTACTTTTTGATTCCTATAAATGATTTGTGACTTCCCTTCATGGTGGCTATTTTGGGTGTAATTTATTGGCTGGTTGGGTGTCTCATTGAAGAGAGCATTTAATGCTGTTTTTCCCTTCCTCTCTAATATAAAGTGGCTGATTTCTTTTGTGAAAAAGGGACTTTTAAGAATTTTTGGAATGTGATCATTCAAAACCCGCGGGTTTTTTCTAGCTTGCGAGCTATCTTCTTCTCCCTAGCCTTATATTTCGTCTCAGACTTCTATTTATTCTTCTCTCCACGGTTCTCATTCTACCTGTATCTTTCTTCTTTAAAACTATTGTAATTTTTTAAGTTGTGGCATGTCTTGTTCTATTATAAATTGTAAATAGTGTGGTGTTGTGTTTTGTTCCTTGTTGTGTTTGTTTAAGCTATTGTGGGATGTAATAGTATTATTTGTTCTATCTATGTTTGTTTATTTTTATGGAAAGGAAGCCTTTTGTTTGCAATCTTAGTTTTTTTTAGATTGCATCATGGATTCTAGCATAAATTGACTCATACATTGCTTATCATCCATGCAAACATATTCATTTTTGCCATCATGACTGCTGCCTCATGCATGCATTGGTATAAATAAATACATTTGTATGTGTATGAAAACATATATGTATATACTACATATATTTTGGTTGTGTAGTTTAATTTGTTTCAAAAATGACCTTTTTTTTTAACCGAACCAGAGTGAACCAAGCCACTAAACCGAAAAATTAAAGAAAATTTATCAGTGCAACCAAATAGATGTTTTGTTTAAGAGTTTGTTGGTTTGAGAACTTAAACATAGTTTGGGATGGTTCAGTTTCAATTTTTGATTATCAAATTTATATGATTTTTTTTAACTGTATTTTTTTTCTTCTGTATTTTTTTTCTTTGGTTTGTTGATAGTGATTTCAAATAACTTCTCTTAATCAATTATACAATATAAAATACAGGGTTCATGTCACCTTGAAAAATACTTGTGTATGATGCAATTTGGAGAAAAAGGATTAAAATGGTCCCTTGATTCTTTATGAAGGACCAATATAGTTCTCAACTATAACAAAGGACCATTTTGGTCCTTTAATATATAGTTGGGGGCTATTTTGATCTTTTATAATGAGTCAATGGATCATTTTGGTTCTTTTCTTTGCAAATTTGTGTGTAGGTGCCAACACAATTCAGCTTCATTCTATGTTGACCACTATTTGAAACCAAACCATAGTGAGCTAAACTATTTGATTGCAATTCAAATTTAAATTAGCTACAGATTAAGCCAAATTGATGGTTTGGTCTAATTTTATAGATTTCCATTCGATGGCATAACTTTTATTTATTATGCATTGGAGTTGTTTAGTTTTGTTTAATTTGATTTGCATGTTTTTGTTAAATTCCATTTCAACCATCCAATATAAATATTCTCATGAACTTGATAGGCCGGTTTAGTCTGAACCGGCCCAGCCGGCCCTCTTGTATACAGGAGGGTGGTTTGTCCGCCCCCTTATTGCCGCAAATCCTAGTAGGGTCTACTAGGAAGCAAATTAAGGAAGAAGAGGGGGTGGCTAGAGTTGGATAGAATTTTTGAATGTTTTGAATTCATGTATTAAATAGGAAGAGATGTTTAGGGTTAGGGTTATGCTTAATTATTGTGTTATCTTGGAGTTTCTTCTTGGTGTCTTGATCTCTAGGTTCATCTAGAGATTGGGAGAAAATGATCATCCTCTCGAATTAAGGATCATTTGTATCTTTGCTTTGTTTCCGACCATTGATTTGATTCCTACAATAAAATATATTGCTTTTTATTGTTTTCATTGGAATTATTGAGTTTTTTTTTTCGCTGTTTTTATCGATCTTGTTAGGGTTTACTTGAAATATTCAAGTATTTCCTATCAGATTGGTATCAAAGCATATTTTGGGATCATCGTGGGCTACTTTTTTGAAAATTCAGCGGCGGTTTTTGTGATCGGATGACAATTTCTTATTGAATTTTGAATCAATATCCAGATTTTTTTATGGTGTCAAAAAAGGTAGATGCTTTGGAGGAATGCGTTGAAGGGGATATGAGTCAAATAAAAGTCATGATGGCATATTGAATCTCCTTCGTAGAAGACAAGGTTTTGTCCGTGGAAGACTAGGTTTTGTTCATGGAAGACAATTATCGATCTTCATGCGATGGTGAAGAAGTTATTAAAAAATCAAATTCAAATGGCAGCATCGAAGGAAAAAGGATCCATGGAAAGAACTACGAATTCTGATTTTCGTAGGAGGGATGATGATGTGGAAATCATGGAGGAAAGATGTGGAAATCATGGAGGAAAGAGGTGGAAGGTATGGAGGATGCATGGGTATGAGGGGCATGAATCATGGAGTGCTGGTTAGGAAAGAAAAGAAGGGGAAATATGGAAGAAAGGGTGTTGATTTTGAAGAAAAGTGATGTGAAATGTAATGCATGGAAACAAGAACTGCTTGGGGATTTTAATATAAGAATGTTAAAACTTTGCTAGTTATAGAATTAATACTTACCCAAGTTAGGTTTTCGGAATTATCAAGTCGAAATTAAGTAAGGCATGTGGTTACAACTAGATTAACGGGACAATATCAAATTGACAACATAGAATTAGATAGTAATGTTATGGAGAGAAACAATAATCCACAATTAACAAATAGAACTTTTCACCTTGGGTCTCTCACTCACTCTCTTGTTGGTGGCACTTTTAATGGAGGAAGATTGAGAGCAACCAAGCGATACCACTAGGAGACAAATTGCGCACAAAGTGTAGTCCGTTGGAGTGGTAGCCGGTGGCGGGTAGTACATGGGATGACTCGTGAGCATCCAACGTCTTATCCTTTCTTCCTTGATCATCAAAGACGAAGCCGTGGTCGATGTTGGGATCAGCCATCCATGGATGTGGAGAACTCTCTTCTTGAGCCCTTGAGCCAACCACTTGTCGAAGCAAAAGCGGAGAAGGGGGGGGGGGGGGGGGGGAGTTGGCTATGGTGGGGGCTAAGAGGCAAATGCAGGAAATCTGAAATGAAATTCAGATTTTAGTGGTTTAGGAGAGGGATTTAATTTGAATTTCAAATTAATTCAAGGAGGGGGAGAGGGGCGGCAATGGGGAGAAGATTTGAGCTGAATTTGTGGAGCCATTAAGGTGATTAGGAGAGAGAGAGAGGAGGCCATTAAGGGGCCGGCCATGTAGGAGGTGAGGTGGTGTTGAGGTTTTAAGTTGGTGGGGAGCACTAGTCTTAATTTCAGGATTTTAATAAAATCTGAAATTAAAACTTCAGTTTTTAATTGGGAAGAGATTCCTAAATTAAAGACATTCAATTAGATTGATTTTGAATTTCAAATTCGAAATTTAAAATCTAATTAAATTGAGGGCATGATTTGGGAAAACCATTTATGAAGTAATTAATGGCTCAAGAAGCCCCATAATTTCATATTTGAAATTCAGGGGGGGGGGGGGAAGGAGGCGGCGGCATGAGGAAAGTGGGCCGGCAGGCTGGGGGTGGCCGGCGGCTTGGGCTTCAGATCGGCGATCTGGGCAAGCCAGCAGGGGGCGGCGGCAGAGAGCAGGTGAAGGACACGGGTAGAGAAAATTTTAAGGATCCGAGGAATGAAATCCAATCTTCCACAAATACTTCAACCCAAATTTCCGAGCCGATGAAGGGATAAAAAAAAGAACTAAAAGGAAAATAATAGAACAAGGAAACCTAGAACTCACAAAGAGATTTAGCTTGTCCTACGAACTCACTAAGAGATCGAGGAGGTTTGCACTCACAAAGAGAACAAGAAATGTAAACTTTCATTCATCAATCACCCCCCTTACAATAAGAAAATGACCATATATATAGGCCTCACAATGACAAAGAAAACAAAAGACTAAAATGCCCTTTGGGCTACAATAGCGACCAAATACCAATAAGGGCAAAAGCGGAAAAACTGAAAAATAAAATAAACTACTAAATAAAATGACTCAAAATAAAACTCATGATCGTGGTCGTTGATCTCCGGCGTCTCCTGATGGTACATGTGTCGAAATTGCTGACGATGTCCTCATCATTCTCCTCAGGTGGGAGAAAACTCGACCCCGTCGAGTAATTATCTATAGAGCTCTCATACTACTCTTGTAAGTCGGGGTCCACTCGCTGCAGCTCATCTCGATCAACCCATGTGTTCTCCGTCTCCGGTTTCCTTGCCCACTAAACTAGATACCTTTGTTGACCATCATCTCTAGTGAAAATTTGAGTTCATCACTATGTATTGTTTCAATCTTCTCTGTATTGGATAAATTAGGCAATTTTGGGAGTGGAGTTAGGCTGGGGTTCTCACCAGGTGGGTTCACACAAGGCTCATTATTTCGTGGAATATGAGGGTTACACTCTGGACCTCCGAAGGTTACAAGGTCTTCGATGTTAACTTAGGATTAATGTTAACAACTTCAAGAAGGTCTGTCACGTAAGCATTACTATTTAATTTTGCTGTTATTTGAAAGGTCCAATGCTTCTAGCATATAACTTTTATAACGGTCCCTTGTGGGAACCGCTCCGGACAAATCCGAACCATTACAAAATCTATAATATCAAATTATTTGAACCGTCTCTTGAGATCGGCAGTAAGTTTATAACCGGCATTGCTTTGGTTATTCTTTTTATTAATATCCTTACGCAGTTCTTGAAGATGATATGCCAATGTGGATGCAAGAGAATCGGTGTGTATGATGACTGACAAGAATCATGAGCTTACAAATTAAAGTTTTAAACATAGACAAATTAGGATGACAACAGACCACAACACACACACACGAAATACTAACTCACACGAACAGGTAGCTATAACAGGTGGACGAGTCACAAAAAGAGGGGGTCTAAAGTGTTCGGTCTAATGGAACGGGTGTAGGGGGAGCAATGAAGACATCCTTAGCTAAAAGGGCATCTCCATAGGGCGTCTCAGCTCGAGTCACAGACAGTCTCCTAGCGACGGTAGGGTAATCTATCATAGTCATCCAATTAGGAGAGAGAATATTCTTACTAGGGAATGACAAGGATATCGAGGGCATAATGTAGGAATCAGGAATATGATAATACAATGGGTCATGACTTACTACCATAGTAGGATAGCCCAAAGAGTGACTAGCGGGTATGAGACTCAAGAGATGGGGTAGGGTATCCCTAACAGAATTGGGCATAATAGTTAGAAATGTGACCTGAAAGTATGGGCTACGACTCTCTCTAACACTAAGGTCGGTGATATAAGTCCAATCAAGAGAGGTATACTCAGTCAAATGCACGTCTAAAGGAGCAACTCCTAGGATAGACTCCAATAAAACAAGAGGATGTTTAGGGTTCAACATCGGCTCAGAATCTTTCAGATTCAAATTACTATCTTCCAAGCTCATATTACTATCCTCAAAAGGGTCAGGTTTGGTTATAACCCTATGATCACTGAATCTGGGGTCACTTAAATTACGGTTTAATTCAGGTAGTAACTTCAATCTCTTCATTTCAACTTTGAAATTATCTACATTGCCGTCAGAATTATTCAAAATTAAATCAAAATTATCTGGAGTCATCTCAGTAGATGCTACAACTAAATCAAGATCTTCCAAATTTAAATTCAAAGTGTTAGAAGTCCGATTGGTTTCTTTCGAGATCATATTACTATCATTCAGGTATACTTTGTCCAAAGACTTGTCCTCGAGGAGACTAGGATCGGGGTGGGTTAAGGTGTCGACGTTTAAAGGTTCTAGCTTTCCTAGCTCAGGGTTTAAGTCATTCTGGGAGTCTGATTCAATCTCTTTTGTTCCATCCTCAAAGAATTCTTCATTATTAATGATATCACTAGCATCCACGAAATGGATGCACTCAGTCTCAGGTTCAGGGAACCTTTTCTTCTTAATGTATTCCTTTATTACAATCATACCTGCAGGGTCAAGGAATAGGGAATCTAAAGGTTGAATGGGTTGGCTAGAAGTGGGTCTAAGTAGGGAGCCATAAGAGATTGAACTATCAGAAGACCCAATAGAGGATCAGCCATTAAAGTTAGGTGAAGACCTACAAGGTGGGACAGCAACCCTGTCGTTACTAAAGGATGGGTGGTCTCGACCTAGTAATGTCTACGGTTTGTTCCAACAAAAGAGGTGGGGCGGGGCTCTAGATGGTGGTCATTGGTAGATGGTCGGTATTTTGAATTAAGATATCGCCTCATGTCTTTCCAAGTAGGGTACTCACCGCGAGACTCTTTATGATCTTCCAATCTTACCCAAAATTGAAGAGCTCGACCTTTTAGGTGAGATTTAGCGATGCTAACTTGGTGGGATTCAGGGATATGACATGATTCAAAATAGTCATCTAGTTGTCTAACCAATTTCCTAAAGTAGTAAGGGTCCGTGGAACCATCAAAGGTGGGTAGATGGTAAGGTGACTCAAAGTGAGGTCGTTGTGACTTGGGTCTAGGTTGAAAAGTAGAGTGGGACACATAATTCGAGTGGGGATAGTCAACAGGTTTCTCTGTCATAATTCTAGTCATATTGCCCACTAGGTTAACGATGTCATCTAAACTCTTTTGGAGTCTTATCGGGTCCATGGGTAAGTGTCAAGTGAAATCTAATGAAGATTGGGTGCAAGGTACCATACTCTACAAAGAGAAAACACCATTTCCACTTGCTATATGGTGCAGGAAAATTACTGGACAACAATCTAAAATGATGGACGAAGTTATCTAAGCAATTTAGATGGACTCTAGGATGTGGACAACAAGTTATCACAAGTTTAATGTCACCTAAATGTCACTAAACAGTGCAGGAATGAGGTGGATAGCAAACTACAGCAGTTTGTTTATGTTGTCTAGGTGTTAGGAAGGTTCCGAGGGAGTGTACAGCAATATAACACAAACTTAGACTCAAATTAAAGTGCTGAAATTTTCAGGACAGCAGGTTTTATGGCTAGAGCTAAGCAACCTAATCAATTAGAGGTATTGTAGTGACAAAGACGGCCCCTAGACAATGAATTAAGCTTGCTTACAATGATGAAACCATGCAGAAATTTTCTGGACAGCAAAGTAAAACAGGGAATTGAAATTAATTAGGCAACAGTATGCATGCAACAAGTGTCACAAAAGGTTAACTAGACTCCTAGGAACTTCTAGCACATGTAAAGCATGCTAGCCATGCTTTGATACCAAGATGATCTGAAACGTAATGCATGAAAACAATAACTGTTTGGGGATTTTAATATAAGAATGTTAAAGCTTTGCTAGTTATAGAATTAATACTTACCCAAGTTAGGTTTTCGGAATTATCAAGTTGAAATTAAGTAAGGCACTACAACTAGATTAACGGGACAATATCAAATTGACAACATAAAATTAGATAGTAATGTTATGGAGAGAAACAATAATCCACAATTAACAAATAGAATTTTTCACCTTGAGTCTCTCACTCACTCTCTTGTTGGTGGCACTTTTAATGGAGGAAGATTGAGAGCAATCGAGCGATGCCACTAGGAGACAAATGGCACACAAAGTGTAGTCCGTTGGAGTGGTAGCCGGTGGCGGGTAGTACATGGGATGACTCGTGAGCATCCAACGTCTTATCCTTTCTTCCTTGATCATCAAAGACGAAGCCGTGGTCGATGTTGGGATCGGTCGTCCATGGATGTGGAGAACTCTCTTCTTGAGCCCTTGAGCCGACCACTTGTCGAAGCAAAAGCGGAGAAGAGGGGGGGGGGGGGGAGTCGGCTATGGTGGGGGCTAAGAGGAAAATGCAGGAAATCTGAAATAAAATTTAGATTTTAGTGGTTTAGGAGAGGGGTTTAATTTGAATTTCAAATTAATTCAAGGAGGGGGAGGGGTGGCAATGGGGAGAAGATTTGGGCTGAATTTGTGGAGCTATTAAGGTGATTAGGAGAGAGAGAGGAGGCCATTAAGGAGCCGGCCATGTAGGAGTTGAGGTTTTAAGTAGGTGGGGACCACTAGTCTTAATTTCAGGATTTTAATAAAATCTGAAATTAAAACTTCAGTTTTTAATTGGGAAGAGATTCCTAAATTAAAGACATTCAATTAGATTGATTTCGAATTTCAAATTTGAAATTTAAAATCCAATTAAATTGAGGGCATGATTTAGGGAAACCATTTAGGAAGTAATTAATGGCTCAAGAAGCCCCAGAATTTCAGATTTGAAATTCAAAGGAGGGGGGAAAAGGAGGCGGCGACATGAGGAAAGTGGGCCGGCGGGCTGAGGCTGGCCGGGGGCTTCGGACCGGTGATCTGGGCAAGCCAGCAGGGGGTGGCGGCAGAGAGCGGGTAAAGGGCACGGGTAGAGAAAATTTTAAGGATCCGAGGAATGAAATCCAATCTTCCACAAATACTTCAACCCAAATTTCCGAGCCGATGATGAAGGGATAAAAAAAAAGAACTAAAAGGAAAATAATAGAACAAGGAAACCTAGAACTCACAAAGAGATCTAGCTTCTCGTACGAACTCACTAAGAGATCGAGGAGTTTTGCACTCACAAAGAGAATAAGAAATATAAACTTTCATTCATCAATCATCCCCCTTACAATAAGAAAATGACTATTTATATAGGCCTCACAATGACAAAGAAAACAAAAGACTAAAATGCCCCTTGGGCTACAATAGAGACCAAATACCAATAAGGGCAAAAGCGGAAAAACTAAAAAATAAAATAAACTACTAAATAAAATGACTCAAAATAAAACTCATGATCGTGGCCGTCGATCTCCGGCGTCTCCTGATGGTACATGTGTCGAAATTGCTGACGATGTCCTCATCAAAAAGAGGGGAGAAAACGAAGAGGGGTTTGTGTATGAATGTAGGAGGGAAGATCGGGAGACTTGAGGAGGGCCAAACACTTGGGAAAGGGGAAATTATGGAGGAATAAGGGGAAATAGGGGAGATCAAAAGGTGAGGAAGTTGAAAATGTCCATTTTCAAAGGGAGAGGACGCACATGGGTGGATCTGCAAAGTGGAGATGTATTTCTCTCTCAATGGTCTGATGGATGAAGAGAAATTGATAGCAGCAAGGCTATGTTTAGAGGGGAAGACACTGTTTTGATATCAGTGGAGGGACCAGAGGATGCCCATATGGGACTTAAGAGAGTTCAAGGAGTGTTTACTAGAACATTTTTGAACCAGTAGGGGAGGGGACTTCTATTAGCAGTTCTTTGCATTAGTACAGAACGGATCAGTAGCTGACTACCGTGAGAGGTTTGGGCATTTGACCAGCGGGTGGAGAGACTATCAAAGACGGAGGGAAACTTCATGAAGGGGCTTAAATCCGATATCAGAGTTGCGGTGAGGGTCATGCAGTCTCGTGACTTGGGAGAGGCCATGTAATTGACACAGTTCATAGAAGATCATAGGTATCTAGAGAGGGGAGCCAAGAGTAGCTGTTCAGGTGGCTCTTATAGGATAACCACCACTCTTTTAGCACCCAGGGTCCTATAGCATGTGGTTTTCAGGAGACTATCCGGGGAAGTTAGTATTAGGATTTAGGAGGGAGTGGGGGAAATTTCAAGAGACTGACGGAGAAGGAAATGCAGGAGAAGAGGGTGAAGGGATTATGCTTCAGGTGTGATGAGAAGTTTACTCTAGGGCATATTGTAGGGATCGAACACTTCAGGTTCTCATCGTCTGTGATGATGAGGAAACTGAGGGAGGTGAGGGAGAGGTAAAGGGAGAGATGGAGGAGAAGATGCACCTAGATCTGATAGAAGTTTCCCTGAACCTGTGGTAGCATTCAGCCATTCACTACGAATCATACCATGAAAGTGAAGGAGGAGATAGAGGACATGGAGGTGGTGGTAAAAGAGTCAGTAAGTGTCAAAACAACAACAACAACATGCTAGTGAGTGTCAAATTAGTAAACAAGATTGTAAACCCTTATACATACGGTACCAATTTATAGACAATCTACTTGAGCCACTTCTAAGTGAAGCAGTAAAGTTCCATACATTAGGAAAATAACCCTAAAACCCATTCACACCAAATATTAGGTAGCTTAGCCTATAGGGTTGGGTTGTAAGACCCGCTTACCGACAACTTCTAATAGAAGCTGTAAGTTCGACTTCTAGAGGAAATATCTAGGTAGCAACCTAACCCTAGACCCCTCAGGCAAACTCTAATAGAGGCTGTAAGACCTGCTCCTTGGGCAAACTCTAATAGAGGCTGTAAGACCCACTTTCCGGGCTACTTTCAATGAAGGCCGTAAGTCCTGACTCAAATTCAAACACCTGGACTACTTCTAGGAGAAGCCGTAATACCTACTTCAATTCAAACTTCTGGGTAACTTCTAAATGAAGTTATAAAGCCCAAACCAAACTAGCTATTGGGTATTCTAATAGATTTAAACCGCAAAACTCTAATAAATTTAAAACTAACATCTAATCATCTCAGTTTACTCGAGATCACTGAGAGGAGGTAAACCATGGTTGTTAATCAGATTCATTGGACACTATGGTTAATGATTGTTAGTGTCGGTAGACTAAAACCTACGGTGTACCAAGAACGACGGAATCATGAGATCTTGAACCGGGTGTACCTTTATCATTCCGTAAATAGAATTAAAACACTGTTGCACATTTCTACACTTTTTGCACAGCTAAATATATGTTTTATCCTTCATCGAGAGTACTCTTCTATGTGTTAGAAGGGATAATTAATTATGAGGGCTTGCGCTTATAAGAAGTAAGCATCCAAATCTAAATAAATCTTGAAATTACCCTCAGGGGAAATCTAGTTAAATTCAAAATTCAATCTGTAACACCCCACAGTATCACTTAATAGTACTGTCAGGTATCACTAGCATAATCTTCATTTTCACATCATTATACATTAATGTACATTTCCTTCAGTATAGAATTTATAAAAGTCTAATAACAGATCATTCACTGAATACATGAAAGCATCTAAAATTCAATTTACTCCAAATATAATCTTACAGAGCCACTACAACAAACCACTAATACAAGATTGAAATGTTTTAGTACCTCCAAAAGTAGACTTAATAACAAATATAATTTTAACATGAAATGAAGAAACACTTTAACATGAAATGAAAAAAAAAAACTTTAACATGAAATGAAGAAACACTTGCATATATTAACTTGCATCAATCTTCTCCTTCTATTTTCCTGTAACAACAACCAGTAAAAAAAAACTGGTGAGCTGTGAGGCTCAAAAAGCTATGCAATTCAATAACAATTAAAATATAATAACATAATAAATTACAACATTGAGCTACTAATTAGATCAATTTATCAACTTATCAAAATTTGTAAAGCATTAAAAACATCATATTGAACTTCATCATTTATGTCAATTGAGATAGATACTGAATATTTAATCTTTTAAAAGATTTGACTATACTTTAACATATTCAATGGAGCCCAGATAAACCTGACATTATCACCATTGAATTTCATAGGGGTCCCTTTTTCCCCACATGCTATGCAGGTATCCATTTTATTGGGGTCTCTTTTGCCCCATCTACAGTTCATGTTTCATATTGGGTTCCTTTTTCCCACCTGATACTGTAGAGATCATAACATAACATTAGCCAATCTTTCTTAAATAAATATTCAATAATTCTCATATTCATAATTCATAATTCATATCTGTTACCACTTATATAGCCGAACAAGTGTTGTAAGAAGAGTTTGACATGCATTATCTAACAAATGAAAACTTATTTCTTTAACATATTATCGAAAAGATTAAAATAACATATTTGATCAAATATCAATTTCACTTTCCACAAAATACATTTATTTATACCCGAACACCTTAATGAAATCTCTTAGTTATATGCCAAATGCTCATGATTACTATGCAAGTATTCATAATGTATTGAATTACTCAAATCCTTGAAAAGACATAATAAATATACTAAAAATCAGTAATTAACTTTACATAACTTACCTCTTGACAAATCGTTTCCTCCAATTCCTTAATAATTGTAAGTCACCTCGAAACTTTCTCTTTGCATAAATGTATCTGAAGAATCCTAACTTTACGATTGATATACACTTTTTTAGAACTTGAATGAATTTATATGATATAAAAGATAATGATAATCTTCACAATTCTTATCTTTCTTCCAATATTATTATCTTCTACTATTTCTCTAAACTTTTCCTTTTGATTCTTACTCTTCCAAATCCTTCAAAAGTTTACTGTTTATTGTTTTCAAATCAGTTACATACATGCCAACTATAATTCAACATATAAATCTAATTCAAACATAGAAATATTTGTTACATTCTTCAAATAACTTCCATTTTACATATTGTTGTTATTGTTTTACTTTCCTTCACCACAACAAGAAAATTTCTTCAGCACTATGCCAAAATCTACACTATTCCCTATGTGCTACAGTACCGAGGCTACTGTAGCGAAATTGCTACAGTATTTTCCTCTTGCGCTGTGCCGAAAATTTCTGTGAATTCCAGCCAGAATTATCAAACCGAGAGGTCCACACATCTCATATAACTGCTTTTCCTTCTCATCCAATGAACACATCTATTCCCTCAAATCAGATGGCTTGTGTGAAACAGGATAAGGAAGAATTATGAGAGAGGGTCCACTTACAAAATTGCTTTTATTCTTATCCAAATGAAACCTTTATTTCCAATCAGTTTCCATTAACGTGAAAGAGCCAACCGGTGCATGCCTTTTTGGATGTCTGAGTGGAAATATTATTGTTATTTAATTTATATATTAGTTTAAGATATTAGACTAATGAATAATTAACAGTAGTTAACTGTTAATATTTATTTAATAGTAGTTTACTATTGAATTTAAAATAAGTGTTACAATACATTTAATTACTGTAACATACTTGATTGGGTCTTATACAATCTGCCTCAAGGGAGAGTGCAGTCCTATGGTTGTGAAGCGGGATTCATTCATGCCTACAGTGCATTTATCTTTTCCTGAGCGAAACAACAACAAACTTACCTAAGAAGTCTCGAAAGATCTGATTCATCAAACATGTACAAATATTGGGTGTATTAGAGAGATCTAAAGGCATGACGGTCCTTTCACATAGATTTTGGTGGGTCTTAAATGTAGTTTTCTGTTCATCTCTAGGGTGCAATTGTATTTGATGGTATCCTTTCCTTGGATCAATCTTTAAAAAATAGGTGACTCTGTGCAACTGATCAAAGAGTTCATCTAGCCGTGGAATGGGGAAGAGGTACCTAATAGTGATTTTGTTAATGAGTTAGCTGTTGATAAAACATCTGCAAAGACCCATTTTGAGGTTAGCCATTTTGTTAAACTATGAACCTCTGCCTTCAAGGGGTGCCCTAGTACTCAATCACAAGGATGCATTACTTTTTAATTTTATGGCTACCAATTTAAAGATACGATCAAGAGGTACCTCTTTGTACGAAATATCAATCTTGATATTGAAATCTTGAGGTCTTTGAAGTTCTCGCCTATAATAACGAAGGGGTGGTTCCTTCTCTTCACTAGAAGCTTCTTCATGAAAATGTATTTTTTCCTCCTTTTGATGTTCATCATCATTCCAGTGTTCAATTGGATGATGTAGTTTCATCACCGCAAGCCGTTCTTGAAGTTGGCGAATCTCCCATTGTAATTCTTCCATTGAAGGTTCTTGAATTGGTCTTGGAATGTCTCTTCTTGATGGCATTCTTGCGGAGTTTTGCTGGGCTTTGATACCAGATGATGCCGGAAATTACTCGTGGAATGTTGAGGTGGTTGGACAGAAAGAGGAGGCGGGCAGACACTAGGAAGCTAGAGAAAACAGTGGTAGATGGCTGGACTGCAGCTATTGGAGTTGGTGCAGACATTGGACAGCAGCTGTAGAGGGCTGGAAGAGGTGGACAGCAGGGGAGAAACCTGGAAAGAAGTGTGGGGAAAAGGAATGGACAGAGCGAAAAGGGCCACCACTTGGCTCTGGCAGGATACAATGAGAAAAGAAAACCAGGAACAACTTTCTAATTTATGATTTTTACAAAAACTGAACACAAGCCACCTCTAGTGACCCTTTTGGAGGGAAATCAATTTTTTTAAACAATTAAGGGGAAAAAACTTAAAAAAAAAAAGATGAAAGGACAGGGTGAGATTCGGTTGGCTGAATTGGACCGAACCCAACCTCACGTCATTACTTGTAAAATATTTGAATATAGGTTAATATGCATACGCGTATTATCATCTCTTTTGTTCATATGATACTTACTACTTTCATGGCTTCCCACATTGTCACATACTTCGAGTGTGTTGTAAATGTAATCTTTACCACATCCAATCTTAATTGCTTGTATCTTTGTTAAAGATAGTTATTGGGACTATTAAGTCATCTTCATTTATTTTAGTAATTTGAATAGGCTTAATTAAGTGCTTTCTTGTGGTGTTTAGGGATCATCTAATCCTATATGTTTAATTTCATATTTTGGGAAAGATGGCTGTTGCGACTTTTGTGTTGCTTTCATATGAAAAATAGGATTAGAGCACATTGCTTCTAGGTTCCATTATAAAGAAATATGAAAAGTATGCAGACATTGCTTCTAGGAACACACAACATAACCCATCTAATTAATTTCATATTTTGGGAAAGATGGCTATTAGAACTATTGTGTTGTATTCATGTAAAAACATGCAGATATTGCTTCACTTAGTTAGAATTTACGTACTGGCAATTGCAAGAGATGTCTTTGAACGTAATTTTGTTGTTTCTTTGAGATTTTGCATTTGTCTAATATAATATACTTTTTAACAGGTTGATTAATCCAGTTGTCGTGTCTCCTACGGTTGCTGCAGTTGGCCTTTCATTTTTCAGTTACGGTTTTACTCAAGTTGGAAACTGCCTAGAGATTGGAATTATGCAGATATTGCTGGTCGTCATATTTGCACTGGCGAGTACAGTCTGCCTTTATTTACTTTATACGCAGAATATGAAATTAGGATAATCTTTGTTTGGCCATTGTGTTTAATCATGTAATATCTGTAGTTTGCAGTTCTTTTCCCTCTTCTCTTTTTGAGTTTGTTATTTGTATTGTTAGCTAAGGCTGAACAACATAGTTGCTTCATGTTCCTGTTACAGTATCTGCGCAAGATAAGGATATTTGGTCATCGCATCTTTTTAATCTATGCAGTAAGTTGGTATTGTGATCTAAATTTTTTGTTACTAGAAGTTCTTAGTCTCTTGTGAAATTGATCTCTGGCTGTGTACAGGTTCCTCTTAGTCTGGGAGTTACTTGGGCCATTGCTTTTTCCCTGACAGAGGCTGGACTCTATAGCTATAAAAGCTGTGACATAAACGTACCCACCTCAAATACTCTATCAGCTTATTGCAGGAAGCATGTACCTAGGATGAAGCATTGCCGTGTCGACACTTCCAATGCTTTAAGTGCGTCACCATGGTTTAGGTTTCCATACCCCTTACAATGGGGCACACCGGTTATCAACTGGAAAATGGTCATCGTCATGTGTGCAGTATCAATAATTGCATCAGTTGATTCAGTAAGTTTATTCTCAACTTGTACTTACCACATTTTAATACTATTCCTACTGTTATTTATACATATTTTTTCATCCCCTTCATCTGTGGACTTAAAATGGCTATGTCCTGAATCAGCATTTCCCTGAGGAAACTAAACTAATAAAAAAGAGTAAAGTGGGGGTGCCATGTAGCCATGTAATGAATCAAAACTAAAAAAAAATTCTCTTCTTTATAGTAAGCAGTCTATATTTAGCTTTCAAAATGCTACAAATTTATACTGATACAATTGATAAACTTGGGGCATCTCCAACTGAAAATCTCATTTTTCATTCCAAAATGCCGTGAAACTAAAAAATGTCGTGATTCATCTCCAATCGAACTCTATTTTGCCCCCTTTTGCGAAGGTAACGGTCGTTCTCTTCTTTCACACATTTCTTTGGCAAGTTCGGTAGAGATAGAAAAATGGTGAAGATGAACAGTGCAACGCCAATATTGGCGTCCCACTGTTCACCCGCAACCAAATAGCAGAAGTTTTACCGTTTGGATGGAGCTTGCGAGCGACGCCATTCAAGCGTTTGGAGTTGGGTTGGAGATGCCCTTATGATGTGATGAGGCAGCTAAGTTTAACACTTGCAATCAACCAAATAGCCAACCTTAAGAGATGCTTTCTGCATTGTTTATGATGTTGGTAAATATGACTGGTTGCAAGAATAGACTATAAATACACGACGATCTTTTCCATGTTATCTTAGGCTTCTTTTGTTCTTCTTATTTTTTGCTTAACATTTTGGAAAAACAGTTTTGATTTATGTGACAATATGCTTAGAAATTCATGATGATTTTGTACTTGCATTTTCTCTATATGAATTTATGTGCATATGGATTGTGTTTTCTTTGTCAAGGTTGGTTCATACCATGCATCTTCCTTGTTGGTGGCATCTAGGCCACCTACAGCTGGCATACTCAGCAGAGGGATTGGCTTAGAAGGTGTTTCTAGCATCTTGGCTGGTCTATGGGGAACAGGAGTTGGCTCTACAACTCTTACTGAGAATGTTCACACTATTGCTGTGACAAAAATGGGTAGCCGAAGAGCTGTTGAGTTGGGCGCTGTTATTCTAATTCTTATTTCTTTTATTGGTAAGCGTTCTTGTAACCCTGACATGGATATTGTCACTTTTTAGTCCACTAAATGAACACTAAGGCTTCATTTGAGACGGCTTTTTTCATGCTTCTTAAAGCGGCTTTCTAGTACAAAAATTAAAATTTTTGTTTTAAGAAGTCACTTTAAGAAGCAGGAAGAAAGCCGTCCCAAACGAATGAAAGTATTAGTGATGTTGGATGAAAAGCTTGCTTTCGTCCTTTGTCAAATATAATTGACTTTTTTGAATGTAGTAAACTATCTCTTTGTTCATAGGTAAAATCAGTGGCTTTATTGCTTCAATTCCAATGGTCATGGTTGCTGCTCTTCTTTGCTTTATGTGGGCAATGCTTGCTGCTCTGGGCTTGTCAAACCTACGCTACAGTGAGGCTGGGAGTTCAAGGAACAGTATCATTGTTGGACTTTCTTTATTTTTTTCTTTGTCAATTCCTGCTTATTTCCAGCAATTTGGACTCGTTCCTAATGCCAACTCAGCCGTACCAAGCTACTTTCAGCCTTATATTGTTTCATCTCATGGACCTTTCCACACTTCCTATGGTGGCGTAAGTTCTTAGATTCTATATAACATGAGCTCCATGATTCAATATGGTTTTGTTTTTTCATGTTGATTTTTATTCTTAGGAAGTGCCATTGAAAAATAGTTATTTTCATTTTTGAGGATAAACAAAACATGCGTTGATGAGGCAGATAGCTTTCAAGAATATTTTCTTTTAGGTCTTTTCTCTTATGAAGTGTATTAACCAGTTACTTATCTTCAGACTTTGTTAGGATTGTTGACACTATCATAAATATGATTATAATAGGACTTTGTTAGGATTATTCTTATAATTTCTTTTTGTTGGGGAAGTGCATATCGACTCACAGATGGAGATATTAGTTTGCTCCTCATTCGTTTTGAATATATTCCAATCATAAATTAAGTTCATTGGTCAACTCATCCTTGGCCCAAATTTCAAGAGTTGTCAATAGGATTTGGAGGCATTACCAGATGTCTTCACCAGTCATTAAATTTTAAGTGGCTTTCATAGTGGTTGGATTTGACGAGAAAGATTTAGAATTACCTCATAGTTTGATTGAAGTTGTTCTAAAGGGTTTCTAAAGATGCACCAGAAACCATCCTATTGTGTTTTATGTTTTCTACACCTTGGCTCAATTGCTCCACAAATAATGACATTTTTGCATATTCAACTTTAAATGCATCAAGTTCCATGGTGACTAAAAGGTAACTATGCTATGAAAATGGTTAAAAAGAAGTGATTAATGCAACTAATTAGAAAGCTATAAAATGATGATGGAGATGCAAATTGAGCTAATTTCAAAGATAAAATTTCTAAAATATGATTATAAACTAGTGCTTAGCTCATAAAAATATTTTGAGATACGCTGAAGATTGAGTAATGTTAATTGCATAGTGGTGGACAACCAGGCGTTGCAGGTTCTTATTTCTACTCAAAATTTGTTGGATAGAAGACATAATGTAAGCCCAACTATTGAGTTCTGTGAATTTAGGTTCTTGACCATTGAAGTTTCTGTAAATCCTAAACATTTGCCATGATGTCTTTTGTCTTCCAAAAGGCCTTAGCAGATCCTCCAGTCTGTTATGAGCATCAATGGGTTATTAACCCGCTTTGAACTTTCACTACAAGAGGGAGTGGAAGTTTCTGTGATATGTGGCGGGTGAAGCAAAGTTATGGAGGTAATGTCATCGTTAGAATGGTGTTGGCGGGCTTAGATGTAGGTTTTGTTTGGGAAGGTTTTCTTACTGCTTTTTAAAGCAGCTTTTTAGCATAAAAAAATTAATTTTTATATACTAGAAAGCTGCTTTAAGAAGCAGTAAAAAAGCCGTCCCAAATGATGCTGTAATCACATGAATGATGGGTAGGTTGTGGGTGAATTAGGTTTTGTGGCTTTGGCAGAGCAGCCTCTAGGCAAGATCTACAAACAGAAGCAGCTTGGGAGCAATGCTCAACAAGCTGCGATGTGATGTTTATATGTGCAGAGATTATTACGTGCGGAGTCCGAACACAAAGAACCGTTCGTTTTGTGACTGTGAACAGTAACTGTGATTTTACTGTTCACAATTACAAAACCGAATAGTTTTCTGTGCCCGGACTCCACACGTAATAATCTCTCTTATATGTGTATGGAAAAGGATTAATAGATTCTCCTCGCCATTACAAGATTTTAGCTATATTATGTCAATACTATAAATCTGATTTCTCACCTATCTGTATTGTTTTTTAACAGGTAAATTATGTTCTGAATACACTTATGTCATTAAACATGATCGTCGCCTTTCTCATAGCTGTAATTCTGGACAACACTGTTCCTGGTAGCAGTCATGAACGTGGAGTCTATGTTTGGTCTGACAGAGAAGCTGCAAGAAGTGAAGCTTCTTTTCAAAGAGATTACGAACTTCCTTTTAAAGCTGGGAGGATTTTCAGATGGGTAAAGTGGGTTGGCCTCTGATATACAGCTTTCCTATATTCTTCATTCTCTCTAATCTATAAAGAGATCAAGAAGCAGTCTCATCATTCTTCCCCTTCAGATTCAGAAATACGCTCATCTTTCTGCAGAGCTGTAAGTTCATGGAAATGTCCTTTTTCCAGGTGAGATTGTCTTTCTTCTGTAAGTGGAAATCCTGTTCTTCTTTTCCTTCTGTAAGAACAGTTTTGTTTACTTGTATTTGCTTTTTTTACCTTTTTTTTTTTTACTTTTTTTTATCCTTTTTTTTTTATGTATTGCTTATTTAGGAGGGTTCAGATTCTTTGAGATTTTGTTTTTCTGTACAGCGTGGTGTGCTTTGGATTCTGGGAGGTGATATTTAGTTGTAATTTCTGCTGTAAATGTGTTCTAAATCTTTATGATTTTTGCATAGGAGAAATTATTCTGTGCGGATGCCGGACGTAGCTCTACGTTCAAATGCCGTGGTACTGAGCTGCGGTACTGAGTGGTACCGCAGCTCGGTACTGGCTGTGGTATGGTAAAAGGGTGACATAGTATATTCTGATTGGTCTCCGGACGGTGTTCGACGTCCGCACAGAATAATTTTTGGAGAATTTTTGTTTATGTTTTCTACATCCTGTTCTCACAAATGAGGTGACGCTGTGATTTAGATGTGAAGCATGTGGCATAATGTATTATTATTGTGAGATATTTTTCTCCCCCTCTATTTGAAGGATAGCAATTTTCTTTTATTTTTTATGTTCTAGCTGTGGCTTACAACTGCGCGTGGCTTATCTTCTTGAGATTTTTGTGGATTGTATTCGTTTGTTTTTTTTTGCTTCTGTCATCCAAAGCTAAGATCAAAATTTTTGAGATAAGAGATTTGAAATGATCCCCAATTATGTGTTGAGATTAGTGTTTATATATAATTTTTTTCTCTATTTATGTAGTTATTTGTTTAGAATTATTTATGATAATAAAAAAGTAGTAAATGAATTTTTTATGTGATGAGTTGGTGTATTGAAGGTGTGTCTCGAGCTAAGATTATGGTATTGTTTGGGATAATTTTTTTATTATTTTATAAGCAGTTCTTTAGTATATATATATTTCTTTTAATTTGAAATTTTAATGTTAAAAAATTGCTTTATAATTTTTTTTTGTTTGAGACAGCTTTCTTAATGCATTCTAAAATAGATTTTTAATTAAAAATTTTCTTGAATTAGAATTTTTTGTACTAAAAAGTTATTTTAGAAATTAATGAGAAAGTTGTCTCAAAGGAAGCCTAGGCTTGATTTGGGATGATTTTTTTATTGCTTCTTGATGCAGTTTTTTAGTATAAAAATTTAAAATTTTGTATTAGAAAGTTGGTTCGAGAAGAACTAAAAAAATTATCTCAAATGAAGTCTTAATTTGATAAATAATTATATAGTAGGTGAGCACTATACGAGCTACTATCAAGCTTTTAATAAATTATTTGTTGAAAAAAAATAAATTGTTCATGCCTTTAAACAAATAACTTGGATTGTATTTAAATAAATTGTTCATGTATAATTAATTAAATTGACGTTAAGCTTTTCATTGAGTATATTTGTTCACTTATAAGTTATAATCCAATGTATTCTATAATTTATGATAATTTGATTTTATGTCTAGTTCATTAAAGTTTCATTTGGGATGACTTTCTTACTATTTTTTTAAAATTATTTTTTGTACAAAAATTTTTAGAATTAGAAATTTTTGTATGAAAAAATTGCTCTAAAAACAAGAAGAAAGTGGTTCCAAATGAAGCTTAAACGTGAATTTGCATTTATGAATAATATGAATGTAAAAGAAAGAACAAAGCTATTCTCTCCAAATAAAATTATGGATTAACATTTGATTTCAAAATTTTCAATTCCTTTTGCACGCATTAATTTCTCCTCCATTATCGAGTCTCAAAATATTTGAAATTCGACTTGAGAGTTCAATGTTTCAACTAGGGAGGTGAGCCAAACTGGTTTGAGAGCCGGCTCGAACTCAACTCGATAATGAGCTCGCCAGTTGAACTTATTTAGCTTCGTGCCTTCAAGCTTGAGCTTGAGCTCCAACCCGATTTCATATATTAAACGAGCCCAAGTTTGATCTTGAAGAAACTCGGCTTATTGGCTTGTGAGTTCAGCTCGTTTAATTTGATATTAAAAAATACAAAAACTTGTATTATTAAAAAAAAAAACTGTTGTTTCTAATTCAATGAAAGAATATACAATGATAATTGCCTTTAATACGATTAATGCAAACTGCAGCTCCCAACAGCTTTGTTTTTGAAAAATTTCATCAACAATTTAAATAATATCTAATGAATTATGTCAAATTTTATTAAATGCTATAAATTCTATTAAGTCTAATAATAGTTGTATATGTTTAATTAGACCTGTCAATTTCGGGTTACGGGTCGGGTTCGGATAAACCTGAAATTGACCTGGTACTATTCGGGTTCGGGTAGACTCGACCCGTTTTTTCAAACGGGTCAATTTTCTGGACCCCGCTTCGGGTTCGGGTCAACCCGATCCGACCCGCGTAAGCCAGACACCGGACGCGGAACAGCCGCGGACGCCGGAAGCTGGACTGTCGCGGACGCGAAACTGTCGCAGAACGCCAGAACCGCTGGACGCCGGACGCAGAACCGCCGGAAGCCCAACGTGGCATAGAACTGCCGCGGTCTGCGCGGACACGGGCCACACGGCGTGACACGGCCTGATGGCCTCGGCCCTCGGTGCAGGCGGGGGCAAGCAGCTCGAGGCAGTCGGAACTTGGGCAGGCGTGCTCGACCGCTCGAGGCAGCGCCGCAGCGGATGCGGGCAGCGGGCAGGGCAGGCTAGGGCAGCTCGGGCTGGGGCAGCGGGCAAGGGAGGGAATTAAAAATTTTTAAATTAAACGGGTTTTCGGGTTGACCCGGCAACCCGTCGGGTCAACCTGAACCCGACCCATTTTTGCAAACGGGTTGGTTTCCCGGACCCGACCCGCTTCGGGTTCGGGTCAACCCAAACCCGAAAATTCCGGGTCGGGTTCGGGTCGGGTCAAATATTGACAGGTCTATGTTTAATAGCATTTTTGCGTGCTGGCATATTCACGATGATAGAGAAATATAAAGTTTTAACGTCTTAGCATTGTATGAAATTTCAGCACACAATCAGATAAAAGAAAGATTCTAGCATTCATAATAAACTAATTTTTACGTGGAAACCCTTGAAAAGGGGAGAAAACTATGTGGTCTAGCCTAGTTTGAATGAATCCACTAGTGTTTGCGGCAGCGGGGGGGGGGAGGGGGAGGGGGGTGAGGGGGGAGGGGAGGCCTTGGTTTAATTTTCCAAATATACATCATATAAAGTGCATTACATGGTGGGAGTTGGAAGAACCAGTATTTGCATGTTTGTTTGGTCGGCAGAACCATAGTCAACGGGCGATGGAGGTCGGAAAGATCAAGTTCGAGTGATGATGGTTGGAAGAACCGTAGTCAGTGGGCGACAGAGATTAGAAGGATCGTAGTCGATGGGCGGCAGTCGTCAAAAAGATCATTGTCTGGTGATAGAGGTCGGAAGGATCGTAGTCTGACGACGGAGGTCGGAAGGAACATAATCGGCCGGTGAAAGCAGTTAGAAAGACTGTTGTTTGGCAACAGAGGTTAAAAAAGATCATAGTCGATGTGCAACAATGGTCAGAAAGATTGTAGTCGGGCGACGATGATCAGAAGGATTGACGACAATGGTTAGAAAAACCATTGTCATGGATACGAAGGTTGAAAGGACTGCTGTCTGAGGAACTAGGTTGGAAGGATCGTAGTTTGACGATGGAGGTCGGAAGGACCGTCGACAGTCGGTGGGCGGCAATGGTTAGAAATACCGTTGTCAAGCGACATAGGTCAGGAGGACCGATGAAAGTTGGTGGCTGGGTGTAAATCCGATGTCAATTGGTGGCCGGGCGAGAATATGGCGACAGTTAGTGGCTGGGTGGTGGTCGAGGAGTAGCTTGATGGCATGAAAAATCTCATATTTATCTTCCTCTCCTCTGTTCTTTCTCTTCCTTCTTTTCTCCCATATTTCCTCCTATGGTCCTTCCCCCTTTTAATGAAGAATAAAGGGTCGAATTATAATTTTTTGTAGTGGCATGACCAATAAATATGAGGGAGATCAAGGGTACATTGGGAGTGGTTTGAATGGACGGCTTATATTTATCCCCTTGATCGTGGCCCGTTTACTGGGTATTTGAATTTCTTAATGATATCAAAATTCAGTGATCTTGGGGTTGTTGGATTTGTTTCATCGAGCTGCTTGATTTGACTTTAAGCATGTTACGTTTGAAAATCATTTGCTAATCAAATTTATTGTTTAAACCTTTTAAAGATGCTTGAGTCTTCAATTTGTACCTATTTTTGGCTTGGATTGAGTCGAATTTGGTATCGTTTGATTCATCTTTTAGAGATGTTCAGTTTGACTATAAGTTTGTTGAGATCATAGTTAAGATGGTTTCAGATTTAATTTCAGAAGTTTCCTACTTGATTTCGCCACCAGATTCGTGCCCGATCATGATTAGTTTTTTGAGGATATATCAAGCATCAATCAGATGATTAGTTAGGCTCAATTACAGCTCAATCTCAATAAAAAACAAACTAATAAAAAAAACTTGAGCACGACCATGAATAGAGTAATACTCAAATTTAGCTCGTACTCGATAAGAAAATTAATAAATGAAGTTCCTAAGAATTTTCTCCACTATTCTTGGTTCATTTTAGATGTTTAGAAGAGAAAGCGAGTAAATTCTTATCACCCTTCTATTATAGAATTTGTGTTTTTCATAAATTATACTAACCACCAAAATATATGAATAATTGAAGGATTATTTTAAAATTTAATCCGATTTTTAATATCTTCATGATGCTAATATTTAAAATTTTATATTAAAATATTAATATATTAGTAATACTTGATTTTCAACTAGAATTTTGAAGTAAAAAAATAAATAAACAAAAGATATTTCTAAAACTCTTAAAATTATATATAAACCTTTTTTTTTCATAAATTATACTGACCACCAAAATATATATAACAAATGCTAAAATATCTTAATATTTTTTTTTCCTAAATTATAATAACCACCAAAATATATATAACAAATGCTAAAATATCTTAATATTATAAATTATTAAAATTTTAAGCCCGTGATTTTTAACGGCCAATAGGCGCCTAAAGATTCCCTCGAATATTCGTTATCGTCCCCGGATTTCTTTATATACCCTAGCCGTCCATTTTATCAGGCCTCGCTTCTTCGCTAATCCATTTTGCAGAGCTTCTTCAACCAAATCAATCGAAGATGACTGCCTTTATCGGAAAGTACAAAGGTATGTCGACAGATCTGTTCTATAATTTCCTTTTAAATGTTATTCTGTTGCATTTTTAGTTTTGTTCTTGATTGGTTGTAGTTTTATGGATCTCGAAGTTTACATCTTAATGCTTTTTTCGTTTAATCTGCGTTTATGATGTGTGATTTTAATTTGAATAAAGCACGGAAGTTTTCGGTGTCAAAATTTGGCGTGGATCTTATGATATTTGTTGGAAGCGAGTGTAAGTGAAAAAAGGTGGATTGTTTTTGGGTTTGGAGTTTGTGCTGTTAAGATTTATCTAGATCTAGATCTCGTACGCAATCGGATTTATGGAATTATTGTTTGATTGGTGGATGACAGTGCTAAATGAACAAGCGGGGAATTTGCTAATTTCGTTGTGGACGTTCTTTGGTTATTCTCTTTGGAATTGGTGTGATTAGATTAATTTTGGCTATGGATATGTTGTGCGACGATCTGTCATTTTTCAGTCTGTTAGGATTCATTTTGACCTAAGTTTTTGCTTGTGAACTCCTTGTAGTTTTGTTAACTTGAAGGTTTTAAATTTTGTACCCTTTTTTTCTCCATGATAACATGATGTCAATTAGGGATTGATGCAGTTAAGTTTTTCAAAATTTCCATGCAGAAGATTCTAGTATTTAATCTTAATATTCTTTAGGCCTGTTGTTCGGTTTAGCCTGCTTTATTTCTGTTTATTTGTTTTTCGCATATTATTAGTCTTGAGATAGTATGGAATATATATATATATATATATATATATTCACAATATCAGTGGACAGCTTCAGTTTTATCTTGCTAAAATCTTTTAGTTCTCATATTTATTTGAAGTTATATTGGGTTGTTACTTTTACTTTGTCTTCTTCATGAATCTTGTTGTGTCCTGCAATATTCGCGGCGGTGGAAAAATATGAATTTTAGCATCCTAACTTTGTACGAAGATCCATCACACAAATAGATGAAAGGTAGAGGTGTAGCGTTTATAAGAGATACTAGAGTTTTTACGTGGAAACCCCTAAAAAGGGGGAAAGACCATGGGGCCTTGCCCATTTTAAATTAATCTTCTAGTGTTTGCAATTGATTACAAATAAGGCCTTTCCTTGGGGGGAAGGCCTTGGATCGATATAGCAAATATACATCATATAGAGTGCATTACATGGTGGGAGTTGGAAAAATTAGTATTGGCATGTCCGTTTGGTCGGCAGGACCATAGTCGGTGAGCGACGATGGTCAGAAAGATTGTTGTTTGGCGACGGAGGTTGGAATGATCATAGTAGGCGGGCGACGAAGGTTGGAAAGACTGTAGTTGGGCAACGGTCGATGTTCGGGAGTTCGGCAACAATCTGTGGTTAGGCGTAAGTCCAGCAATAGTTAGTGGTTGAGCGGAAGTCCGGCGTAAGTCCGACGATGGTTGAGGAAGGGCTTGGTGGTAAGAGATATATAAGATTTCTCTTTCTCTTCTCTCTTCTTTCCCTTCCTTCTCTTCTCCCCTCTCCAAATGAGAGATCTATTTATAGTTTTTGGGGAGTGACATAGCTAGTAAATAGTGAAAAGATCAAGGATATGTTTGGAGGATTTTGAATGGATGGTTGATATTGGCTCTTTTGATCATGTACTATTTATCGAGTATTAGAGTATCTTAATGATATTAAAATTCAACAATCATGGGCTTGTTGGATTTGTCTCGCCGAGTCGCTTGATTCGACTATAAGCATGTCACATTTGAAAATCATTTGATTGTTCAATTTATGGTTGAGCCTTTCAAATGCACTTTGGGTCCTTGATTTGAAGCCATTTGAGCTCGGATTTGAAGCCATTTGAGCTCGGATTTGAACCCATTTTGGTTTGGATTGGAACAAATTTGGTGTCGTTGGGTTCATCTTTTTGAGACGTTCAATTCGACTATAAGTTTGCTGAAATCGGAGTTTCGTGCTTGAACATGAATGTTTTTTTATGATATATCAGCTAATGTATATTTGTATGCTATATTTTGAAACTATGCACAAGTATTAATGTTTAAACATGGGTATCTTATCTAATCTGGATTGTTGGCTTTGTTGAATTTATTTGTAGCAATATATTATGTTTTTATGTTTTTTTTTTGCTCCATCTGCATTCAAGTGCTAACCTTTTTAAACATATAAAGCACCTTTTGTTTTATGCCTTGTTTAATGATTTAATTTAATTTGTCAAGCTTGTTGATCGTAATAATTCTATGTTGGTGCTTCCGACTAGCACTTTTTATTCAATTTAATTTGTCGAGCTCATTGATCATAGAACTCTATGTCAGGTGATTTGGACGAGCATTATTTTTCGTTGCTTTTATTTGTTAGGTTTATTTTTCCCCGTATTTATCTTTTTCTTTGGCATGTTATTTGGAAGCTAAATCATCAATATTACTACACTAAACTTTTAATCTCTATTTTTTTTTCTAAGTTTGTTTTTCCACGTTTTTCTCTTTTCCTCTGACATGTTTCGAGTAAGTTAATTCATCAACATTGCTCCGCTATTCTCAGTTAGCTTTATCTTCCGTTTCTATTTTTTCTTGTTTTCTTGGAAGTTTTGTGTTGTGATTCTAGCCAGGAAATTCTTCTTTAATCATAATGGGAAAAATCTTTCACTCACATTTTCTTCCATCTTTTTTTTTTTCCTTTAATATTTTTCTTCAAATACTAGAATGCCTAATGTAAGTAATATTACAATACATATGAAAATTTTGTTGCTATGCTTTGCACTTTGGTGATCCCTAGCGAGCATGTTGCTTGTCATGTTGTTTTTGCAATGCATTTCCATCATATATTATTCTGATTCTAATGTTTGAATACTAGGAGTGGAGTTGGTACCTTTTAATTATTTGAAACTATATTTTGTGAATGCTAGTCTCTACGTAGATGATTTTGTTAAATTTATGTTTCAGATTTGTTTTTTTTGACCTTTCATGTTAAATATGAAAATATGTTTAGTTATTGAAGAGATCACTATTTTCAAATTTTATTATAGTATTTTTATGAATTGTGTGTCATGTAAAAAGATGTGTTCCAACGCTCTCAACTTTTTTCTTGGGCTTTTTTGTGTGATGTTGTAGACTAAATTACAGAAAAAAGTCGTATTATTTTAGAAAGGTGCTGAAAGTTTAGCCTTGCACTATTTTGGGCATTGGTGCTTCAATAATTTCTTTTTCTACATGATATTATTTTGCCTTTCACTGTGGTTGCTTTTACTTTTTGATCAAATTTTCACACTATTATTTAACGATTGATATACTAATTAGGAATTATCTGATTTTTTTGGGGTCACTGTCATTCAAAATGGTCATGTTTTTTTTTTTTTGCATGCTATTAATGAATGAAAGAGAACAATATACTCACCTAAGTTTTCAACACCATGGCAACATGTACCTAATAAGAAAATACTTCACTTTCCTAAAATTTCAGCTTTTGCTCAAGGCATATCTGATAGTGATAGGAAAATGGATAAGTGTATAGTGCTTTGGAATGCATCAATTTTCCTAGAAGTAATGCTACACTGAAAATTTTCTACATAAAAATCATTTGGGCCGCACTTTTATAGGTGAACAAATTAAGTCTGAGAAAATTACCACGACTTCTGTTTGGGAATTTTTTTCACCTCATGAAGTGTTTATATGGCGTTAACTTTTTTGTGTGTTTTTTTAAGGTGTACAGTATCTCTATTTTTTCTATTAGTTATGTAAGTGATCTATTGCTGAAAATTTGGTTGAAAAGAGGATCATTTTAAATGAAAATAGTGTTGATTGGTTTAGTTGTCAGTGATGTGTCTGAAAAATATTTTAAAATGCCAAAGCTACAGGACATGAAGCAAATGACATATTAGGCATCTTAGAGTTTTTTTTATGTGGGGTCTGAAAACAAATGACTCTTACTTTCATTGTGTGAGTTTATGGATGTTCTTGGTCAAAGTTTTAGAAAGCAGATTAGTTTTATTATGATAAAACACTATTCATAGATTTCATTCTCATTTTACGAGAAATTTGTGATTTGTTTTCAAGTTTCTCGAAAGCGCAAACCTTTATGATTACTTATACCTCATGATAATGAGAAAGAACTTTTGATTAAAGCTATTGGTTAAATAGACACTAAGTACTTAGTGTCTAATAAGAATAAATTAATTTTGGATTGAAAATTTATCTCAATGAAATTAAAGTGGATGTTAGGAGAAATGATAATGAACCAAATCAAGATCTCATCATTCAATCATTAGAGTTGTTAGAATCCCTAGTCTTTTTAGTTAGAGGTGGTAATCAACCCCACTTGTTCAAAGGATCATTGTCGACAGTCATGAGCAACTTCATGTAAGGTAACCTTATAGACTTGGGGTAGATGTTTATCTAAGAGGATAAATTCAAGTCTATCTTAGTTAACAAAGGGTTTTATGACTTATCAAGTATTCCATATGATTCCTTATTTTAGGGGTTTTTAGCCATGAAAAACATACAGACTCTAGCTATAATTATAATTTAATGTTGTAATTTCGTCCCAAAACTACCTGGCAAAAGGCCAAGCATAGTCATCTTAATTGAGACACCATTCATCATCAAAATTACTAGTTAAAGGACAGGTCAGGTCCTTACGAGCGAGAGATCGTTTGAGAATAAAATATATTAATATGCTTCATAAGACATTTTGCTTTTTATGAGCTTAACTTATCCTCAAATTTATCGTCCTCAACAAATAGTTGTGAATGATGAATAAATTTTGCTTTCAGTTATGAGTATATTGCATTTGAATATTTTGAATTTTATGAAATTTTTTATATTCTTATTTTTTGCTTAAATTCAAGTTCAAAATGATTTGCATAAGGATCTGAGGGTATTTTGAAAATATTCTTTTCTGTAAGATTTACTTTCAATAGGGTCATCTTATTGTTTGAGTATTTTATATTATTTTTTTTATTTAAACTTAATAAACTCTATTCACTTATTAATAGAGAATTGGGTTCCAATGTTAACTTTGTGAGCTATTATATGAGCATTGAATATGAGTGCGTGCGTGAGTTTAAAAATGATTCATGTAGCCGACCCCAAGTAGTGAGATAAAGGTTTGATATTGTTGTTGTTGTGTGCTTTTTAGTTTGCCTGCATAATACAATTTTGCGCTTTTAGAAAGGTAGTGTACTTCTTTGAGTAGCTTTACGCTTCTCAAGGCAGTAATGTATTTCTTGAAGCAGCGGCTCATTTTTCATACTAAAATTCGTACATACATTATTTTCAATTTGTGTAGCATTCTTGGATGTTAAATTTGGGCGTTTAACACAGTCGTTGGAGCATATGTGAGCATTTTATTTTCAAAAGAGATTTAAAAATTGGTTATGCATACTTCTCTGGGCAAAAAATGTAGAATGCATTTATTATTCAATATGTGCAGCATTCTCATACGTTAAATTTGAACATTTGTCATGCTTGTTGGAGCTGAGGTCTAAAAAAGAGAAATCAAGAATTAAAGCATTTTTCTTAGCGAGGCAAGGTGCAAGCCTTAAGGTAGATCGAGGTATAAGCCTCAAAATATAAAAATAAAACCTCATTAAAATTATAAATAATTCATAAAAATGAAAAAATGTAATAAATCATAAATATATTTACTTTATTCATCATCATGATGACATATATTACATGTTATCATAATATGAAAGTTTGAAAAAAGATTTGACGTAAACACTTAGAGCTTAAATATGCCAAAAGGATCCGGAACATGATGACCTCATGATCACTTTCATATTCTATAAAAAAGTTCTCTTATATAATATTTCTATCATCATTGGATTCTATCTTATTCTCTTCTTCAAAATTGTCTTCAATTACAATATTTTTTCTTCATTGATATAAGTTAGCATTGCATTAAATATAATCTAAAGTAAATATAATAAATTAATAACACAACTAAGTAATTCATTACACTCAAATTATCTTTTGATTTTTTGAATCTCCAACCCCACTCCTTTTAAATGGTTGTGAGTATAAGCTGCTATTAATTCAGTACCGCTCCTTCATCAAATCTTTTATTATTTTATGATGTATTCATTTATTATGAGATAATATATCATCAACAATCAAATGATTCATTTCTTCATCATCAGTTCATTGCCTTTAAAATTTGAAATGTCTATTTTTAAAATTTTTTTATTAAGCATAACGTGAATCAACTTTTTATTATGCATCTCCAATGGGATTTTGAGGTTTTACCTATTATGTTGTGAACGTTGCTAATGAGTTTCTCCCATCACGCTAAAAAAATCATATATGAGTTCTACTCGTTCCAAACACGTCGCCACTGGGCTTCGAGGATTTTTGGGTTGTTGCATTTTATATTTGCGTGGAAGAATGCATTGATGAAGTTGATGACGGTAGAGCAAGCTTGGAAGTGAATGCGGCACAAAAGTTTTTTTTAATATTTTTCCCCTAGAGAGAGTTCTTTTTAAGAGAGAGAGAACAGAGGATTGATATTGGATCTTCACTTTCTAGTTAAAAAGTTGAGTAGGCGCAGGGAGGCTAGGCGGCAGTCGATTGGGGTTGGTGGTGGGATGATTTGCAGCAACTGCCTGGTGGTGGCGTGGAGTGTAGGAGGGGGGTGATGGCCTGTGAGGGTTGAGTGTGAGAGAAGAAGCACAGGGGGATTGGGCTAGAATATTGTGCGACTGAGGGGTAAGAGGCAGCTATTGTGGTGAATCATAGAGGGAGTGTTTAGATTTAGTTTTATTAACTTTTTATTTTTTGTTTACTTCTATTTTTGCACTCCCTTTTTTTTAATTAGAAAAGGGGTACCCTTTTGATGCAATAAAAGGATACAATACATGTACTAAAACATTATAAATTTTAGTATTATAATTGTTTTAATTAACTTAGATATAAATATATAGTTTAAAAATTATTGAAATCGTAATTTTAAATTTTACGAATAATTACATTAGTTTTTTAGTAGACATTCCTGTGTCGTGTTCGTGTTGCCGTAGTCATGTCTGGACATTATAACCTCACAACAATATAGATTTGTGTTTATCCTTGATTTAGTCCATGATAGCTTATGCTATTTCTCTCAAGAGGCTATACCTCAAATTTCACATAATCTCAGTGTGTACTTGTGAATTTCTATTTTAAAAAAAATATTCAATTATGAAGTATTCTTAGGTATTTAGATTATTAAATCCTGATTTTTGAGTGTATAATAAGAAATTATGATTAGAATTATTTTTCTTATTGTTGTTGGTAAACAACTGAAGCTGCCGTGTCATTCATAGTTTCAAAATTTTCAACTTTTACCAAAATAATGAACTTCATTCTAGTTGTTTGAAGCTTTTATTATATATTCTTTTTAGGAGGTTATGCTTTTTCTTCCTGCTAAAATTTGAAGCCTTCTGTGAAGTGTTTTTGGGGTTTGTCTAATTGGTGAACTATTATATACTTATATATTATTGGTATCAATGGTTCAGTTTCTATGCTTCATTGGAATTGCATTTAGGTTTCATTTCATTGGTTTGCTTTTAGATATAAATTTGTTTCAGCAGATAAATTTTATTTTCACTCATTTTCTTTGTAAGAATGAAGTTATTTACTACATTCGAGGAGTTTTGAAGGTTTTTGTAGATTTCAAAACCAATTTTTATTTTCAATTACATCTAACCAAAGCGATAGAATCCCTCAAAATTCAGTCTTTTTAAATTTGTTTTCTGGAGCCCTTCTGTTCATTCGCTGCCACTGTTATTTCTACAGATTCAGTATTGATTATCGTTCTCTATAATATCCACTATACTTAAAGTTCTAATTTATACCGACTCCTTTTCCAAATAAACTGAGCACTTACCATCACAGATGAGCTCATTGCCAATGCTGCTTACATTGGCACTCCTGGAAAGGGTATCCTTGCAGCTGATGAGTCCACTGGAACCATTGGCAAGCGGCTTTCAAGCATCAATGTCGAGAATGTTGAAACAAACCGCCGAGCTCTTCGCGAGCTCCTCTTCTGCACTCCTAATGCCCTCCAGTACCTTAGTGGCGTCATCCTCTTCGAGGAGACCCTCTACCAGAAAACAGCTGATGGAAAGCCCTTCGTGGAAGTTCTAAAAGAAGGCGGTGTTCTCCCCGGCATCAAGGTGGACAAGGGCACCGTTGAGCTCGCCGGCACCAACGCTGAGACCACCACGCAAGGACTCGATGATCTTGGCAAACGATGTGCGAAGTACTACGAAGCCGGCGCCCGCTTCGCAAAGTGGCGCGCTGTCCTGAAAATCACTCCCAATGAGCCTTCCCAGCTTGCCATCAATGAGAACGCCAATGGACTAGCTCGCTACGCCATCATCTGTCAGGAAAACGGTTTGGTTCCCATTGTTGAGCCTGAGATTCTTGTTGATGGGCGGCATGACATCGACCGCTGCGCCGAAGTGTCTGAACGGGTGCTTGCTGCTTGCTACAAGGCTCTTAATGATCATCATGTCCTCCTGGAAGGGACTCTGCTGAAGCCAAACATGGTCACTCCTGGTTCAGATTCAGCCAAGGTGGCTCATGAGGTCATTGCAGAGTACACGGTGCGAACCCTACTCAGGACCGTTCCGGCTGCCGTGCCCGCCATCGTGTTCCTCTCCGGCGGACAGAGCGAGGAGGAGGCGACTCTTAATCTGAATGCCATGAACAAGCTCAAGGGGAAGAAGCCATGGTCGCTTTCTTTCTCATTTGGCCGCGCGCTGCAGCAGAGCACACTCAAGGCGTGGGCGGGGAAGGAAGAGAATGTGAAGAAGGCGCAGGCCGCTTTTCTCTCTCGGTGCAAGGCGAACTCCGAAGCAACACTGGGGAAGTATGGCGGCGATGCCGCACTCGGAGATGGAGCCTCGGAGAGTCTCCATGTGAAGGATTACAAGTACTAATTCTGCTGCTTTGTTCTGTTGCAGGGAGAGGGGAATGAGGTATTCTGTTTTTGTTTTTATGATTTCTAAATACTTTCTTATGTTGCTTGCGTGCTGTGCTGTGCTGTGCTGTGTTGGTATGAGCCCTTAGTTGTTTCCTCATAATGAAGTGCTACTCTTCTGCAGTGTTACATTGAGGATTTCTATATGTTGAGGTGTTTTTGATGGAATAATGGATTGTAGAGATATATAATTAATATTTATGCAGTTTATGCAGTTTTTTGATTGATATTTCTTTGATTTTTTGTTTGCTAGGATTTCCTGATTGCTGTTTTGAGCTGGTTTCATTTGACAATGGTGTATGTTTTTGTTAGATATGAGCAAAAATTGGATTTGCAATCATGATAAATTGGAACTCTGTTTGATCCGAATAATTTTTTTTTTAGAATTGAGGGCTTGTTTGGGGCAATAGATCACAACCATATTTCTATTTTGGCTATTGTTTTTTTTTTTTTCTTGTTTTGTAAAAATTTGTGGTGAGAAGTTTTGTGCAACCTGATTTAATAATGTGTGGGAGCTATATGAAAATTATCCTCTGGTTTAAAAAAAGATATTTATAATATTTATAGTAGTTTTTTTTAAACTTTTTTTAAAATAATTTTATAGTTTTATATGGGCTCAAGATATCAGAAAAGGAAAGATCTAATTAAGTGAAGTATATAATGATGAAGATAAAAAGATATTTTTATTAGAAGTATGTTTGGATGAGATATTTTGATAAATTTTTAATGAGGATTATGAGAATACGATTAATTTTATTGGTGTTTTTAGTGGCATAAATGAAAATAAAAATTTTATTTTTATTGTTGTATGAATAAAATTGAAGTTAGAGAGGTTTTAGAGAAAATAAAATATGAAAGAATAATTGAACTTTATGATATTTCAATAGAGATGTGAAAATACTTATAAGATGTTAGTGAGTGGAGGAGTATGTTAGTTTTTATTTTTGAGAATAAAGATATGAATAAGAGTATGAATTATAGAAGAACTAAGTTAATATTATACATTAAAAATATGGGAGAATGTAATTGAATATAAGTTACTACGTTATACTAATACAACAACAATAACAACATCAAGCCTTTATCCCACTATGTGGGGTCGGCTACATGAATCCTTTTTCTCCATTGTGTGAATATTAGTTACTAAGTTATACTAATATTTCTCAAAATTAATTTGGATTTATGACGGGTAGGTCTATTGTAAAAGCTATATATTTATTGGGGTTTGATGGAATAGTTTAGAGAGAATGAGCAAGATATACATGGATATTTATTGATTTAGAGAAAGTATATGATAGTTTCAAGTCATTAAGTATATGCATATAGGAGCTATTACTTGTGTTTAAACACAAGATGATTTGACAAATTCTTTTCTATTTTAGTTGAATTACATCAAGGATTAACTTTAAACCCATATCATTTGCTTTAATAATGGTTGTTTTTATTAGACATTTGTAAGAGGATGTATCTTTGTGTATTCTTTTTGTTGATGATTTTATTAAACAAAAAACTTGAATTATGGGAATCAATCTTATAAAATAAATATTTTCATTTGAGTAGAACGACTGTTTGTGACTTTGGGCGATAAAGTTATTAAAAAGAGTATATATTTTAGATATCTCAATTTTATTGTTCAAAGTGATGGTGAAAAATGATTCACATAGCTGACTCCATGTAGTTGTAGGAAAACTTCTTGTTATTTTAGTATAATTGCATAACTATCTTCATAAAAAAATTATAGCAGTTACAAATAGATCCTGAGATTCAAATATTTTGAAATGCTTTTAGCAAAATATTGGTGTGCAAATTGAGAGAGGTACAAAGACAATGAAAAAGCTATAGAAGTGAGAGCTCCTCTCATTATTTTTAGTTTTTTTTTTCCTTTAAACTTCGCATCTCTCTTGCCTATGGATAAAATCTATTTTATTTTTTTGTCATTTAGTAGTAGATAAGCTCTAATAAAATCAGCCAAAACTAACTAAAAATAGAGGTGAACAAAAAACTAATCGAGTTTTTAATATTCAAACATTTTTAACAAATTAAATCATACCCAAATCCTAACCTAAATGATTTTTTTTAATGAAGTGAGGAAATTATAACGGCTTATATAAATTACAATTGTTATCTAGAGCTTTCATTTATATCTGTCTGAATAGAGGGATCATTATGTGTAGAACTAAAATTTGATCACTATTATTTTCATATTTTACAAAGCAATAAGAAAACCGTCCAAAGAAATCAAGTTGTGTCTCATAGGAAGTAAGAGGAAACTTAGGCTTCATTTTTTTACTGCTTTATAAAATAATTCTTTGTAAAAAATCTTTTGAATATGAAAATTTTGTACGAGAAAGCTGCTTCATAAAGCAGTAAGAAAGTTATCCCACTGTAAAACTTCTGCTTATCATGAAGTAAGGTGTTGGTTGATCTTTTCATTCCTCATGAATCCAAAAGATTTCTCAATATTAGGACTTGTGGTTATCAATTATGGAAAGAATATTGCATGGGAAACTCTTAATACTCATTTCAAAACTAATCCAATAATTTTGAATCAAACTTAGACCAACATGTTACAATACTGAACAAAAAGGCTCAAAACATAAGCCATTTTTACTTGAATTAGTGGAAAAAAGAACATATAATGATTTACATTTGTATGGCTCTCTTCAGTTTACTTACATGTACTCTAGCCACAGAAAAGGCAAATATTTATAGTGGATAAAATTTTAAAAATTCACTGAGAAGGTCAAGGTAGTATGCAAGGCAAGGAAAAAACCCTAAAAAAAGTTCAAAATCACCAGGATTTCTCCTCCTCTAGCCTAGACCAACACAGGAGATCCTTATTCTTCCATTAAAACTTTCTCACTACCTCTTCTGGAAGTTTAAGAACTTAATAGAATAGGCGAATACGAAGGTGAAGACGAAGACAAATGCGAAGTGAACTAAGGCCACATAGCCTAGGAAATCATGCTCATATCCTAGCTTTAGATTCAAGAAAGTTTTGACATCTAAGCTAGGCTCTCCTGGTATCTCTACTTTGTTATCTAATTCCCCCAGCTGAGACACAAGTAGACCATAAATGGTCCAGGACACAGGATTAGCCCAGAACATCCACCTCCACCACACAGGCATCATCTTTTAAGGTAGATAAATTAACAGATTTCAATATTAGATAGTAGGGATTAAAGATATATTAAAGCAAAGAAATGGCGTACCTTTCGCGGCAAAACGAAACCGCAGAACAAGTTCCAGAAGCTGTAAAAGAAGGAGGATACTACGCCGGCGACTTGGTAGCTTGGAGTTAGTGCTACAGCCATCATGCCGTATAGTGTGAAGTAGATGAAGCACATGAAGGTAAGGAAGAAGAACCAGAAGAACTTGTCTGCTCTCCATCCAAAATCCATCATGGAGAACAGGAGAAGGGTGTAAACAAAGCTCTGGACAGCAATATAGATTGCTTCAATGCTCACCTGAAAAAAAGCAAATTTTGTAATGGTACAAATGTTGAAGGCTTTTTCCCAAAACCATTAAAAACATCATGAAAAGAATATGCTCTTTTACTGGTATATTTTACTGTTCCTCGCAAAAATTCATTTTGCATGATTAGATGAATTTACAGGTGAAAGATAGAGTGTAGTAGTAGTATTTACTTGAGCAAATGCGTATGCCAAGGATGAGTACATGCCAGCTGCCCTTTCACGATAAAATACTGTCCTCTCAATTGCCACAACAGGTTGCACGGTATTAGCATTGGTAGCTCCAAGGAAGAAAACAGCAGCATAAATTGCACCCATTAAATTGAACAGGTCCTGTTGTTTGCTTCTGTTTGACCAGTAAAGCGGTGATCTTTCATGAGTTTACAGTATACCTAAAGGATGATATCTTGAAATAAAAACATAACCAGAATGTAGATGCTACTGAAATTTTGGCTCACAAGTCATCCAATTATGATAATTGTTTTACGTTCATTCTAATTGCTAAATTCTGGGTACAACAATCAATGATAAGTAAATAATAATAATAATAATAATAAGTATCAGAGAAAAAAAGGTTCATGATGTGTAGGAAGAGGAAAACAAAAGTTAAAACTAAGGGGTTGTTTAGGATTACTTTTATTTTTTTCCTTATTTTTGTTTTCAAAAAAGGAAATTTATTTAGTATGTTTTTAACTGTTCTTATTCTTTTATCTTTTAAAAGCAAATCAAGTTGTTTCTAAAAATACTCAATAATTTTAAGATGTTTTGAATATTTTTATAAATAACTATAACACCTGACTCCCACCACAGCCACTGTAATGCAGCCACCGCTGCATAAATTTACTTATTATATCCAATAAAAACTAAAAAAATATTTTATTTTTAAGTAACCAAATATATTTTAATTCATGTCAAAATATAAATAAATGAATTAAAAAAAAAAACAACAGTGATCCCAAATGTCAGTGAAGTGATTTATGTTATTACTATCAACATTTTGACCAGCATGGAGGATAAAACAAAGGAATTATTTGCCCCAAGTTATTGGGGCAAATGTGGGCAAAAAGCATACAACTACAGGTCCCCTACAACATATTTAGCTTTGAAAAAAAAAAAAAAAAAAACTCAATTGTATTTTGTAAAGTAAAAGCACGCACTGGGCATGCCAATTAGCAGGGTCCAAGGTACAAAAACTAGCACAGTAATTGATATTGATCACAGCAGCTCACCACTTACCCACTCACATACATAATATTCTTGCGGCTGTTCAGCCACTACTGTATGCAGAATCTGTCACCAGCAACCAACCTCTTTAATGTTCTTCCTCCGTCGCCCGCCGACTATAGTTCTTCTAACCTCCATCTCTCGCCAACTACGTTACTTCCGACCATCATTGCAAACTAGTCCTTTAGACCTCCGTCTCCTGCCGACTACGGTCTTTTCGACCACCGTCGCACGCCGACTATAGTCATTCGGACTACCATCACCCAACTAAGGTCCTCCAGACCTATGTCGCCCTTCGACTATGGACCTTCCAACCATCATCGTCAACTACGGTCATTCTGACCTCCGTCTCTGTCGAATACAGCCTTTCCAACACTGCCGCCCTCCGACTACGGTCCTTCCGACCACCGTCGCCCAACTAAGGCCCTCCCGACCTCCATCGCTCGTCGACTATGATCCTTCCAACCATTATTGCCAACTACGGTTCTTCTGACCACCATCTCATGCCGACTACGGTCTTTCGAATCACCGTCGCCCCCCCCCCCCCCCCCCCTACGGTCCTTCCGACCACTGTCGCTCAACTACAATCCTCCCGACCTCCACCGCCTGCCGACTACGGTCCTTCCAACCACCATCGCCAACTATGGTTCTTCTGACATCCGTCTCCTTCCCACTACGATCTTTCTGACCACTGTCGTCCACCGACTACGATCATTCCAACCACCATCACCCAACTACGATCCTCTCGACCTCCATTGCTTGAAACTACTGCCCTTCCAACCACCATCGCCAACTACAATCCTTCTGACCTTCGTATCCTGCCGACTACGACCCTTCCGACCGCCGTCTCCCTTGACTACAGTCCTTCCAAACATCATCGCCAACTATGGTCCTTTTGACCTCCGTCTCCTGCCGACTACGGTCTTTCCGACCACCATCTCCCGCGACTACAATCCTTCAGACCACCATCTACCAACTACGGTCCTCCCGACCTCTGTCGCCCATCTCGACTACGGTCTTTTTGACGATAGCCACCTAACTACGATCTTTTCAACCTCCGTCGCCCGATTACGGTCCTTCCAACCACCGTCATCCAACTACGGTCCTGCTGACCTACATTGCTCGTCGACTATGTTCCTGCCACCCAAACAAATATATCAACACTGATTCTTCCAACTCCCACCATATATTGCACAATATATGATGTATATTTGCTACATAGAGTCAAGATCTTCCTCCTAAGGAAGGGCCTCATTTGTAATCGATTGTAAATACCGGTGGATTCAATCAAATTGGGCTAGGCCCCGTGGGTTTTCTCCTTTCAAGGATTTCCAAGTAAAAAATAACAGTGTCCCTTATAAACCCTCTAACCATACTGTCTTATTTGTTTGTGTTGGATCTTCGTACAAAGATAAGACGCTAAACTATATCACTCTTCCACTGCGAATATTCCAGGATGCAACACTATGCATTTTCTATGTTTGTATTTTCCTCTGACCTGAGTTGCTCTACATTTCCAATATATGTATGCTTTCTGCTACAATTTGCTAATATTTTCGTTATGGTATCAAAGCAGTTGTCTTCCGACACTCTGTTTTGAATTGCTATGAGTTGTTTGTGTTCGGTTCTCCATTGATTCAACTGTCATTAAACTTGGTGAAATTTTAGTTTCTTCTCAGCTTACATTTCTTATATCCAATATTAAAAATATTGTGCATCTACAACAACTTGTTGATAATTATCCAACTTGGTGCTCTCAAATCCTCAACCTATTTACTGTAAATTGGTTTGATGGATATCTTGATGACACCACTATTTGTCCCTCTAAACATTCCGTCTCCAATACCAGACAACTAACACCCAATCCTCAATTTACTCTTTCGTCTTCTCATATATCAAAATTTGGTTGTTACCCTATATTTAACCATATCCCCCAACTGCTTTATAATACAATCTCAACTTAGACACTTGTCACTCACTCTCAACATGAAAAATCAGTCCATGATTGGTTATCCTTCAACAGTGAAACTCATAGTTGATAGCAATGTAGCAAGTGGAGGTTCCATTGATGTTGAAGATATAATTTTGTATATTTAAATGGTTCGCCAACAAACTATCAAGCCTTTAAGACATCCATTCATACAAAGCTTTCTATGATAAGCCTCAACGACTTTTTTTCTCTTCTTTGTAGTGAAGAGGCAAACCGTGCAACTGAAGCTGCTAAAGAACTTACTCTCACAGACTCCACTCCCTCAACAAATTCAGAATTTTCTCTTACAACAATTCAAGGTAGTGGCCGTGGTAATTTTTCTGCAGCTATAGGTCGTGGCAGAGCTTTATCCAAAACTTTCTCCTCCTTTGTTTCATTCAAGGGCACACGCCCCAGACCTCTCGCCGACAGCCAAATCTCTAAAAAATGAGGTCATTCAACATTTAATTGTTTGCATCGAACAAATCTAACTTATTCTCCACCAAATGCATCTACTACTCATGTTTTACTTGTTGACGCCTTAGGTTCTTCTTCTCCATGGTACTAGATAGTAGTGTCACAACTCATTTAAGATTTCTAGTCTATTCAACAACCATCCACTTATGAAAGTTCTGACCATGTTCTTCTTCGCAATAGAAATGCTCTACCCATTACCCATTCTTCACTCAAGGTTTTCCTTCCTACACTATCACGTAAACTTTCCCCAACTCCTTTACTTCATGTTCTTAATCTCTCTCATAACCTTCTTTCTATCTCTCAACTTACCAACGATAATAACTATTATATTTTATTTCATGGTTTGAGCTACACTATAAAGGATCAAAATAATCATCGCACTCTTCTCCACGATCCCTGCCATAACGATCTCTACCCTGTGTCACTCTCCTCTTCAACAATTATGTTTATGCAACTGCTCTGCTATCAGTTTCAACCTCTTCCAACATCTAGCAAGGTTGCTTGGGTCACCCCAACTCCTCTATTTTCACTGTATTCGTAAAACAAATTCCTAATATATGTATTTCTTCTTCTTTTTCTACTAATTTTAATTCATGTGCTCTTGTCAAGAGTCACCGTTTACCTTTTAATGAATCAAATATCATTTCTACTTCTCTTCAACTCATTCATGTGGACTTCAGAGGCCCATCCCCTATTCCTTCCAATGCAAGTTTTTGATTTATGTTATCTTCATTGATGATGACATCCACTACACTTGGATATATCCATTAAAACACAAATATGAAACTATTCTAAAATTTATCACATTCAAGAAATTTATTGAAAAATAATTTAATTTAGCCATTTGTATACTACAAACTGATGGTGGAGATGAATTTCCCAATAACCAACTCACTACATTTCTCACTCATCATGGAATTTACCACCAATACACTCCATCAGAAAATGGTATAACTAAACAAAAACATTGCCATCTTTTAGACACTATTCGAGTCTACTCATTGAATCCCAATTACCTTTCCACTTATGGGTTGAAACTTTGCTAATTGTTGTATATTTAATAAATCGACTACCGTCTCCTACCATCTTCATCTCACTCCCTTTCAGCTACTATATAATCAACCCCTGAATATTCTCACATTCGTATCTTTGGTTGCAAATGCTATCCCTGACTTCATCCACATGCCCCACACAAACTTGCCCCTCACCTAGCATCTTGAACTTTTTTAGGTTCTACTCAATCTCAAAAAGGCTACATACATAACAATCCTTTAATCAATCTCATTTTCATCTCCAAAAACGTTAACTTTGATGAAAATTCAACTGCTCCCTTCATTTCTTCACCTTCAAACACCTCCACAACACCATCACTTGCTACAATTTCAACTCCACTTCCTCCTACTAGTTCAACACTCGTATTCACTTCCCTTCATCAATATTTTCCAACACAACTACTCAAACGTCATCCATTTCACCATCCATTCACTCAACACTTACTTCCTCATCTCCTATTATGTGTCCTTCATCATATTCTTCTTCGACCTCATCTACTTCTACAACACCACCTTCCAAACACCCAATGCTTCCTCGGTTTCAAACAGGTCATCTCAAACCTTGTCAAATTCTTGACCTCAACCATACCATCTCTCCTAATCCTACATGCTACACTCAGCTATAAAAACTCCTAAATAGCATGCCTACTACTGAATTCCACACCCTCCAATCCCTAGGTACTTGGACCTTGGTTCCATCTCATCTCACTCAAAATGTCATTGGCTGTAAATGAATTTTTAAAATCAAATGCCACTTTGATAGCTTCATTGCTCGACACAAGGCTAGATTAGTTCCTCAAGACTTTAAACAACAGTATGACATCGACTATCTTGAAACTTTCAGCTCGGTCGCCAAATCACCTATCATCCGTTTATTCCTTATCGTTGCTCTTAACTTCAACTGGCAAATTTTACAGCTTGATGTGGCAAATGCATTTCTCCAAGGCCCCTTACATGGCATGGTCTACATGACCCAACCTGAACGCTTTACGAATCCTAAAAATTGCTATCATGTGTGCTTGTTCAAAAAAAAAAAAAAAAACCATTTACGGAGTTAAGGAAGCTCCTTAGCAATAGTTTGCTACCCTTTCCTCATATCTACAGACTACAGTAGCAAGGATTTCATAGCAGCTCAGCTGATGCTTCTTTTATGATCTTCCACAGTAACAATATCCAAATACACATTCTCATCTATATGGATAACATCTTAATTACTGTTAACCATTCACCAACTATCTCCACACAGCTTCACAAACTTCAACCACAATTTCATATAAGAAATTTAGGTCCTCTTACTTGCTGGCTTGGAATTGATGTTCATTTATCTCTTGCCAGTTATCATCTTAATCAGAAACATACATTCATGACCTCCTCAACAAAGCCGGCATGCTTAACTGCAAACCACTTTCCAATCCTCTCCCATCCAAATGGCCCATAGCTCCGACTCTCCAAAATCCCTTTGCCAACCCTGCCCTTTATCGCCAACTAGCATGATCTCTTCGGTACCTTACAACAACAAAACCTGATATTGCATTCACTATCAATAAAATCTGCCAGAACATGCACCAACCTTTAGAATGCCATGACGAAATGCTGAAACGCATTCTTTGCTATCTCCAAGGCACTTCTAGTTATGGTCTTCTCATTCAAAAATGCCCACTCAAGCTTTATGCCTTCTCTGATGTGGGCTAGGTAGGTGATTTAAATGTATGTGTTCTGCTTCAGTTTGCTGATTCCATCAGTAACGAGGGCAATCTTAAAATAAGACTCTCTTGGATGGTAATAGTAATAGTACTTTAAAACGAAAAAGATAAAATAATAAAAGCTAAAGTTTACAAAGCTTCTGATTAGATGTGCGAGTTTCTTAATATTTTTCCATAAGAAAACTTGGACAACCTACTGCACAAGATGGTCGTATAGCATGTGCATCACGAATAATAATGAAAAAACAATCATACCAAAAAGTTTATTTATAGTCAACAACACATGATCCGCAACGCTTTCCCCATTTTTTAGAATTTATTTATTACGCAGAAGAACTGAATGCTGCTTATTTTGATACGAAGCGATATGGAATGTGGATGTTGCATACCAAGTATTGTTAAACAGGCAAAGGTTGAGAATCTTGATCTTCTTTTATTCAATTATATAATTTTTTTTCCTTTTCTTAATTTCACGAGCAACTTCTTGCTCCATTCTCCTCATGAGATTAGGATCAAGAAGCTACAATAAAAAAAGAGAAAGAAAAAAACAATGATAAGTTTCACAAATAAGATAACTGCAAAAATTTCAGAACTTACGTCTTTTTCCCCTTTCCCCAAAACATAGTTCCAAATAGAAGACCAGTGACAACTGTTGAGAAAAACCGGATGGCATTATACTGTGGATTCCTCCAATAAGACCAATGCTGTTTCCAGAAACAAGCGGTGCATTGAGTTACAAAATTCTGGGCATACTTAGTAGAAAAAGCAAGGTCGGTGGAACCAGATTTTTGAGTGCTCAACTCCTTGATGAGTTCTTGATTTTTTCTGTTATGGAAGAGAAACATGAATTAAGTGAGAAGGTTACCGGATGGAATTGGTTAAATAATAACGCCTTAATGGGCCTCTGGCCTTCAGAAAATCAAATGTTCAAATCCATTCAGTTCCATGAAAAAAAAAAGACATGGCTTCCCTTTTTCTTTGCAGTAGGCTGCATTAGCTTTTATTGTGAGTGGGAGAGGGAGGAGGAGGGAGGGCGGTGGGCGGAGAGAGAGAGTGCACGTGTGTGAGAAAAAAAACTGATACTTTGACTGGTTTGAGAATAAGTAACATTTTCTTACTGATAAAGAGAGGAATGGGAATAAAATTCAGCAAAATCCAGGTTCAGCTGAGCTTCAATAATAGGGGAAGTAATTTCCAGCATCCATGTGGCAGGATTATAACCTTCAGTAATTCTGGAGACCCCTGGAATTGACTGAATTTTCTGTATTAGTTTAAATAAAGAAGGTATATGTTGTCTCTTTACAATAACAATTCACAATGTTGTTACTATTAATAATATCATTTGGATAACGCTATTGAAGAACCAACATTTCACTGGCATTGAAGTAGAGATACGATATCAATGAACCTAGATAATCTATTCAAATAATTAAAGCAAGTTTGAATCTTTAACCAGAATCCCATCTGAAAAGAGAAGTATTGTTGCAAGAAAGCACTAATTAATTTCATGCTAACGTAAGTAATTAGCTCAAAATGAAAAATTCTGCTCACATTTGAAAAAATGCAGCTAGATTCACAACATGAAAACTTACTTCAAAATATTCTATAAGCTTGGAAGAATGATGCCCAAGTTCTCCAGCATATATTAATTGTCCTCCCAGTTTCATTAGAAGTAACTGCAATCAGAATGAAACATTATCCATCAGGATTATCTATATATTGAGTATTATTGAGTCATGATATAATAAAAAAAAGTCGAAAAAATACAAACCTCATCAAAAGTTTCAAAAATATCAATGCTTGGCTGATGGATGGTGCATACCACCGTTCGTCCGGTATTCACAGTATTCCTCACTGTCCGCATAACAATTGCTGCAGCTCTAGCATCAAGACCAGATGTTGGCTCATCCATGAAGATGATGGATGGATTTGCAACCAATTCGACAGCAATTGTTAGCCTCTTTCTCTGTTCAGTTGATAGACCATCCACCCCAGGAAGGCCCACTAAAGCATTCCTCAACAGGTTAAGCTCAACCAAATTCATAATCTCTTCCACAAACATCTTCATACACAATGTTTTCTACATGTTAGAATTGGCCATTTGAAATTCTATAATATTGACTGTAAAAATAATCAAATTGTTAATTATAATTTTCTGTTAGTCAAATTCTATAATACAAATAAAAGTGATATTAAGAAGGAAAAAAGCTTCACAAAATGAAATAATTTAGGATTCTACAACTGTAAAATATTGTTACTGAAAAGTTGTACTTGTACCATACAGGTTGCAACATAATAAAGCCAAACTTTCAACATAAATTAGCAATTCTCAATCATACATGAGCTGGGGAGTCATTATTGAGAAGTTAAGATACATAATATAACTAATCGTTATTTTCCATTGCTTATTTGCTAGATCGTCCCACGAGCTTCTAAAGGTGAGAACCATATTAAAAGAGCGAGTAGAGAAGGACATGAAGCAGAGTTACCTTTCTAGTTTCTTGGTCTATTTCTGGGGAAAGACGAAGCCAGGCTGAGTATGTCAGCGATTCATATACAGTAACATGTGGTGAATGAATGTCATTCTGTTCACAGTACCCACTAACCCGAGCAAATGTTTCTTGCTTTTTGGGGTATCCAGAAATATTTATATTTCCTTCAATATGCCCTCCAGTTTTCCTTCCAGCTAATACATCCATCAATGTAGTCTTCCCAGCTCCACTTACACCAACTAGAGCTGTCAAGATGCCTGGTCTAAATGCACCACTCACGTCACAGAGCAATTGAAGCCGTTTTTCTTCAACTCCTCGTTTTTTCATTTCCTACGGGGGCAGAAGTACGGACATGTTAATAATATTACCGTAAATTCTGAAGCTAAGAAACCAAAATAAAGACCGACAATTTTCAAGTAACCAAAAATTCTATTAGTTGGGAAATGTAAGTGGAGACATGAGTTGAAGCAAATCTAAGAGTTTAAGAGTCATCGAAAATGCAAGTTTTGTCCATTAAGGCGAACAAACGGAAAGTAACTTTTATTTTAGTAGTTTGATTGTTTTTCTTTAAGTAGGTGTTTAGCTTTCCTGTTTCCTTTTTAATTTTGGTAAAACCCGCCGATGTTACCATATAAGAGATGATGGCTATTTTTTTTTTTTGATGGCTATTGATTATCTAAGTTCATTGGATTTATTTGGATTAATTTGACTATTTGTTGCTATTGTTGGATTCTTAGGATTAATTGGTTATGAATTTTTCAGCTTCAGCAGTTTCATTTTGTATTCCAACCAAACAATAAAATTTGTACAGCTCCTGCATTTGAAATACTTTACAGCCTAAAGTAATCCAACCAAATAGCCCTTAAATGATCAGAAAAATCATATTTGTTTAATGCAATCAATCCCAATAGTGTAGGACGAGAAGAGCAACCATTTTAGTGAAATAAAAATTCAATGATAGGAGCACTTTTAGTTTCAATGGATCTTTTTGACTTGCAACCTTTGCACTACCTAAGGCCTTTTCTAGGCATTCAGTTCAAGCATCATTTGGGCCTGATGAGATGGGATAGTATAAAGCCTTTCGGAGTTTTAAGAGCTTAGTATGCTCGGCTAGAGCAGTCAAAGAGGAGATCCAGATTTAAACTTTAGCATTAAGTCAAGGGAGAGAATTTTTTTGCATCAAGTCTATTTTGCATTGCATGGAATATAATATTATTAGAATACTCTTATTTATGGAGAATTGAATCAAATGGTTATGACTGTACATCTAGAAGAACAAATATATATTTATGGAAACCTTTTGTGAAATCTTCAAGTGTTCTATTGTGATTTGTGCATTTGTTATATGATTCATCGAGATTTGGAATCCCATCTTGAGATTAACATCTGATTCATCTAGAGAATTATGCAAACATACAATTCTTTCTTCTCATAAATAGTTCAATCACCTAAATATATATGGAAGAGTTCTCTTAAGATTAGGATGGACATCTCTCTTGCTTCTCAATTGAAATATTCTCTTTGTGGGTAGGGTTTCATAGAGGATTTGGCGGCTTCTACAATGCATGAAATAATAAGAAATTGTGGTGAGTTAATTTAGTTTGTCAAATTACTCATGGGCTTCTTTGAGGGTGTGCTTAGAAATATACGAAGGGCAGCTAAAGCTTCTTTGATTGTGTATGTCTTTTGTGACATTTGACAATGAATAAATTCTTCTCTTTTCTCTCCTACACATAGACTAGGTTGAAAATAAACCTCATAAAAGATAGAACTTTCTATGTTAGTTATTATCTTTCTCTTTGGTGAATATCGCACTAAATTTGATGCTCTCATTTCGATAAATTACAGCACAAATTCTGGAAGAATACCCAGATTTTCAGTCAAAAGAATACATACATGTAACATTCATTACCCATATTTAACTTGCAATCTTAAATCATTAAATTGGAAGCAGGCAAAAGGTCATAGAAATTTTCATCCTAATTAGTAATTTCAACCCTACTTTAACAGTTACTGTTTGAATTCCAACAAATAGAGTAACCATGCCAAAAAAAAATCTAAGTAATGTTCAGGTCTTTGGCAGTGACTTTACATGCACTTACTAAAAGAAAGGCATCATATTAATCAAGAAATAGAACAAATAGATTACAGAACTCTCATTTGACCAGAAAAAAAATTCACTCAATATAGTAGGCGTAACTGAAAGAAACTTTTTAGAGTTCATTTATTAATTTTGATGAAATAATTGACTTACAGAAGGCATTTCCACGTAATAGTTCACATGTTCAAATACTAGCGAAAGGGCCCGGAAAGGCAAAACCATTCCTCGTGTAACTTGATTGTGCGTGCTTCTGTCTCTGACAGAATTCTTCAGAGTTGTTTCCATTTCCGTATCTAACCAATCAACAACAGAATGAGTCATAGATAATGAGTTGTTCTTTGATCATTCAAAAGGAAGTAGCACAAAAACCTATGAAACCTCTTCCTTTTCCTTTTATTAACAAATTCTTAGAGAAAGCATGAAGTTGCCTGTTTGTTACATTTTAAGGATAATGAAAAAAATAAAAAAAAGCATAATCAATTCTAGTAATAGATTCAGAAAGATAGCTACGTTCACGTGATATAGCAACTCTGGAGTAAATTACCCGGCACAGCTATATCTAAACTGGCTGTATCATTTTAACTTATGCCTACCTATCTTGAAAGCCCTGCTCTTAGCCTTCCAAAGAGACAAGGGTCGAAATAAAGCACTATCTTCCTCCTTTTAGTGTTTTAATTATACCTTAATTTAATTTTATTCTGATGCACAAAGTCATCACTCATTGAACTAGTAAATTAAGTGCATGATTCTGCCAACTTCACATATTTCGAATACACCTTATAAACTATAGTGTAGTTCAGAAGTTGAGATGAATCTCAGCACTGCACGCACCTACAACATTAGATTTAGCTGATGCTTTGACTCTTTCTGCTAATCTGGATAAATCTTCCATCTCTTCTTCCTCACTTACAATGATAGCTTTAGAATTCGTAATGGCTACAATGCAAGATAAACGTTATAAAAAAAAAGAGTGAATTCTGCACCAGTGTCAAAAGACAGATCAAAGTGTCAAAAGACAGATCAAAGGTGGAACACTTACGATTCAGATAAATTAAATGCCAACATGAAGCAAATATTAAATAGAAGAGCAAAACCAAAAAGCACTCCAATAGAAATCCAGTACCAATAGCCATTCACAAACATAGCCCTTGACTTGAGAATTGCCTTTTCCAATTGTTGATTCATTTATGTTGATGGCATTGTTTGGCTGAAATAAAAATAAATCCAAAAATATCAACATAGAAAGGAGGGTTTTCCAAGTATGAATAGGCAACTGTACTTATTAACTGTAGAGGCCATCAAAGAAAAAGAAAAAGTAAAAAATGGTAGAAATTTCCTGAAGAGCACCATAAAATTTACCTTGCTCCATCTAGGATCAAGAAATTCATTTATAGCAATGGCATTTTGTCCATACATCATCGGAGAAATCCAATAACCCCATATCCACCATGGCTGAATGTCATCTGTCCAGAAAATGAGAAAGGAACAAAGTGAGGACTGTCAACATTCTAACTAGAAATTTTAGTGAGTCTATTGGAGAAGTAAAACTTGTGATGATGATGATTATCAAGCTCCTGGCTTCTTCCCAAGGAACAAACTGTTACTGGAAGAAAAAAATAGATGTCGATAAAATTATCTTGTTGTTACCTTTGGAGATAACAAATCCTCCTAGAACAAAGACAACAAGTATGGCAAATACTCCGAATGTGTTAGCTATGACCATAGTTCTTCCAGATGCAGCAATGAATCTAAAGAGAGCAAGAGACATTTGGTGAACAGAGAAATATGCCAAGAACTGCCGGAAGAACCTGTTAATGTTAAAAAAATGCCATCATAAGAAACACAATTAATATTTGTTCAGGTTCCGTTTCTTAAATAAAAATAGAAAATATCAGTAACACATATTACACATGTTGTGATAAGCAGACATAAGTGATACGGGCGTGTAAAATTTAAGGCATAAATGCACCAATAAGGTTTTAGATAATTTAATGTAAGATGAAAATAGGTAGAGCAAAATTAATAAAATTAGAAGTTATCCACAACTTGCACAAAATAGGGCTATCAACTCATGTCACTCGAAAGGATTTAAGGATTCAAAACTCCAAACACACAATGTTGGGATAAGACTAATGATGATGATTCAATTTTTATGTGCTTGATGTAAATTTCAAGAGCATAAGCACGGAATCAATAGGATAACTTTTGGATAAAAAATGCAACAAAAGAACCATGAAACCACTAAAAAGAAACCTGGCACCAAAACATAAGTAAAATATTTACCGGCTGGCCGCAGGAGCAAAACCAATCCCATAGTATGTAATAAGTATCCATATTGATGATTCAACTAGAGAGATGGGAATCTTGACAACGACATATGATAGCACAAATGCCCAAGGAGGATAAAACAAGAAATCTCTTTGTTTATAGAAGACAGGAAGTCTGAAAATTGTCATAGCCAGCTCTGCCATACCATTGAACACCATATTTATCAAACTGAAGAATAGCACACCATAGTAGGTTCCACCATCAGCAATTGTTTCATGGTGCATATTGGTTCTCAAGAATAGAGTCAAGGTTATCACAGCCATAATTGTTAACTGGGTAATCTTAAATATGTAGATAAATGAATTGCGCTTCATCAGTAACAATTCCTTGTCGAAGCATGCCTTGAAGAGCTCCCAGCTGGACATGCCATACTTCTTTGTTGTCAATGCAGCAGGATGGGCTTTGGATTTATCAAAAGGGATTTTAAGATCTTCTGCAAGCCTTTCTCCAATATAAAAAGTCTTGAAAGAACTGGAAAATTCGGAGACAGAAATATGACGGTAAGGTTGATCTTCCCTAAAACCAGTATTGCTCTTGATCCTTCCTTGATGTGACCTCTTGCAGGAAGTCTGCAATTCCTTTCCTTTCTGGGCATTTGAAGCCCATGAACTCAAAGAACTCTAGGGTGTTCTCACGAGGTCCTTGATAGACAATCTGACCCTCCGACAACAGAATAACATCATCAAAAAGTTCAAAAGTCTCAGGTGCTGGCTGAAGAAGAGAGACAAGCACAGTTCCATCCATGACATGCACCATCTGTCTAATGAACTTGACAATCTGAAACGTGGTGGAACTATCGAGTCCAGTTGATATTTCATCCATAAATAGTGCCCTTGCAGGCCCAGCCAACATCTCACCTGTAAAAAGAAAAATCACATAGCCCAAGCTATTTAGGATAGAATGAGTGAATTAGCAACCATTAAACTTTTTAGAATGCCCCGCAAACTATAGGAAATTAAAGCATTTGAGATGCCAATTTCCATCATTCATATACCAGGATAAAGAATGAAAATCAAAGAGTTCAGATATCTAATTCAGGTTACATAGATTAATGTAAGTAGCCATGACCCATTTCAAGGAAATGAATTTCACACTAGAAGCAACAAATGATCTTAAATAGTTTTTCAAGTTATAGTTTACCAAAACCTAGATTACACATATTAGGATGTCATGCCATAATTGGTTAATCATCATCATTAGCCTAATCCAACTATATAGAGTTGGCCGTAGGTATGCTCTTCCATTCATGTTTAGTGGCACATGAGATATTCTAATTTGAGCAAGTCCTTTTACATCTTCTAACCACATTACCCTTGTTCTACCACATCATTAGCTTATTTTCATATTACCTACAAGTGTTTGTCTTATCAGTGGAGGTTTTTGATAGGAAGTAGTAGTAGAAATAGAAAACGATTGCTGAAATCAGAATTTAAGTAGGAAAAAACAAGTAGGTTTTGAAGATTTAATGGAGGAAAAAACAAGAAAAAACACTCTTGATTGAATAATAGATGAAAGAAAATAGCAAGATACAATTGATCCTCAATTCAAGAGGATGATCTATCTCTCCCAAATCTCCAGACGCCATTAGAGCCCAAGAACACCAAAGCACTACAAAAACTAAGAAAACTGGAGATAACCCTAACCCTAACCCTAATCCTAATCCAACCCTACTACATAAAGCACATAAATTAAACTCCCAAAAGATTAAACAAACCTTCTAAACTCAAAATTCCCTCATAATCTCTCTCTCTCTCTCTCTCTCTCTCTCTCTATCTCCCTCTACATAAGCTGCGGGCCCCACCTGGGGGAAACAACAGGCTTCCACCTACCCCTGCTGTATATAAGGGGATGGCCCTTATTTTGGGCTGACATGACCGGTCCCTCCTAGACCAATCTATCAATACTTCGCTCCCAAAGAATCACCTTGTCTTGAAGGTGAAAAGAGGGGAATTGATATTGCATCCTCTCGTGCAGCTCCCATGTAGCGTCATAATCGGGAAGGTCTCTCCATTTAATTAACACTTCTTTGATGTCTCCTTTTCCCTGTCATACCTCCTATAGCTCTAATGGTTCTAGAACCACTTCCAATTCTTCTATCAACATGGCTGGCAACTCTAAACAAGCTGTGTGATCCTCAATAGCTCTTCTCAACTGAGATACGTGGAACACTGGATGTATGGCAATGATGGGGGGTAACCTCAAACGATAAGCTACTACTCCAAACCTGATGTAGACAAGGGGGGGGGGGGGGGGGGGGGGGGGGGGGGGGGGGGGGGGGGGGGGGGGGGCGGGGGGGGGGGGGGGGGGGGGGGGGGGGGGTCAAATCAAATCCTAATATTTGATTTTTGACTCCTCTAGCTCATTAATATCCAAAAAGGTACCTCATTATGAAGCTTACTTTTGGAGTGGCCTTGTCCCTTCCCCTTCCCCTTTTCTTCTTGTCTCTTGGAGAACCGTGGCTTACTTTTAAAATGGTGGTTGAATTCAAAGCATTAAACTTTATAATAAATGTGCTTTAACTCTTGGGAGTTCGGCCAGCCACTGTTTTTTCCGTGCTTTGATGGTTTCCCGAGCCTGTGTTGCTTTGGATTCTAGCGGGCTGCTTTCTTACCGAGCCATGGACTCCTTGGTTCCATGAACTTGACCTTTGATTCATGTTCTGGTTTTAAGAGAGGCTGAATTCCGAACTGGGATGTAATTTCCCGTGACTTTGCTGCTTTGAACTCACGGCCTGCTAGCTTCCGAGGTGCTGGCTCCTTGGTTCCGTGAGGAGCTAGCTGTTTTTCCGAAATCTGTGGCTTTGTTGCTTTGAAATACTCGGTCTGCTAGCTGCCTCTTTGGTTCCTGGTTTGAGTGTTTATCCGTGAACTTTGGGGGAAGTTTTCTATTCCTTTTATGCTTTGGTTCTAATGGAAATTAAAGACATGTGGCTCTTGGCATTCCTCTACTTTGTCTATATATAGTAGATGTTATATGAGAAGAATATATGAGAGTGTGATAATGTGATTTTTGGGACAAAACCTGAGTGGTTTTTTTGGCTTTGGAAATCCTGCGGGCTCTTTCTAAGCTTCTTTCTCATCCCCTCCGGAAATCCTGCGGGCTCTTTCCAACCTTCGTCTCGACTCCTAATCTCTTTCTTCTCTCCATAGTAACCATTCCATTGTATCCTTCTTCTCAAAGTAAGCAAGTTTAGGGTGTCATTTTGTTTGTGTCAAATTTTGTAAGCGTCCAAATTGTAAGTGTCGTTTGTAAGAGTTTTTGTTTGTAAGTCCTTTTATAATATTAAAGTTGTGTTTTGTTTTGTTTAATTTGTCTAATTATTATAAGTTTTGTAATGTTCTATTTCCTAGTAAGGTCTCTTTTTGTGATAAAAAATTTGGGTCCCTCCCCAAATTTTTTATTGCATCAAAACCTCTCTGATATCTTTGAAGGGGAAAAATATCACCGAGCTAGCTCCTCATTCCTCTTGTTAGCTATTGTCCTCTGCCTGTAAGAGGAAGCTTCAAGAAAGCTCTATCCCCAACTATAAACTGGATGTCCTTCATCTGCCCATCCACATGTTTCTTCATAATTTGTTGAACTCTCAATAGATGCATTTTTCAATTTTTCCAACACCCTTTTCCGCTCCTTCAAGTATTCTTCTACTGAAGAAACTGGAGTGCTATTTTGCCTAAAATGCACCAAGTCGGGTGGGTCTCATCCATACAACACCTTGAACGAGATCATCTGGGAAGCAAAATGATATGAAGTGTTGTACCAGTACTCCGCCCATGCTAGCCACTTGGCCAAAAGCCGAGATTTCTCCAACAGAACATCGTAGGTATATCTCCAAGCTCCTGTTGACCACCTCCATCTGCCCATCCATCTAGGGAAGGTAAGCTGTACTTCTCTTCAGTACTGTCTCCTGCAACCTGAATAACTCTCTGGGGAAATAGCTGAGGAACATCTTGTCATTGTCGGACACTATAGACTCCGGTACCCCATATAGTCGGACCACCTCTCTGCTGAATGCTGCAGCCACTGTCACTGTTGTGTAGGGATATTGTAGGGGGATGAAGTGAGCATGCTTGCTCAGTTTGTCCATTACCACTAGAATCAACCCTTCAAATCGAGTAGCCAATCTATAAAATTCATTGATGCCTCCTCCCACACCAGATCAGGTAGAGATAGGGATTGAAATAGTCCCCCTGGAGCCATAACTATATACATATTCCTCTGACATACCTCACAACTGGCTACCAACTCCATATCTTTGTGCATCCCTTTCTAAAACAATTATGATGCTAATCTCCTATAGATTTTCTGCACCTCTGAGTGACCCCCAATCATACTCCCATGGAAGTCTTGCAGTAGGTGTGGAATATGGACTAATATCCTAGGCATCACAAATCCCTCCTAGTACATCAGCCTCCCCCCTTCTAGAGAATAGCCAGGATGAATGATGAGGACATCAACAGGAGATTCCGGCGCGTCTATCACCGGAGGAATCATAAATCGACAGCTATGATTATTTGTCTTTATTTATGATGCATTTTATATATTATTTTTGTTTATGCTTTAGTCTTTACCATTGTACCCCTGTGAGGGATTAGTTTGTGTTGTAGCCAAAAGGATATTTTAGTCTTTGAGTTTTTTGCTGCTTTGAGGCCTATATATGAGGGCCTAACTTTGTATGAGTTTTTTTATGATTGCTTAATGAAATTTCAGCCTTCTAGTTCCTTTGAGTGTTGAGAGTTCTAGAGAGAGGTGAAGCCCCTAGGAGAGTGCGAGCAACACCCACCAGCCGCACGAAGTGTCCGAGCTCGTAGTCAATTTTCTTTCTCTAAATCCCCTCCTCCCCCACTACCCGCCGGCCAAAGACCCCACAACCCCCATAGTCGCCGGCCAAAGCTCCACCACAACCCCTCCCCTAGCCGTCGGTCCAAAGGTCCTCCTCCTCCCCCATAGCCGCCGGCTAAAGCCCCAAAATCCCCCATAGCTGGCCACCATGTTCCCCAAGCCCTAGCCGTCGGCTGAACCACAATCCCCTTGATTTCAATTCAAATTGCCTCTTTAAGACTTTCCTAATTTAACCCATTACTAGTTGGGAAATTCTCTCAATTCAAATTCAAATGAATTCGAATTTCTAAATCTTTCCCAATTAGTCTAAACCTATTTTGGAAGATCTCCTAATTGCTACCAATCTGAAATTAAATTAGATTTAATCCCTCCCTCCTTTGCCCCCCCCCCCCCCCCCTCTATCCCCTCTCTCTTAATTAATTTCCCCCATTAATTCTCTCAATCAAAACCCTTCCCACTTAGGTGTGCCACCCCACCTTAGCCCAATTAGAGGAGATTCAAATTTTGAATAATTCCCTCCTTCCTCGAAATCTGAACTTAAATTTCAAATTTTAAAATTATTTTTCCTCCACAAACTAAACCCTAAAATCTGAATTTACAGCCAGCCTCTCTCCTAGCCTTGGTCGATCACCCAAACCTCTCCCTCCTCTTCATCTATTCTCCCTTACTTTATACACACTATCCAAGGAAGAAGATACACAACCCCGACCTACTTCCTCATGAATGGCCGATCCTGAACAAGACCATGGGTTGGTATACGATCATCAAGGATGAGTAGATGTGTTGAGATCACCCTTCTTCGACATCAACTTGGAGATCGACCACACCGTCGACGACTACGTTGATCAGATCCTCTTCACCTTGACGACTGACATCAACGAGCATCAAACCTCCGGATAATGGCAAGTTCTCCAACATCCACTGACTTCTTCCCCTCCGGATAAGGTTTCGTTGGGCAATACTGCAGATGTCTTCTATCTTTTGGAGCCATCATTAAGTTTGCTGAAATTATTCTTCTGCTAAATAGCTCTCAAGAGTGTGAGTGAGGAGAACACGAGGTGAATTTTCTAATTGTTAACTAGAGGATTTCTGTTACTTGCGCATCTAGCTTTATTATAATTTTGTGGTTATTTTAAATTGCCCTTCTAATCTATTTTGTAATTGCATGCCAAAGCAAAACAACAATTAAGAAATCCTAGAATCTAATCTTGTGAAATATTAATTTTAAAATTGACAAGCTTAACAAATTTTATTAAATTCCTGCAATTCCTTTTATGTTTCACATCAATGGTTATTCTTATGCTTCAATAAATATGCCCTAATCCTCCCTAGATCCTCATCTCGTGCACTTTCCTCCTTAATGGCCCCATAATCCAACATTAGCGATATCGATATTGCCATATCCTGGAGCTCCCCCATACATCTGGACAAGGCATTCGCCGCCTTGTTCTCTATCCCGGGCCTCTATTGAATTTCAAAGTCATATTTCAAAAACTTTAACAGCCACCTCTGATGCTCTTATGTCACCATCCTCTGCTCTAACAATTACTTCAGGTTCTGCTAGTCCATCCTGATAAAAAAAATGTCAACACAACAAGTAAGGTCGTCAATTCTGGATGGCTAGCACAATGGCCATCAACACACTCCCTAACACTAACTTCAGCCTACCTCTAAATGTCAACACTTGGCTAAAGTAAGCAATGGGTCGCTGGCTCTGCATGAGTAATGCTCCCAATCTATACCCTGATGCGTCCGTCTCCACTACAAAATCCAAACTGAAATCTGGTAGGGTCAGGACTGTTATGGTGGTCATGGCCTTTTTCAACCTCTCAAAAGCAGCGGTGGCGTCCTACCCCCACAAGAAGTTATCGTTCTTCAACCTTCTATCAGTGGTCAGGCGATGGTGTTCGGTCGCACGCACACGAGAAGGGTTCATGGGACGTTTGTCTCTCTCAATCGAAAGTAGAGACCATGGGGTTCTTGCTCAACTCCTCTAGACGAGACGCAGGAGACTCACGAGGCGTTCGTCTCTCTCAATCGAACGCAAAGATAGCGGGATGAAGCACTCTCCCTCCTCTCGGTTGGTTGTACACAAGAATGAACAAGCCGGAACCCGCTTCCCTTTAGTTTTTAAAGAGAAGGCTCTGATAACACGTTAAATTCAGAGAATTGGACATGGAAAATGCTTAAATTTATTATACAAAACTATCCCTATTTATAGATATATACAAGATATCTTAATAAAGAAATAAATAATTACGGAATATAATCCCACCTAAATCAGCCACCCGAATATAAAAGGAGATTAGCATGAATCAGGTGAGCCTCCCACGGATCCCCATTTTGGACATAAGATCGAGAGGTAATGAACAGCTGGGATGGTTGGGATGATATTTGACAAGGAATAAGTTGGATCATCATAAAAATCAAGAACTAAATTGGATGTTTATTAATAGTCTGGGGACTATTTTAGGCTTTTACTCATTTCAAAATATATGAAATATATACAATCTTAGAAAGTATCTAATAATGAAAATATAAAATCAAGGAACAAAATTAATTCAAGAGCAAGCATCCCGGAGAACAATATGGTGATAGTGGAAGAGGAAGGAAAGACGCCATGAGTCTTAGCAAGTGTTGGTCCCAATTGGCAAAAATCATGCAAGCATTTCACATAAAATAACTATTTTAACTATTACTTAACAATGATATCACACATGGCATAATTTTTCAATTTGAATTCTTATTAAAAACGATTTTAAGTATTTGATTTAAAAACTTTACTAGTGAATTATGTTTACCAGCCATTTTATTTAATAGCCAATTATATAGATACTTTGATACCATTAAAAATACAAAATTATTCATAATATTTTTTATGTACCTCCTAATTCTAACAACCAGCATCTTTACAACTTTCTAAATCATAAGGAAAGCTGTTTTGGCTGCCTAAATTGTCATCAAATTTTTGCGAAGCTTTGAAATATTTATCAACAGCAATTAAAAAGTGCGAAGCTTTGAAAAAGTGCGAAGCTTTGAAATATGGATCAACAGCAATTAAACAGAAGTTGAAATAACACAAAATATTCATACTGAACATTCTTCAACATGGCAAATCCATCTAAATCTATTTTCTTGTATTGTTAATTTACTTTCAATATGCATGCATGCAACAACTACATACCAGTGGTCACACGTTTCTTTTGTCCACCTGAAATTCCTCTTCTCATCTCATCGCCAACAATAATATCCGCGCATATATCCAACCCAAGTACCTATTTTGTGGCATTTAATAAAATCAGCATTGCTAATGTGCACCGCAACTTATAACGACATAATCACATATATATTAGAGACAAACTACATAACATACCTTTAGAATATAGTCAGTTCCTAGGCTGGAGTTTTGCCCCTCCACAGCAACTGCCTTCATAAAGGCGTCAATTTCAGGGTCTGGTTTAATATTTGCATCTCTCTCTCTTCTTGATAACTCCGACATCAGTTCATATCTGGTTCCTACACCCAAGCACCTCCCTGAGAAATCGAAGGTCTCCCTAACTGTCACCTCTCCAATGTGAGTATCATGCTGACTGATGTAAGCGCTAGTTCTCTGGGGGAAAAATTCCGACAATTCATGACCACAATATGTGATTTTCCCAGAGACCTGCTTCCAAGTTAGTAATTAGTAATCTAAGAAATTTGCACAAAAAGCTGTCTGTCTTTAGCAAATATCAAGACACTAAAAATGTCTTTCAAGCATAAATCCAAGAAAAAAAGAACAAATATACATGCATGTGCACAAACACAGGTAGACAAACTTATATGACAAACACACTCCACTCCTTCAGTGGAACCCTAGAGGGGGGCCTACCCTAAGCCTTTTATCAATCTTTCCAGCAAGAGCTAGAAGAAGTGTTGTTTTCCCTGAGCATGGCGGTCCAAGAAGCAGAGACATCCTGAAAGTTCATTTAAAAGCTTGTAAGAATACTTTCGGACGATTCTCATAAATATTTAAAAGCATAAAAGATGCACTAGAATTCTACGTGCTTGGATTAAATCCAAAAAGAAAATTTTCATTGTACCATAGCTACCGTTGACTATTATACCAAAAAGAAAATCATTGACTTAGAATCTATAGATTGAGAAGCTGAAAGCCTTTTATTATTGCAATCAGATGTGTTCAGTCAGTCTTCCACTGAAAATAAAACGCACTGAAAGGTTGAATTGTTACAAAACAACTGATTTTATAATCAGTTAATCTTTGATCTCAACCCAAAACTTCGAAGTTCACTAAATGCACAGGTCAACTTATGGGAATTCATAATAATTAATCTTCTATCCCAACCCAAAGCCTGAGAGTCCACCAAATGCAAAGGGTGGCAACTTTATTGGAATTCATCGTGAATAATTTTTTATCCCAACCAAAAGCTCAGGAATCCAATAAGTGCAAAGGGCATCTTATGGAAATTCATCATCATTAATCATATTCAAAGTATTTGTGATGATTCAAAACCATTCATCATTATCATATCAGCAGGATATAGGCCATAACTATCAGTGTATATATTAAGGCTATAAAATGTGTGTAAATAAGAAGTATTCCAATAAATATTTGTATTTTAGGAATACAACCATAGATTCGTCATCTTATTAGTTATGATATCAAGAATCACTCAAATATTGCCTTGCATCATGCCAATTATTTTCCATATAATAATGAGAACTGTCTATGTAAGAGCAAAAAGTCCAATAGATATGATATCAAAGCCTTGACAGTGCAAGTCAATATCCTTGTCCTCTTCTCTTGTAATATCCAAAGACTCAAATTTCTCAGGTATGCGCTTGTATTGTGTGAAACTTTGATTAGTAGCTATTTATTTAAAAGAGGGATTAATTAAAGATCAATTAGCTAGTGGAATTATAATAATTAATTGAGTTTTATTAGCAGCCGAATAGATGCTTTTGGGGAGGAAACTATTGGAAGTTGGTTGAAGAGCGGGACCCACTTCTTTTCCTTATATGGTAATCAATTCTTGGTAACTGCCGCTGGTTCAGTAAAGGAAATCAGAGAAATCCTGTAGCAATAGGTGGAGAAGCCTTCTAGCAAAGGGCGGAGAATTTCTACAGAATAAGGAGGGCAAGGTGCGGAGCTTTTAACAGAGTATTCCTGTAGCAAATCCCTTGGAATACTTGAAAGGATTTCAGCCTGCATGCGGGCTGTAGGTGCTTGCGGCTGTAAATGTTTCGGCATGTGCTGAAAGCACTGTAAAAGGGGCGATCAAGGGCCATCAATTCACAGAAATTCCTTGTGCAAATAGTGATTCTATGGTTCAAAAGAATTCTGTATATTTCAGTGAAAGGGAGTTATGTAGAAATTGTGAAAGAAGGGAAATAAATTGCAGGTATTTGAAATGATCAAATTTTTTATGAATTGTAATGAATTTGTAGTGATGTGATTATGCAAACTAGTTGAAAGAATTATGAATTAAGGTGGTAGCTTGGAGAAGAGAGAAAGGAAGAAGAGAAGGAAAGAATAAAGGAAAGAAAGGAAGATAAAAATGAGAAGTATACTATTAACCTTCATCTTTTATGTCACCTAAATTTAGTAACATTTCTAAAAATGATAACCTAATTGTATGGTAGGATTATTCATAGATTTATGCAGAAAGAAAACTTTGGGTTTGTGCATCAAAGGAGGAGACTTCGTGGTGTAGGTTTTGAAGAGATCAGCAATCAAAGAGGTAAATTATGTAATTAATTATAGTTGTAATCATCATGAATGGTTAATTTATCCTTTATGTTTTGAAAGCCTATTATGAAGAGATGCAGTATGAGAAATTGTTTAGTCATCATGAAGGTATATTAAAGTATTCACAATTTTTTATCCATGTGAACAAGAAAGATTTGATAGATGTTTAAATGTACTTATCTCAGTCTTTTCTTAACTGATAATTTTATGCAAAGAAGTTTCTGTTTTAACTTAAGTAGCTACTAAATTCATGGTACACCAAATGTATAAGTATAGGCAAATTTTGAAGCTTATAATCATTAAAATCAGATATGTACTATGAAAGTATGAAATAAGGAATATCAAATTAAACGTAAAGATTGACTATATTATGATAAAATGATGTCTACAATATCAGGTGGGCAAAAGGGACCCAAATTACTAAGCCTGTTTTGTAGAGGGGGCAAAAGCGACCCCAAAAGAAAAAGAGACCTGCATAGTAGGTGGGGCAAAAGAGATCCCCATGAGACAAAAGGGAGGTAACCTGGGCTCCATTGAATATTGTTATGTATTTATAGCCAAGTCTTTTACATATTTATTTTTGATATTCAATATAACTTCGAAGAGATAATTAAAAATGCTAATTAGGATTTATGATGTTGTTATCATTAAAATGTGAGTTTAATGCTTTATGACTTCAACATTTTAATTTATTCTCTTCTTGTACTATAACTGTTATTTAAATTACATAATTTACGGGGCCTCATAGCTTACCAGTTACTTTTTACTGGCTATTTTTACAGGAAAAGGGAAAGGAAAAGTGGAAGAAATTTGATAGAAAAGTGGAAGAAGTTTGATATGCAAGTATTTAAGTTTTATATAAATGTTTATTTAATTGTGGTTATCTACTCTTAAGGTTAGTAAAGAAGTTTTAATGTTATTTTACAATGAATTGTTTTGGATTTCGTTAGTGGCTCTGTACAAAGTCTTTGATGCGATGAAATTTGGGGAATTATTAGATGCTTCATTTGTTATTCCAAATGATGTTATATAATCTTTTATTTAGATATGAATGAATTCAACAGAACTCAGAGGTAAATGATGGAAATGATATGATTATTATTCTCTCTAAAAACACTGATATAGGTTCATCGCAACAACGTCAATCTTGCCTTCAACTTCCAACAAAATTGATTCCATCTTCAATCTTAACTTTTCCTATCGACAATGCTTATCCCTCAGCTTGTCTCTAATATCCAGCATCTCTCTTATCTAGAATCTCATCTTCAGCTCCCAAGAGTGTCAATCCAGTCTCAATTCATCTTTGTCAAGTGATTGATTTTATCTTTGTTTTTGCTTCAATGTTGAACCCGTATTGGCTAGTCTTCGCCTCTCATTTGTAGCACTAGATGTATCATGGACATCGTTGCTCTCAAATGCCTTCCAATGATCAACATCAACCTTCATCTCAGAGATCAACGATGTTTTCATATTTCAACACCCACCATTGATTTTCTCTCGAGTGATCACGAAGACTCATCCATTCGATTATGGGACCGTCGATTCAAGGTTTTCTTACATCGTCAATCTATTTTTTGCAAACATCTCTCAGCAATGGCCTTTCAGGACTTATTCTTAGAATTTTTTTTTCTAAAAGGCATCATGTAAACGATGTTAACCATATCAAACAATAACCTAGATATTTTTGCTGTAAGCCTCGCAAGTCAAATTTACTCTTCCTAGGAATTTCAATTTCATCTATTGGTCGTGGGAAGAGAATTATGGACACATTCATAGTAGTGATCCAACCCCTACTCAGCTTCCAAAATGAACTCCATGGAAAATCAAAGAAGCAAGAGCCAAGACATGAAACTTGGGATTTATTAATCATGTGATTGTTCTCAATCTAAGGAATTTTTATTGCCTCCTCCCACCTGACGCATCTCTACGTTCGGTATGCCGTGATAACGCGACACCTGGCAGCCTACTTTACCCATTTTGACCCGACGCTAGCCCATATGCTTTGCCACGTTTTTTAAAATTCATCAGGTTGGCCCGTCGTAATGTATATGAAATGGGTGGGAAAAGTAAAAAAGTACGCGGCTTTTACCTCTGGTATAAAAACCTTCTTTGTATTAAACCTAAGATGTTCTACAGTCTTTACGGTTCCTATAATTTTCATATACCTGACGTAAAGAAATCGTTAATTATTTTAGGAGATGAATGATCGAATAAAGGTTTTGCTTTCGAAGACTTCGTATTCGGCGAGGAAACTCAGACTTTAAGCTATGATGAAGCTTTTTCTGATTTAATAGTAGTAAGTTATTATGTATACTGTTTGTTTTTTGTCTACTTTTTACTGTTTCATTAATGGGTATCAAACGTTGGTTGTAGTAGTATTGATCATTACTTAGTATGAAGCTTTTTTTAGCTCGGTATTAGATTGGTATTCTATATTATAGATCGGTATACATTTGGTACTGATTATAATAGATAGGTAAAAGATCGGTACACAATTGTACCGAGCAATACCGAGCAATACACAGTTGAACTCCTTAGCTCGGTATAAGGTCGGTATTCATTAGTATATATTGGTATACGGTCGATACTAATTATAATAGCTCAGTATAATCCCAGTTACCACTACTACCGAGCTAATAAATATTAATACGTCGTAGTGCCGATCATTCATATAGTAGTCGGTACCGATCGATATATACCGAGATGTACTGCATAAACCGCTCGGTACCTCGGTATCAAAATATTTTTAATGTCTGGATTGATATTTAGATATAAATCTAATATGGATGTATGAATATTTATTAGGGTGTTTACAATTCTGAGAAAGAAGCATATGAAAAATATTGCCAGTATGCGCATTCAACTGGATTTACTGTTCGGAAAGAACATCACCATTTCTGGCCAAATACAAGGTTAATCAAATCAAAGAATTTTGTGTGTTCTAAAGCAGATTTCAAGAAGGAGAATGAAAGTGATACTAAGTTAAAATATCGAAGATCATGTACAAGAACAGGATGTCCAGCCATGGTTAGATTTTTGGTGAGTCAAGATGGGCTTTGGTCAGTGAATAAATCTGTAGAGAGTCACAATCACGAACTGGCTAGGCCGGATGTTCAACATTTGCTCAGGTCGGCTAGGTCAATTAGTGATGATAATGCAGCTGTTTTGAAATCTATGTCAGAAGCCGGTATAAGAACTGTCGATGCATTTACGTACCTATCTAATGAAGTTGGAGGTGTGGCTAATCTTGGATTCACGAAGCGGGATGCGTACAACCATATCCAAAAAGAAAGAAGAGCAAAGTTTGAGAGTGGAGACACTAATTCACTGATCAAGTTGTTTAAAGAACGGGCAATTGATGACCACATGTTTGCATGAGATGTTGAAATAGATGAAGATGTATGTTTGTTGAATTTCTTTTGGGTTGATGGTCTTGGTAGAATCGATTATGACTGTTTTGGGGATGTGATTATATTCGATACTAGTTATCGTTTAAATAAATATAACTTAGCTTGTGCCCCAATGCCAGAGTGAACAATCACTGGCAAAATGTTCTACTAGGAGTTACATTTTTATCTGATGAGACTATAGCTTTTTTTACCTGACTTTTTCAAACATTTATAAGAATCATGGATAACAAACATCCCATTACTATTTTTACTGATCAGAACCAAGCCATGGCTAGGAAAATAGAGATTGCATTGCCTAATACACGACATCGATTGTGCCAATGGCATCTGTACAAAAATGCACCTTCAAAGGTATGGTGCTTTAACAGTAACAACAGAGTTAATTCCTCCACTGAATCACATTGTTTGAAACAGTAAAAAAATAAGCATTTAACTCTGTTGTTGCTGTTAAAGCACCATACCTTTGAAGATGCTTTTTTGTACAGATGCCATTGGCACAATCGATGTCGTGTATTAGGCAATGCAATCTCTATTGCCTTAGCCATGACTTGGTCATGATCAGTAAAAATGGTAATGGGATGTTTGTTATCCATGATTCTCATAAATGTTTGAAAAAGCCAGGTAAAAAAAGCTATAGTCTCATCAGATAAAAATGCAACTCCTAGTAGAACATTTTGCCAGTGATTGTTCACTCCGACAATTGGGGCACAAGCTAAGTTATATTATTTAAACGATAACTAGTATCAAATATAATCACATCCCCAAAACAGTCATAATCGATTATACCGAGACCATCAACCTAAAAGAAATTCAACAAACATCCATCTTCATCTGTTTCAACATCCCATGCAAATATGTGGTCATTAATTGTCCGTTTTTTAAACAACTTGATCAGTGAATTAGTGTCTCCACTCTTAAACTTCGCTCTTCTTTCTTTTTAGATATGGTTGTACGCATCCCGCTTCGTGAATCCAAGATTAGCCACACCTCCAACTTCATCAGATAGGTACGTAAATGCATCGACAGTTCTTATACCGGCTTCTGACATAGATTTCAAAACAACTGCATTATCATCACTAATTGACCTAGCCGACCTGAGCAAATATTGATCATCCGGCCTAGCCAGTTCGTGATTGTGACTCTCTACAGATTTATTCACTGACCAAAGCCCATCTTGACTCACCGAAAATCTAACCATGGGTGGACATCCTGTTCTTGTACATGATCTTCGATATTTTAACTTAGTACCACTTTCATTCTCCTTCTTGAAACCTGCTTTAGAACACACAAAATCATTTGATTTGATTAACCTTGTATTTGGCCAGAAATGATGATGTTCTTTCCGAACAGTAAATCCAGTAGAATGCGCATACTGGCAATATTTTTCATATGCTTCTTTCTCAGAATTGTAAACACCCTAATAAATATTCATACATCCATATTAGCTTTATATCTAAATATCAATCTAGACATTAAAAACATTTTGATACCGAGGTACCGAGCGGTTTATGCAGTACATCTCGGTATATATCGATCGGTACCGACTACTATATGAATGATCGGCACTACGACGTATTAATATTTATTAGCTCGGTACTAGTGATAACCGGGATTATACCGTGCTATTATAATTAGTACCGACCGTATACCGATATATACTAATGAATACCGACCTTATACCGAGCTAAGGAGTTCAACTGTGTATTGCTCGGTACAACTATGTACCGATCTTTTACTTATCTATTATAATCAGTACCGAACGTATACCGATCTATAATATAGAATACCGACCTAATATCGAGCTAAAAAAGTTTCATACTGAGTAATGATCAATACTAATACAACCAAAGTTTGATACCCATTAATGAAACAGTAAAAAGTAGAAAAAAACAAATAGTATACAAAATAACTTACTACTATTAAATCAGAAAAAGCTTCATCATAGCTTAAAGTCTGAGTTTTCTCGCAGAATACGAAGTCTTCGAAAGCAAAACCTTCATTCGATCCTTCCATCTCCTAAAATACTTAACGATTTCTTTACGTCAGGTATATGAAAATTATAGGAACCGTAAAGACTGTAGAACATCTTAGGTTTAATACAGAGAAGGTTTTTATACTAAAGGTAAAAGCCGCGTACTTTTTACTTTTCCCGCCCATTTCATATACATTACGATGGGCCAACCTGAAGAATTTTAAAAAACGTGGTAAAGCATATGGGCTAGCATCAGGTCAAAATGGGTAAAGTAGGCTGCCAGGTGTCGCGTTATCACGGCATACCGAACGTAGAGATGCGTCAGGTGGGAGGAGGCAATAAAAATTCCAATCTAAGACCATATAAGATGAGCAAAGATATAAGGGTGTATGTTAAAAAAAATTAAAATCAAGAAAACACAGTAATATGCTTGCAATTAGAATCTAAGATTGCTAGCAACACCCAAGGTGATCTCTCCATCCAAGATTAATTTTGTGGATTCTAGAATTTATGGACTAAACTTTTTGACGTAATTTATGCTAAAATACTTGTTGTTGCGTCCTAGAATATTCACAGCGGTAGAGATATATAAAGTTTAGCATTCAAACTTTATACGAAAATCCAACACACAAACAGGTAGAAAAGATGGATGCATTAATCACAAAAGACACCATAATTTTTACGTGGAAACCCCTAAAAAGGAAAAAAACCACGAGGTCAGACCCAATTTGAATGAACCACTAGTGTTTGCAATTGATTACAAATGAGACCCTTCCTTAAGAGGAAGGTCATGGCTTGATGTAGTAAATATACATCATATAGAGTGCATTATATGGTGGGAGTTGGAAGAATTAGTGTTGATATGTTCGTTTAGGTGGCAAGACCATAGTCAGCGAGCAATGTAGGTCAGAAGAACCGTAGTTGGATGATGGTGATCGGAATGATTGTAGTCGGGCAGCGGAGGTTCGGAGGACCATAGTTGGGAGATAGTGGTCGGAAGGACCGTAGTCGGCGGGCAACGATGGTTAGAAGGACCGTAGTCGGCGGGCGGCGGAGGTCAGACAAATCATAATCAAAGGGCAATAGTGGTTGGATGGACCGTAATCGGCCGAAGATGGAGGTCAGAAGAACTATCATTGGTGATGGTGGTTGGAATGATCGTAATTGGATGGCGACGGAGGTCGAGAAGATTATAGTCGACGGGCGACAGTGATCAAAAGGACCGTAGTTTGCTGGAGACGGACGTCGAAAGGACCATAGTCGGCGAGCGACGGAGGTCGGGATAACCACAGTCAACAGGCCTTTCTCCACCTCCCCACTATAAAATCCCAGTGGTTGCACATCACCAACAGCGATCTTTCCGGTGATCTAACCACCCATTTCGTCCCAGCTTCCTAACAGCGGATCTAGATGTTTTCGGATGTGGATTTCTTCTAGAGATTTATACGAGGACAGTCTACAAGTTCAACCGTATAAAGATATTGAAGATCCAACAGTATAATTTCTTGAAATCCTTAGATCTAGGTCATAATAATTAGATCCATTTAACTTTGTGTCAAGTACCCTTTAGGCCATATAAATGTATCCCCACCGTTTCTATTCATACACTTAAGATAAAATTTATTTTTTTAAATGTCAAATTTTCAAAATCTGGTCAAAGTCAAAAAGTTAACAGTTTGGTCAAACAGAGGTCGAAATCTAAGCTTAAACTTCAAAAATTCATAACTTTTCATAGGAAACTACGAATTAAGCGTGCTAACAGTCTAAATACTCGGCATAAAGTCTAATATTTATTAAAAATCTGAAACATTCAAGATTAACTTTAATTTTAAAAGAACTTTTAACCCCTTAATTAATGCTCTTAGATAGTTTCAATAATTCAAGAAATGCAATAATTCTAATTTGAATAATAAAACACTCAACCACCTTCTTAAAATCAGCCACAAACTAAAATATTTAATTTTAATCAACTTCTAATATTTAACGAACCTAAATTAACTTAGTTAACCCTGATCACTACTAGGTAACCCAAGCTTACGAGACTATTAGCTTAGCCCTAAGAAAGATGAAACAAACTTCATGGCCTCAGTATGAAACAAATGTAACAATCACTTAATAATTAAAAGATATCTAAATTAAGCTTTAATACATTAATATTTAAACTTTAACATGAAACCTCCCTTCAACTTTAACAAATTCAAATTTTAGGCAACTCCAACTAACTACCGAGCCTAGGATCTACCCCAGCTACACGACCTTTTACACACACTTTAGATGGTTTGCTAGGATAATCGATTCTAGATCTAGGTTAGGCCGGTGTTTACTTCTATGCTGTGTGCCAGATCTTTTGAGATTTTACTGCATGTTGTGGATGAAACTGTCTGGCGTGTTTGCTTACTTTTACTACACTCTGTGGATGATTGATGTGTTTGACAACTAGATTATCCTTACGATAGAAATGATCTGGATGTTCACTAAGTTTTCTGCAAGTGTTCACGCTTATGTAGGGCAATAAAAAAGGGGCTAAATAAAAAAAAATTAATTACAAATAAATTTGCTACAGATGCTTCAGCTGCTGAGCCCCCAAATAATAAAAAGAGCATTACTAGTGTGTTTTCCTTTTTCTCCAGATATATATACAACTGCTGAGAATGTCTTTTAATATTAAATACTTACGATAATCTTGTAGGAAAGTCTAAATTTTTTTTAATACATATGTAATTTGTTTGAGATGTTAAGAGTTGTAAAAATTAAACTTTAAGTCGGGATACATAAATCCAAATGTTGAATTCCAAAGAGAAAAGGATACCCCTTTTCTATTTGGAAGTTCAAATTTGGATCATCCTTTCATACCCAAAGCGGAAAGGGTGGCCTTCCCCTTAAAGAAGGAGCTCTCTTTTCCATTTGGGTAACCTATTACAAAGGATCCAAGGAGCCCGAGAAAAGAATATTGAATAATTGAAGATATAGAGTATCACACTTAAAGTCACTTGTGTCTTTATTAGGACTAAAATTCGGGTTATTGTCGGTGGTATCCGACCACTTTACTTTCTGTAGACCCTGAGTTGTAATAAACAAGACACGCTATAGATATTTATTAATTAATTTGATTATATCTGATGCGTTAAATATTAAAAGTTTAAAAATTTAGAAATTAAACAACATAAAAAGATAACAAATCTAGGAAATTAGTCGGGGATCGCCCCGGGGGGGGGGGGGGGGGCATGTATATTACTGCACTTTTTCTTTCCTTGTTTAAGACACTTCTCCGTCTGCTGGTATAGTTCAGATAATCCGACTTATGAGGATGAGGTTTTGAACCTGAGGAAGCCTAATCTTCTAAAAAACTATTTTTAAGCCTTTTTTATAATTTCAAGCATACATAATTTGGATATTTCGACTAACATGCATTACATTAGAAATACATTCAAAAGAGTCTAAATTTTAATTGTATCAGTATTTAGCATTTTCACCCAGTATAAGTCAAAGGGGTCACTTAGGACAATATCTAAATGTCAACCCCAATTCTCCAAAATTTTAATAAAAATGTCCATACCACTCTATCATAAAAATGACCAGACTCATGTATTTAAAATCAACTAGGTGGCTAGCTGGCTTCCTAATCCAGGCCAGGGTAAGTCCAGATTCTGTACTGCATTAGTTAGGTTCGAACTATTGTGGTCCAGTGCCCAAATTTAAATTTAAGATCCGGGGCAAATCTTGGATCATAAGACCCCAACATCTGGGAATATAATCCCAAATTTCTAATAAAATATTTAATTCTAACTAAATATTCTTTTAATCCAAAATGTAAAGCCCAACACTTAGATTATGTTGGGACACTTCTGAACGATTTCAACATTTCAAAGTGCCCCATACTCTTCTTTATTTGAATCCATTAATAAGTGTTCAATCTTAATCTATTCCCTTTTGAAATTCAAAAATTCATGTCCTTTGATATCACTTCTAGATAGTCTTAAATAAAATTTTATCATTATTTTAATCAAGAGTATTCGTAGGAAATTACGATTTATTGCGATGTAATTAATTACGAGGGCTTGCCCTTGTAGAAAATTTAGAACCACACACACCTGATTTTTCAAAACTCACTTGATATTTCTTTTGAGAAATCTAATTCATAACAATCGTTATCGTTATATATATATATATATATATATATATATATATATATATATATATATATATATATATATATATATATATATATATATATATATATATATATATATATATATATATATAATGGCTAACGAATGATATTCTCTTTATTCGAAGAGATTTATCATACGTTGACATCAATCCAAAAATGAAACAAACGATCATCTCCTCTTAATTATCGTGGTCCGATCTTAGGTTGAACTTCATTTTGATCGTTCGGGATCATATGTGATTCTCCCTTAAATCAGGGTACGATAGCCAAGAAAAAATTTATAATTCTAAATCTGAACCCGTTAAGAGATTTTGTCTCCGCCTTTCGAGGCGGTATATCATCTCTAATGGTCTGTTTGACTTTAAAATTGAAATCTAAATCTAGTTCTAAATTTTCCAAAAGAAATTTTCAAAGCTCAAATTAGTATTGTTTGGAAAAATTCAACCAGCGACAATTGTTATCGTCATGCTCGAATAATTATCAAATAGTGGTATCTTCTTGAAAGATATATCATATGTTCATAAGGTTTTGGGCATAAGATCAATAATAATATACTTAGAATATTATAGCCAGAAATTAGATCGAACTCCATTTTAATCTTTCGAGATCATATGAGGTTCTAACTCAGATCTGATTATGATATTCAAAGTAGGATTTATAATTTTGGATTTGAACCCTTTTTGAAATTTTAGCTCCACTTCTCAAAGTTGTATGACTTTTCTAATGGGACGTTCGATCTCAAAATTCAAATATAAAAGTTTATTTTGAATTTCCAAAGAAAATTGATCTTTTTCAAAAACCTACTTTCAAAAATTGCACCAACATGTGGAAGAGGTCAAGAGAATCCACCAATGATGTATGACCTATCCAAGGTTGCTTGTCAGAGTATTACTCGATGATTTTAACCTGTGTGGAAGAGGCTGAATCGAATCCCCCTGGAATTGATTATGTCTTGATTAAGAAGGGGCAAAATGTCACGTGTATCCCGAATCAAAAGTGAAAAATAATGTATCTTTAGACCATTATTGCCTTTTCGATGTTGAAATTAATATCTTGTCCAAGGAATAGAAGTCAAGCTATGGATTGTATAAAACTTGAACTATTGGAAGAATCCTTGTATTTTGCTAAGAGTTTAATGTAGTTTCCCAAGATATTATATTTAATATTGGAAGATTATGAGGAATTTTCTTGACTACAGTTGCAATCAAGGTTGCCCCCAGGCCACATCTAATTCCCAAGAAATTAATGTAACAATGACCGATGTCAGGACTTTGACATGAATAACATTTTGAGATGGGAGCAAAAGTTACCCCCAGTTAGGAACGATGTTCTCACAGACGATGCTAAACTGTTGCGTCCTAGAATATTCACGACGGTAGAGAGATATAAAGTTTAGCGCCCAAGCTTTATACGAAAATCCAGCACACAAACAAGTAGAAAAGATGGATGCATCAATCACAAGAGACCATAATTTTTATGTGGAAACCCATGAAAAGGAGAAAAACTATGGGGTCAGGCCTAATTTGAATGAATCCACAAGTGTTTATAATTGATTACAAATGAGGCCCTTCTTTAAGAGGAAGGTCTTAGCTTGATGTAGCAAATATACATCATATAGAGTGTATTACATGGTGAGAGTTGGAAGAATCAGTGTTGATATGTTCATTTGGGTGGTAGGACCACAGTCGGCGAGCGATGTAGGTCGGAAGGACCGTAGTTGAATGACAGTGATCAGAAGGATGGTAGTCGGGCAGCGGAGGTCAGGACCATAGTTGGGCGACAATGGTCGCAAGGACCATAGTCGGTGGGTGACGATGGTTATAAGGGTTGTAGTCGGGGGGCGATGGAGGTCAAAAGAACCGTAATCGACAAGTGACAGTGGTTGAATGGACCATAATCAGCTGGAGATGGAGCTCAGAAGAACCGTAGTTGGCAATGGTGGTTGATCATAATTGGCAGGTGACAGAGGTCGAGAGGATTATAGTCAACATGCGACAGTGGTTAGAAGCACTGTAGTTTGCTGGAGACGGAGGTCGAAAGGACCGTAGTCGGTGGGCGACGGAGGTCGGGAGGACCATAGTCAGCAGGCGATTAAGGTCGTGAGGACCGTTGTTGGCTGGAGATGGAGGTCAGGAGGACTGTAGTCGATGGCAATGGTGGTCAAAAGGAATCCTAACGGTGATCGACTAAAGGACAGAAGTCTAGCGGTGGCCAGGAAGAACTCCTACGGTGGTCGATGAATAGGAGGAAGTCGTGTAGTGGTCAGGAAGAACTCCGATGGTGGTCGACGAACGGGTGGAAGTCTGGTGGCGGTCGACGAACGGGCGGAAGTACGGCGGTAGTGGGGAAGAGCTCCGGCGTGGTCGACTGAAGCAAGCTATCAAATTCTTCCCTTCTCCTCCCCTTCTTCTCCTCTTCTTCCTTCCCTTTATGTGAAGAATGAGAGTTATTTATAATTTTTTAAGATTAGCATGGCTTATAAATATGGGAAGGATTAAGGTTAAGATGGGAGTGGTTTGAATGGACGGCCAATATTGATCCCTATGATCATGGACCGTTTATTGAGGATTTGGATGTCTTAATGATATCATAATTTGGTGATCTTTGGCTCATTGGAGTTGTCTCATCGAGCCGCTCGATTCGACTATAAGAATGTCATGTTTGGAATTTGTTTGTGTTTCAAATTATGGTTTGAAACTTCCAAGAGTGCTTTATGTCTTTGATTTGGGCTCATTTGAGCTTGGATTTAACTTATTTTGATGTCGTTGGGTTCGTCTTTTTAGACGTTCAGTTTGACTATAAGTTTGCTGAAATCGAATTGCCGTTGGTCCCAGATTTAATTTCGGAAGCTAACAACTCAATTTTGCCTCAAGATTCATGCCCGATCAAGATAATGTTTTATAATACATCACTTCTAAAACTCTTTTTACTATTTTAGAGGTTCACAAACAAAACAAGAGAGAACACCTTTGATAAAATTACCTTGAATTTGAAGCTACTCCCTCCAATTTGATGACCCTTTTTTCTATAGACGCGTGTTTTAAGGAATTACAAATAAAGAACATCTTGAGTCACAAACCATCTTTCAACAATATTAAAAATGCATGAAAATACAATACTTATGCAAACCAAGGAAATGGTAAAGGAAGAGATACACAACTAGTACAATGCTTCAATTGCAAAGGTTACGAACATATTATTAATAAATTTTGCAATTGTTGTAAGAAATCAGAGCATATTATTAAAAAATATCATAATCATCCTCAACATAGCCAATCAAATGCAAAAAAAAGGTTGCTGCTGATTAAATCATTGGTTTAGTTGCTGTATAAAATTAGCTCTTATTTCTAAATTGGTTTGGTCAAATGATTATAATAGCTTTATTAGCCTTCAGGCTACAGGGTATAAATGTTCTACCTCTATCTTGGTCATTGGTTTCTAGCGCATCCAATTATATAATTGGTTCCTCGCATCTTCTTTGCAGTATTGAACCAGATCATGGATCATCCTCCATTCAAATTGTTAATGGTACTCAATCATCAATTAATGCTGTTAGGGACATTAGTTCTTCCATGAAAGATGTCCTTATACCTTACACACTTTCTGCTAATTTATTTCAATAGAAACTTTGAATAATAATAACTATGCCATTCAATTTTTTCGTGATGGTTGTATTGTCCAAGATCAAGTGACAGGTAATAGCCTAAAGTTAGACAAGCATTTCACTTGCATCCTTCAATTCCTAAGATGAACTCATTGTCTTATTAAATCAAAATGATGCCTTTGTCATAAACATTTAGGTCATCCAATTCTACCACCTCATCTCATTTAACAAACTAAGGCTTGTTAGTGATAAATATCAATGCTACTCTCATCTTTATTTTAATTGTTCAACCAGTAAAATTGAGAAAAGCAAGTCTTGTCTAATTCCATCACATTGCAGTGATGTATGGGGTATTACTCCTACAAGCAAATTATATATATGTTGTGACACTCATTGATGGTTACAACAAGCATGCATGGGTTTATTTTCTTCTTTATAAATCTGAAGTACTAATCAAGTCTCAAAAATTGACAAGCTATGTTGAAATCCAGTTCTCCTTCAGCATAAAAGTGTAATGATTTGATTCTAGGGGTCAATAGGAAGTCCCTACTAACCTCAACAACATGTAGTAGATGAATGTAAGAATCATCACCTATTAGGTGTGCTCCATTATTACTACTTTGATATTTTGTTACACCTAAATTTTAGGTTGAGGGTTTGGGCATTGAAGTTAATTAATTAATAAATAGCTTTCTTATGTCTTCAAGTTTAAGCGTTCGTTTGGGACAGCTTTCCTAATGCTTTCTAAAATAGTGTTTTAGTTAAAAATTTTCTTGAATTAAATTTTTTTGTGCTAAAAAACTGTTTTAGAAAGCAATGAGAAAGTTGCCCCACACGAAGCCTAAATCTCATCATTATCATCTCTTTCATGCACATCCAAACTACCATTTATAAATACTTTTACTTGTGTGTATTTGGCTATCTACCACCCATTGAATGCCACGAATGCTCTGCTCAATCCATAAACTATGCATTTATGGGTTATATCTAATATTTCGACAAATCTTTAGAATTGTCAACATATTTATGAAAGCAATGATGTTTATTGAACAACCAAAATCAAACTGAGATGATATATAAGCTAGATATATGCAATAATTACTATTGTATAAATTTAGGCTAGAGAATCTATATAATTTAGTATAATTGTAAAATTTGTATTTTAGGAATACAATTATGGATTCCTTATTAGAGTAGATACAATTGCTGGAATCACTCAAATATTGCTTTATGTCATGCCAATTATTTTTTATATAATGATGAGAACCCTTTCTTCGAGTGCTTCTTGCTTACACCAATCATTGAAAGCATCCCTCTTTCATGACAGAATGACTACACGAAGCACCGTTAGCAATTGGTAGAAAAATCAGTATTGAGAAAAATTTAAGAGCATTCATATTTTTATCAGTATGCAGTGCTAAGAATAAAATTAAAAAAAGCCTTTCATTAATCAAATTGGCAGTCTAATGCCAAAGAAAATAATCATATCTACCCGCCAACCAAATAAGACTCGGAACTCTTGACAATATAAGAGGAGCTCAACAAGCTTTACCAGACTCACCTTGATGGCTTTAGAATTCCACTAACATCAGTAAGTATCTTGTTCATTCTTTTCTTTGATTGAGCAAAATGAACAAAACCAAATATCCCCTGCGCAGCGCCAAAAATAAAATAATTTAGGTTAAACAAGAGGGAGTTATCAAGAAAAAAAAAAAATCCACTCCAACAATAACTCTTGAACCAATTATCAAATTGCTCCCGGGGCTGTAAATAGGGAATGAATGCAGAAGATGAAGCATGAAAATATAACTCAGGAGAAAACATATTTTGTACGGCTAAAGTACAAAATATGCTCTACACTTTTTAGAAGAAATATTATTTGCCTTGTACCAAGTTGGTAATATAACTTTCGAAGAACCATGTCATCTAATATGTATAAATTATGTGGAGCATGATTAATGCTTCATTTGATACGGTTTTTTTACTGCTTCCTAAAGAATTCTTTACTAAAAAAATTTAATTTTTAACCCAAAAAAAAAACTGTTTTAAGACGTCCCAAACAAAATCTAAGCTAAAGGCGCCTGCGGTTTGACACCAGGATCAAATTTTGAAAACAAGACGTATAAACAGAAAGAAATGAGAAAATTTCTAGGAAATAATAGTACCTCTAGAGTATTAATTGTAGCATTCCACAAAGTAGGAAGCGCTCTGCTACCGGCATAAGCATCTGCCTCCACCGACAAATTCTGAAACCGCACTTCAATCTTCGGAAGCTCAATCCCAACGCTGTCTCAATCAAGACGCAAAATCAATCAAATCCCAGTACACATCGCCATAAACGACGCCGAAAAGAACAAAAAGAACAGAGGGGTTTCGAGCCCAAACTTGTTGAATCGGTCTCTAAGGCGTTTCAAGAACCGCTCATTATCCTCCTCCACTATCTTCAAAATCCGGTCCACGAGAATCTTTTTATCCTGAATGCCAAGCTTATTAAGATCCACCTCGCTGCTGATAACCTTCCCATCATCTCCCAACTGCTGGAGAATCGCTTTTCTCATTCGGTCGTAAGTAGGAAGCTTCTCAAGTGCGGCCCACTTGAGATTCTCTTCATCGTCCCCCTCCTCCGCCGCCGTGCTCCGGCGGAACACGTCTGTGGGATCGCGAAAGCTGCTTGATACCCAGCTCCGCCGGCTGCTGCTGGTCACCCCGGAGTCTTCGGCGCCAATGCCGAGGATAGCCGCCATCGCGAAGAGGTCGACGCGTTAGGAATCTAGAAGCATAGCCCGGCGACGTCGTTGGGAGCTGACCGTCCAGCTTTCAGCTGGCGTTAGGGTTTCCTTGCCGGAGAAGTGGATTGCGAAGGCTTTTATAGACGGCGAGGAGTGGCAGACAACAAGGAGTTAAATAAATATAAAGACTGACGTAGTTGAAGCCATCATTACTTCTATCTACAAAATATCTCTCTCTCTCTCTGCTCTTTCCAACCGCTTTTGGATTTCTTACTCAGTTTATTTATTTCATTCTGTGCGGCTCCACCATTGAGGCGGGAAAGCTGGAGCTCGAACGCGTGACATATTTTCCGTGGGAGGGCCCCGCATGCGAAGTTCTGTGTTGTTTTTTAGCGTTTAAACGGGAAACAAGCGGCATGAGGTAACGTCATAAAAAACTGTCTTAAATCTTATAAAGATATTTATTACAGTAGGATAATTGAAAGCTCTATGAATGCATCTAAGAAAATAATTAATAGAGTATTAGCAATAGTATTATGTTTATTAGTGATGAACATTAAGTTTTTCGTTGTGTTTATTGACTCCATTAGATTGGTCATGAAATACGTGTGAAATACATTTTTTTTTTCTCAAAAAAGAAAAAAAGAAATTCATTATTTTCTGAGACCTCTGCTATAAATGCCATTGAATATTTTCGGGACTCTTTTATATAAGTGATAGCTTGTTCATGACATCATGTAATTCATATATAATTTTATCATATATATATATATATATATATATATATATATATATATATACTATCAGTATAGAAAGTAAGTAATTTTTAAAGGATTGGAGATGGATTTTACGGAAGAATATTGTTTGTCGAAAAAGTCGATGGGTTTGCGACAAAAAATTTCGCAAAAAAATTTGGTTGAACTTTGCGGCGGAGTAGCGATGGCAATTCTACAGCAAAGCCAGTGCCACTTCGCCGTAAATTCTTCGCAAATTGACCTTATTTAACCAATTTGTTGTGCATCTATTTCATTTGTTCATTCTATTCTTCAACTTCGCTCCTTCCGTCACAACCCAACCTGATCAGGATATGTCCTATCGTGCTTACTGTGACAGACAAACCCCAAGATCTAATTTTGGAATTATTTTAAATTTTCTGTCAATATTCATTGAAATAAATGACAAACTACATAGCTACTAAAATATTCAAATATTGAAAATCTCATTCATACAATTTCTTTCATTCATCAAAATAAAAAATATACATTGCAGTATATGGTTACATGCAAGAGCTAATTAACTAAATATTAAACTAACAATGATTGTACAAAAATTAAAATAAATAAATATCTATAACCTCAAATCTGATCATTAATAGCTAGTCCACAATCTCTTTCCACTTCTCATATCCTAAAAAATCAGGAATAAAATCACAGTGAGCTACAACAGCTCAACAAGTCACACAAACTAATCTAAATTTTCAAATATTATTTTATCAAATATTTTGCTGAATACTTAAAAATAGTTAATTGTAGTTTAAATAAATCACTGAACTGAGAATCGCAAAATTGAAAAATATAATAAATGTATAGCAACTATTCTATGATTCAGATAACAGTACAGAACAAATGAATAAATTAAAATTTATATCATAGAATAGTTTAGACCACATTTTTCAGACCCAAATAGAATCTCAAAGGATTTTGATCCCTTATGACTTTCTTTTTATTTATACTTAGAGCACCAGAATATATCAGATATCTCTATCTCAGATAGAATCTCAAAGGATTATCTCCTTATAACTCTCAGAAATTTCCTGACACAGATAGAATCTCAAAGAATTTTGTCCCCTTGTAGCTCTAAATATATATAATTTAATCAAATATGGACATATATAATCAAATTATAAAAATTAAAGAGTAATTGAGCATGTATTAAAATTTCACAATATTATATAACGGTAGATAACAAAAAATTCTACTAGACAAAAATGCATATTTTCATAAAATTATCAAATTATCAGGGATTATGTAAAATAATATTTTAAGACTTTTATTATACTACAACACTATTTTTTAACATCCCGATAATTTTCTATTCAATAAAAATCCAGCAAATTTCAAAATCAATGGTGGAAAATTTCCAAAAAATATTTAAAATATGCATAATTGTAATCTCTACAAAATACAAAAAGTTACGTGGTGAAAGTTTTCCAGTGCAAAGTTATCCCTGTTTTTTGCTAACGGATATAAAATTTTAATCATAATATTCAGCAAAACTTTTACATTTTTGAAAATTGAGATGAGCATTATGTGTCTTACCTCGAGAAGAACAAGTTTCCCAACTGTGCTGATGAATGAAAAGTGGTTTGAAGTTGCCCAAAATCGAATTTTTACCTCTCTCTCTCTCTCCTCTTCTTTCCTATAGCCCTACGGTCTCCTCTATTTGGCAAATCTGAAAATGGCATAGAAAAAGAAATTTTAATAATAGATAAGTGCTTTTAGATAATTTTTATTTTTTATTATTAAATAATATTATAATTAATTTTTTTAATAAAAAATTAATAGAAATTCTTTTAGGGGTTTCAAAAATTATAAAAAATAATTATAAATGAACTTATTTTATTTAGAACATTTTGATGAAATCGGTTTGAAAAATAGACACCTGGTAGTTATCAAAACTCTACTTGTACTAACAGCTGCCAATTTCAGCGGATTTCATAAGAAATTTCGACAGTGTTAAAAAATTATGAAAAAATTAGGGCAGCTAAAACACGACATTATAAATGTTCGTGTAAAGACAGTTTGTGATTTGAAATTCTCTAGGTCAGCAAAAAAATTTTGAAAATTTAAAAGGTTTCATAATCTACCCATCTGAAGAAGAATGTTGTCCTCAACATTTCCAAAGCAGAATGAGTTAGAATAAACCTGGATATAGTTGCCTCATATCAGATTTCTTCTCCCAAGTAGCATCTCTGGTTGTCCTATGCTTCAAGTGCACCTTAAACATATGAATCTGTTTGCTTCTCAATTTTATCGCATCATATGCTAAAATCCTTTCGAGTTCTTCTCTGTACTGCAGATTTGGATGAACATCAACGTTAACATCATCAGTAGATAATCTCTTTCCAGAATCAGACACCCATTTTCTCTAAGATGATACATAGAACATATTGTGTGTATCAGACAAATGATCAGGTAATAATAACTTGTAATTAATCAGAATTATCAATCCTTTTAGTGATCTCAAAAGGTTCAATGTACATTGGACTGAGCTTGCTAATTATCCCAAATCTGATGACACTTTTTATAGGGTTGACTTTGATATAAACCAGGTCACCAATCTAAAACTCAACCAACCTATGCTTCTGATTGTAATACTTCTTATGTCTATCTTATGCAGATTTTAACATTTTTCTAATCAAATTGATCTTTGCAATAGTATCATCTACAAAGGCTAGATCTATCACTTGTCTATCTCCCACCTCTGTCAAAGCCAAAAGAGTCTTACATTTTCTACCATACAAAGCTTCATAAGGAGCCATGCCTATACTTGACTGATAATTATTATTCTATTAGTCTAGTTGCATCACTATAGAAAAGTCAGTAGTTTTTAGTGGATTTGAGATGGATTTTACGGAGGATCATTTGTCGAAAAAATCAACGGGTTTGCAACAAAAATTTTTGCAAAAATTTTTTGTTGACCTTTGCGGCGAATTAGTGGTGGCAATTCTACAGCAAAGTAGGGCACGACTTTGCCGTAAATTCATCACAAACTGACCTTATCTAACGAATTGGTTGTGCATCTATTTCATTTTCTCATTCTATTCTTCGACTTCGCTCCTCCGATCCTTGTTCCTTTTCGACTTCGCTTTGCTCTTCGACTTTGCCTCCGTCGTTGGTTCATTGCTAGGGGTTCATCTCCTCTTCTCTAGTTGTTCATTGGTATCTGACTTATGTGAGAGGCAGCTTTGAACGAGTTGCTAAATAACTTCTTTGCCTCCTTCAATGACATTCCTTCCTGTTGGATCTGAAGTCACACCTCCTTATTGTTCTTTTGTTGGATCGAAAGGAACAAAATATATGAGAGCTTGCTCGTTGTGAGGGTAGCGATCTTTCTTCCCTAGCACACTTCTTCGGCCAAATCCCGTATATGCGCCGAACTCTTGGATTTAAATATGGGATTTACAATAAAAAGTTGGAAACATAGGATTTAACTTGCTATGAGATTTAACAGTTCCCTAAATCCTGTTTGGCAGGATTTAGCTTAAATCCTGCTAAAATCCAACACAAATCCTATATCTAAATAGCCCCTTAGTTCAATATGATATTAAACAAATTTGATTTAATACATTTTATAAGAGTATATTATATTTGTATATTGCTACTTGTTAAGTCTATAGGGATAAACTATATGAGACCTTATTCTATCAGGTTGTCACACTCAATATTTCTTTAGTATGGGTCAATATTATATTTGTATATTGCTTAAATTGTCTTAGATTTTTTATACATTTTACATTTTCTGATGTATAAGAATTATATTTATTGTACCAGTGTTACATTATTGTAGAATAGTTGTAAATAGTTTGTGTACTATATTTATTGTAGCAGTATTATTAACAGTGTTTGTTGAAATATTATCATTATTAACTATTACTTTAAAACTGCATAAATTGTTATTGTTGAAAAGCTGAATAATTGATATAATGTGCTATTTTCCTATTTATGCTACAGATTTTTGGCAAAATTTTGGCAGAAGTTTCATCGCAAAGAATGATAGACGCAATTTCGTAGGGTTTGTGGTGAAAAATCCACCACAACTTATGATGAATTGGCAGTGGAATTGTCATTGCAAATATGTCGTAAATTGGGGAGGATTTTTTTTGCCACTGTACCGCCATAAATTACAGTAAATTTTCTACTGAAACAATGACACAAATAACGACAACATTTCCTTCACAAATTAATTTGCCACAAATAACGGTGGATTTGTGGCAAATAACTATAATGAACACATTATTTTTTTGCAATTAAATTAATTTGTCGTAAATCCAATGCAAAATATTTGCAACGGATTGTGTTCGACATAAATATTTTTTATACACGACTTTTAACATCAAAATATATTCCACCGTAAAACATATTTATCGATAGATTTTACTTGTTTTGCGGTAAATTTGCCCCTTGGAAAATGTTGATTTTTCTGTAGTGCATCTCAATCATGTTAATAAATCAATCATGTCATCAGTCAATCTATCTTATCTTTCATCTATCATATTTGTCATTTCTATATCTATCATATCATAATATACATATTAATGTTGAATTCAATGGGACAGAACATACAACTTTTGAAGTGGTGTTTCATCTTTTCATATATCATTTATCTAATGAATTCATCATCATCAATCAATCATATTTTTCAATTATTTTTATTAATAAATTATTTTAAGAGATGACTTTCAATCATAGATAAAGATTCATCACTCTCTACTCGTAAGCACAATCAGTCAATAGGTTTCAGGCTAACATCACTTTTATTTTAAGGAAAGCTCATCGATCTACCCATATGTACATTATATTATTATTTTAATAGCTAACTCATATTAGCTATGTATTCACAATCAATCTTTCTTGATTACATATAAATGCCATATTTATCTTATACAAATCATATCATTTTCTCTATGTATTAACATCATATATGAAATGCAATAATTATATTATAATATATGAAATATATGACAATCTATATTTCTATTTATTAACTAAAAAAATCATAACTATTAATTTATTTGATGAAATTTTCATACAAAACAGTCAAAATATTCAGAATAATGATATTTATCACATATCAAAAGTTACACAAGGAAAGTTCACTTAAACATAAGATATTATATTTTTATCACTTTTAGAAGAAATAAATATCTCAAGCTCTAAATCATCAAAAATAGAAGTAGAGTGGTGATCACTTATAATGATCATAATAATTTTTGTAAGAGTGCGGGACAGAAAAGCCTTGGAAGACTTTCTCTCTCTTTCTTCTCCTCTCCTCTTTTCATCCTCGTCTCATTCTCCTTTCTTTTCCTCCCCAAAAAGCCAAATGAAACGAGGTAGGGATTTCAAGGTGGTGAAAAATATTTATATTAAATATATAAAAAAATTGATTCAATGCATAAAGCTGTGGTACCCAACTTCTAAACACCACTGCGGTGCATGTTGATCCCAGAGTTAATGTAGGACAAAGACTGTGATGCTGCGGTGGCAGTTCCTAGCACCGCAGTGCACCTACGCCACTGCACTTGCCAACATAACATCGCACCATTGCAATTCAAATTTCATATTTTTCAAATAAATTCATTTTAAGAATTTTGGATTATTATAGTTATGATTAAGCGAAATGATCTCAAACATAATTGAGTTTTCCATTTTTTTAGCTTAAAAGCTTCTTGAGAATTTCTTCAAAGCTCCAAATAAATATATTTTTTTACTTGGTTTTTTTCATCTTAAATTAAAAATTCTTTATCATTGTATGGATATGTAACATCCACTTTAAACCCTATTTGCTCCAAAGAGCTACCCAACTTGTGATTGGGCAGATGATAAACTCAAGTATGATGGTGTTATATCAATAGCGATTGAATTGGAGATACTTTTGTCATGCCCTAGCTAGGATCTCAAGTTGAAGAATTTTTTTTTTCCTTTATTCATTTATTGTTCTCCTTCTAGTTCAATTAACAATGAATATTTATTTATAACTAGATCATCATGCACCGATATGAACTAACCAATTACATACACCAAAATATAAGTAAATATAGATAGTGAAACATAAAATTTTATTATTACAATAAATATTTATATTCTACTATAAGTTTAAAGTCTCAAAATAATATATACAATAATCACTATAGGCTATAAAAGAATACATATAAATTCATATAGCTGAAAATAAAACTAAACTATTAACATTGTTTAGCCTCAACCTGCAGGCTCTTTACCTTTACCTAAAATTATATAAAAATTACATATGTTGCAAACTATTTTCATGGCTTATGTTTTGATGATTGACAAACACTATCTCTCTTGGACTACTTGTTGCTTCTAATTTTCAGGAATCGAAGATCGGACGATCAAGAGGAAGCCAAGTCCAGGATCGCGTAGGTTTAGGATTGAGTCAGTCTGTAATTTTATTTTTCACCTTTTGAGTCTACTTGTAAGAATCAAAAAGACTGATGCTAAGTAACCCGTCACACACACACACACTTGAGAGGCTTAGAAATTCTATTTTTGCCCACATCGGCCCGGCCGATATTTATATCGTCCGGGACGATCAGCTTAAAATAGAAAGTCTAATTAAGGATTCTTAATTAAGACAGCCGACATTAACATATCGGCCTGGACGATACGTCTATCGGCCAGGACGATAAGCTCAAAATAGAAAGAGATAGCCGCCTTAGACAGTTTAGGCATACTGAATTTTAAATTATCGTCCAGGACGATTCCAGGATCGGCCTGAACGAAATTACCAAATTATGCCTTAATTGATCAGGAAATCAAGGGAGTAATTAAGGATGATTGATACGATCATATCGTCCAGGACGATCGTGAGATCGGCCTGGAAGATCAAGCCAAATTTCAATCGGCTAGGACTGTTCCCAGGGCTGTGCTCAGGACGATTTACCTCTGATTTGAACTAATCGGACAGGACGATCGTGAGATCGGCCTGGACGATCAAGCCAAATTTCAATCGTCCAGGACTGTTCCCAGGGCTGTGCTCTGGCCGATCTTCCTTGATTTGTACTAATCGGCCAGGCCGATGTCCATATCGGCCGGGACGATAAAGTCGGCTACTTGCAATTAATGAGCTCCTCTTGAGCTCTTCTATTTAAAGAGCTCTTCTTCAACGTTTTTAAGAGACCTTTGGTTGCTGCCTTGACCTGAGAAGACCTTGAGGAGAGAAAGAGAGAGAGGGAGAGAGAGAGGATCTTGTGAGGGGGAGCTTGTGAGGGGATTCACAAGGGTTGCTCAAGGATCGCTCTGCTTGTCTTTCGTCTGGAGTTTCTCGTCCGTGGAAGGGTCGGTAGAGGTAAGGAGTTTTGCTTTTGGTTGTGGTTCTCTGCCAGCTTCAGAAGGAAGCAAAAGGAGGTAGGTTCTCTGCCTTGCCGGGGTGGTAAAAAGGAGTTTCTTGTGAGGGCTTCTCCGCCTAGCTGTGGGGGCTAAAGGAGAGTCACGTTTTGTAGTGCAATATTTGGAGGGTGCCTCCAAGGAGTGGACGTAGGTCTAGTCGACCGAACCACTATAAATCTTGTGTTCTTATTTTTGCTTCCGCACTTTTAAATTTCGCATTTGATTTGGTGGTGTGATTTGGTTTGTGAATTTATTTCTTTGTCTCAAGAATTTTTAAAATACCAATTCACCCCCCTTCTTGGTTAGCTTGGGACTAAGTTCATAGGGCTTAACATCCCGAACGAACTTTCAAGTGGTATCAGAGCGGGATTCGAAAAAATTAAGTTTGAAAACTTTTTGAATTTGATCCATGGCTAACATAGGAAATAGAAACACTACTGAAGGTTATTCGATTACACGACCTCCTCTATTTGACAACTTACCTTTTGATTTTTGGAAAACCCGCATGTCAACGTTTTTATAATCTACTGATTATCGCATGTGGATGCTTATTCAAGAAGGTTATTCTCCACCTTCTCGTGAAATTAATGGTATTAAAACTGAAGTTGCTTTTACTGAATGGACTTTCGATGAACGTGATTTGGCTCAGTTAAATACAAAATATTTGAACTGTTTTTTCTGTGCTTTGAAATCTGAAGATTACATGCGTGTTTCAACTTGCAAAACTGGTAAAGAGATTTGGGATAAATTATGCATCACCTATGAAGGTACTAATGAAGTTAAGCAAACCCGTTTGAACTTTATCTTGCATGATTACGAACTTTTTCGTATGAAACCTCATGAATCAATTTCTGTCATGTACACTAGGTTTACTCAGATTGTTACTTCATTGCATGCACTAGGAAAAGAGCTTTCGAATTATGAAAAAGTTAACAAGATTTTGAGATGCTTGCCTTCGTCTTATGATGCAAAAATAACTGTAATCACTGAATCAAAGGATTTGAATACTTATTCCATTGATAACTTACTTGGGTCACTCATTGCTTACGAGCAAGGTGTGAATCAAAGAAATCTTGATGCAGGTGAGAAAAAAAAGGAGAAAACAATCGCACTAAAGGCGCACAAATCGGATTCCGAATCTTCCGGGTCTGAGAGCGATGAAGTTGCCTTCATCACAAGGCAATTCAAAAGCTTTCTAAGGAAGAAACATAGGCATCATCAAAATTGGAGGAAAGGTAAGGATCACAAATATGTTAAAGGATCTTCTGATGTTGTTTGTTTTGAATGCAGGAAACCTGGACATGTGAGAGCCGATTGCCCTACACTTCAAGATCAATCAAGCAAAGAAAAGGAAAAAGGTGAGGAGAAAGCCAATTCAAGGAAGGACAAGAAGAAAATCCAAAGAGGATTTTGGGCAGAATCTGGTACTGATTCCTCTGAGACTGAACCAGAGGAAGAGACTACGAATTTGTGTTTCATGGGAGAAAATCAAAGTGATGAAGAAGAGGTATGTAAACCAACCTATGATGAATTGTTTGAAATTTGTGAAAAAATTCATGCATCATACAAAAAACTTAAGAAAACTCATGCTAGCCTAAAATTAGAACATTCAAATCTACAAAAAGAGCATGAAGTGTTTCTCAAAGACCATGCAACGATTGATTCAAATCACATGGCTCTTCTTGATGAATTTGATGAGTTGAACAAAAAACATTTAGAATTAATTGATGAACATAATGCATTAAAAGTTTCACACACCTCACTTAGTTTTGATCTTAAGAAATCTAAAGATCTTGAAAAAAATTTGAGGATTGAGATTGATGCCTTAAAGAGAACAAATTTGAGGATTCAAAATGATCGGATGACTTCCACTGTTGATCTTAAGCCAAAACCTAGGAAGAGGCATTATAACTCAAATCATCTAAGAAATCCCTTTCCTGGAATTAGATGTTTCTCATGTGGCATGCTAGGACACATCTCACACACTTGCACCGTTCATCGTAGTACTCATTGGGTGTGGAGACCTAAAATGCATGATTCACAGCATACCTTACCTGCATTACATTCTACTTTTTCTAAGAAGGATCCCAAACCTGTTTGGGTTCCTAAATCTGATTGTTGTTGAGTTTTGCAGGTGTGCTCTCACCAAAGCCCTCATGGGAGCATAGGATAACTGGACATAAGGAGGCTTGCAGCTCAAAAATTGCTTAAACTCGCTGCTTTATCACGTGCTTGAAACATTAGTTTTGTGCCTTTTTATTTTTTTTAGTTTTTGTGCTCACTTTGTATTGATTTTAGTTTACTTTATTTTTCATTTGTTTTGTTTTGTTTACACGTTGCTTTTTAATTTTGACCCTCATATGATTAGTCCTTTCAAACTTTTAGATTTTGGAGTTTTTTTTGAGATAGTGATTTAACTTTTCAAAATTAGTTAAAGGGAGTTTTCTGTTGATGTTTTCCCTCCTTCAGACTTTATTTAGTGGTATGATTTTTCTTCTCTAAAACAAAAGTCTAAACTCGGTTTAACCAATAGCTTGTTAATTAAGATCTTTTTCTTATCTTGCTACAATAATTTATCTTATGCATAATAGCCAAAGTTTTTAGTTATCATTCAAGCTTTTGAAATCTTGCCATTGCATTTTTTTTACATGATTTTGATTTTGTGTTGTGGATTGTTCTTCCCTATGTTAGAGAGAGAGCCCCTATTCTCTAATATTTGGAGGATATACTCACAACTAAGTTTCTTTTTAAGAGTATATTAAAGAATTTCTAGCTTGCAAAAGTTAAAAAGGAAAGAGACCAATGAAGCCAAAATTGAAAAGAACGCTATATACACAAAAGTGTATCAAAGAATCAAAAAAATGCTCAAAAGAGCAAATCAAATGACAAGAGGCATAAAATGAGCCCACTAAATGCAAGCTATTCTCTCTTTGGTAAAACTCTTAAAACTTAGAAAACTCATTAATTATGTGATGTTTTCAAAGACTTGATTTCAATTTCCATGATTGAGAAAAATTACTTTGGTTTATTAAATATGAGATCTTTTCTTTGTAAACAAGCTTTGAATGGATCTTATTATCCCTATTAGTTATTCTAAGCTGGATTTTTGGTTTCCAAAAGAATTTTTGTACCCTGAAGGATGTCTGATCAAGGGTTAACAAAATCAGATATTCTTCCTTCTTCTAATTGAGATTTGTTAAACTTATTGATCTCTTGGAACTTTAAAAGGCTTAACTTTTTGAAAAGAATTCTCGTATGATGCCTCCATAAATAAAAATAAAAAAACAAAAAAAGGGGGTCTCTTCGTTCTGCTTTCTTGAATTCTCCTTTTTGATATGTCAAAAGGGGGAGAAGTTTATGAGGTTCTTTTTTACATCAATCCTGAATTTTTTTTCCATCTGTTTTCGTAGTGGTTTGTCATCATCAAAAAGGGGGAGATTGTTGCAAACTATTTTCATGGCTTATATTTTGATGATTGACAAACACTATCTCTCTTGGACTACTTGTTGCTTCTAACTTTTCAGGAATCGAAGATCGGACGATCAAGAGGAAGCCAAGTCCAGGATCGCGTAGGTTTAGGGTTGAGTCAGTCTGTAATTTTATTTTTCACATTTTGAGTATACTTGTAAGAATCAAAAAGACTGATGCTAAGTAACCCGTCACACACACACTTGAGAGGCTTAGAAATTCTGTTTTTGCCCACATTGGCCCGGCCGATATTTATATCGTCCGGGACGATCATCTTAAAACAGAAAGTCTAATTAAGGATTCTTAATTAAGGCAGCCGACATTAACATATCGGCCTGGACGATACGTGTATCGGCCAGGACGATAAGCTCAAAATAGAAAGAGATAGCCGCCTTAGACAGTTTAGGCATACTGAATTTTAAATTATCGTCCAGGACGATTCCAGGATCGGCCTGGACGAAATTACCAAATTATGACTTAATTGATCAGGAAATCAAGGGAGTAATTAAGGATGATTGATACGATCATATCGTCCAGGACGATCACGATCGTAAGATCGGCCTGGACGATCAAGCCAAATTTCAATCGGCCAGGACTGTTCCCAGGGCTGTGCTCAGGACGATTTACCTCTGATTTGAACTAATCGGACAGGACGATCGTGAGATTGGCCTGGACGATCAAGCCAAATTTTAATCGTCCAGGATTATTCCCAGGGCTGTGCTCTGGCCGATCTTCCTTGATTTGTACTAATCGGCCAGGCCGATGTCCATATCGGCCGGGATGATAAAGTCGACTACTTGCAATTAATGAGCTCCTCTTGAGCTCTTCTATTTAAAGAGCTCTTCTTCAACGTTTTTAAGAGACCTTTGGTTGCTGCCTTGACCTGAGAAGACCTTGAGGAGAGAAAGAGAGAGAGGGAGAGAGAGAGGATCTTATGAGGGGGAGCTTGTGAGGGGATTCACAAGGGTTGCTCAAGGATCGCTCTGCTTGTCTTTCGTCTGGAGTTTCTCGTCCGTGGAAGGGTCGGTAGAGGTAAGGAGTTTTACTTTTGGTTGTGGTTCTCTGCCAGCTTCAGAAGGAAGCAAAAGGAGGTAGGTTCTCTGCCTTGCCGGGGTGGCAAAAAGGAGTTTCTTGTGAGGGCTTCTCCGCCTAGCTGTGGGGGCTAAAGGAGAGTCACGTTTTGTAGTGCAATACTTGGAGGGTGCCTCCAAGGAGTGGACGTAGGTCTAGTCGACCGAACCACTATAAATCTTGTGTTCTTATTTTTGCTTCCGCACTTTTAAATTCCGCATTTGGTTTGGTGGTGTGATTTGGTTTGTGAATTTATTTCTTTGTCTCAAGAATTTTTAAAATACCAATTCACCCCCCTCCCCTCTTGGTTAGCTTGGGACTAAGTTCATAGGGCTTAACATCCCGAATGAACTTTCAACATAATTAGCATAAAAGCCCAGCAAATAATCAAAACTCACAACTGAACTTAATGAAAGATATAAAAATTAATATGCATACTTTAGTTCCGGTCCATATAAATAAACAATCAATAGTTTATCATTATAAACAAAAAATAATCTACGAAATTCATATCAATCAGTAGTAAAACAAATATGATTAGTAAAATCAAAAGAGCTATATCAAATTATAAGAAAACATACTATCAATCAATGAGCCATGTTAGTATGTCATGTTATGTTATATCAATATCAATGCAGGTTCTATCAATACTACTTCGATTTTATCTATCAATCAATCAAATAATTCTATCAATCAATCATATATAAATAAAATCATAAATACAATTATAAAGTGCAATGTAATATATCCAACTTTATTTAATGTGCTATTTTCATCCTTCCACTCCAAATGTTGCTTAGTTGATCATTAGCCTTTAATTTAACTCCATTTATTGACTCTTAATCTTCGGTATTTATCTTACCATTATTGTGCATTATCGCAAGTCAATTAACAAGTAGCATTCAATAATCAATACATATTTGTTACTCTCTACCCATTAGTATAATCAATCAATCGACTATAGGCTATAATTAGGATCATACATAATTTTTTTTTCTTTAAAGGAAAGCTGGTCGGTTCATACTCATGTGCAGGGTATTATATTTTAAGAGTAAACCCATATTAATTATAGTGTTAACAACTAGTCTTTCTTACTTACATGCAAATACTATATTTATCTTATATTAGTTGTATTAATCTTTCTTTAAAGTATGAAAAGTAACATAAAGTGCAGAAATCTATAAATACAAAAAAAATTATATTTTGTCCAATTACTTCAAAAAATCATAACTTTCATTTTACTCATGAAATTTAATAATGTTATAGTCAAAATACTTATAAGGATCATATCTATCATATATAAATATGTTACACGATGGAAGCTCGATAAATTAGGATGAAATGTATTTTTATTTATTTGGGAGAGATAAAATTTGTAAAAATCAAAACCATAAAAAATAAGAGTAAAAGTATAGTCACTTACTTCAAATAGAACAAAATTCATAACAAGAATGTAGGACAAAAAATCCCTAAAAAGCTTCCTCTCTCTTCTCTCTCTCTCTCTCTCTCCTCTCCCCCTTCTCTTCCCCTCCTCTTTCCTTTAATTCTCGGCCAAGAAAACAAGAGTGAGAGTGAGGGAGTGAGGTAATAAGGATTTAGATTAAAAATATGTAAAAACTCATTTTAGTACCTGACGTCATGACACTCCCATGATCCAGAGTTGCTGCGCTGCATTCTGCCTAGCTCTAGTTACTATAGCACATAAAGTGTTGGCATAGCAAAGACATTTTCTAACATCTCTACTCCTCCATAGCTAGTGTCCCTGTGCTTTCCAGACTAATGTCGCAGTGCTCCATACAAATTTTTCATAGTTTTCAAATAAGCTCATTTTTAAACTTTTAGGTTGTTACAACTTTCAAGCACTAATCCTTATAAAATAGAATTTATCTATGTATTCTCCATGACATGAATTGTTACTTTTAGCCTTAAGTTACACGAAGAATTAAACGACCCCAACCTATTTAATTATTTCAGATTAATCACAAAGTAGGATTATTATCTCCAATAACTGCTTTAGCATGAGATAGAGCATCCAATAAAACAACATCATTTGCAGCTTATATGTCCACAATATCACTTACTTCAGCATGTTATATGCCCACATTATGACTTATTTATGTAATATAATAATATATCAACATCAACACCTACATAAGAAAATGTTGGTGACCTGACTAATCTTGTATCATCTTTGTTTATATAAAAAATCTTATTTTAAAATTTTTTAGAGCAATAGAAATGAAAAATGACATCTCATTCAAAAAAAGTCAATGCCATAAGTAGTAAGCAACATAGCTGGAGGAATTAAAATTTTTAACTATGTTCCATCAAAATGGTACATCATCTCCAATTTTGAACTAACTTAGTTCTTATCAACCTCTATCAATTTATATATAATATTCATGAGATCTTCAAGGAGAACATCTCTTTGTATTAACTGACTTGCATATCCTCTTTTCATTTTTCTTCATAAAACACAAAAAAATTTGATATTTGATTCACTTTTTCAAAATAATTTGCAAGTATTTAATTTTACTATTGTTCAAGCATGATGCAATTATGGATCAAAATATATTTGAATGTAGTTTGAATTTAATAATGATCAAATCACATTCAATTATTATTTGAGCCATGATCAAATTATATTTAAAGACATAATCATATATATAGTATTCTGACCCTATTGTTAAAATATGTGCACAATATATATTTATATCTTATTTGAGCTATGACTAAATAATATTCCATTAGCGTTCTTGTAACAATTGAAAAACATAATTTTTGATACTCTCGAACCATATTCAATCATGATTCAAACAAGATTCTAATATAATTCACGCATATATTATAATAAGTATCAAAACACACTTTTTCATTCTCTATCTAGCTTTATGTTAGAGCTCCAAAAAAATTACCTAATCTATAATACAAAATAAAAAAGTTAAAAAAAAAGAGTAATACCAATGTATGCTAAATATGCCAATAAATGAAGAAATGTCAAACTTTCACCTTTTTAGTCAAGCAAAAAAAAATCTCTAATAAAGGTATGATGAAGACAACAATGGAGAAAATAGAAGTGGAGATGTTGGGATGTCATTTTTTCATATACAGCTGGCCATTCTAACGACAATTTCGACCAAGCTCTCTAATGTTCTTACTGGCAACCAGTTTTCACTGCCGCGACTGCTTGAGATTTATTCTGATCTTTCTAATGACTGGGTTCAGGCCTATTTTCCGAGTCCTATGGATTGTTTTTTAGCCCCTTGTTGTCTTTGAGTTTTCTTTGTGTAATTTTGTTAGTTTTGTTCTCGGTTTTTCTTCCTACATGTTACTTGTAATTGAAATTTGATTTTTAATACATGGGCTTTCTGCCCTGGGTTTTAAAAAAAAAAAGGTAGAAAAGAGGGTATTTTGCTTTGAAATGAACTTTCAAGTAAATGTATATAAAAAAAAGAATTTTGCTTTCACTATTATGGGGGTATGTGTGTGTGTGTGTTTGGGCAAATGGTTGTTAATTTTATTTTAGTTAGAAATTAAATAAATTTAAAATATTTTCGGATAGTTTTAAAATAAATATTCTATGTATTCAAAAAATTGAATGAGTTGGAGAGAATACTAAGGAGAATGATATTTTAGGATTTAAAATATGGTATTCTCATAGGAGTCATATTAGAAATAGTGTAGGAGTGATTATAGATAAGAGTTTAAATAATAATATTATAAAAAATAATAGAATTGAATATAGAATTATAGCTTTAAATATTATTATTGATGCTAAGATTATTAATATTATAAGCGTTTATGCTCATCAAGTAAGTTTAGATACAACAACAACAACACAACATCAAGCCTTTATCCCACTACGTGGGGTCGGCTACATGAATCCTATCAAGTAAGTTTAGATATGAGTTCAAAATTAAATTTTTGAAATGACTTAGAATAATTTATACAAAAGATATATCTTGAAAAAAAAAATATTAGAGGAGATTTAAATGAACATGTTTGTAGAGGTAGATGATTTTAAAAATATTAATGATGGTTATGGGTTAGAGCAACTAATAAATGTGGTAAGACCATATTAAATTTGTTTTTTAGCCTATGATTTCGTAATTAGTAATACCTTATTAAAAAAAAAAAAAGAAAAGAGCATCTCATCACTTATAAGAATATATATAGTAAAACTCATATTAATTATTTTCTTATAAGAAAATTAGATTATTTAGATTGTAAGGATTGTAAATTTATTCCGAGTGAAAAATTTATGTACCAAATATCGTTTATTAGTTTTGGACTTTATGATGAAGATGTTGAAACTAAAAAATAAAGTAAAATATTTTCCTATAATTAGATGGTGGAATTTAAAGAATATTAACAAAAATATTTTTGAGAGTAAGATACTAGATCTTAAGATTTTATCTTTGCATGTAGAAGCTAATGTTATGTGAGAAAGAGTAACTAGTGATATTAAAAATATTACAAAAGATGTACTTAGAGTATTAAAGAAAATACTTTTAATAGTAAAAATAGTTGATGGTGGAATCAAAATGTATAAGAAAATATAAAAAATAATAAGATTTGTTATAAAACTTGATTTAGATGTAAAAATTCTAATAATTGGGTAAGATATAAAATGACCCATAAAGAGTCTAAGAAATCATTATGTGACTTAAAGATTTTAGATTTTAATGATTTATATAATAGATTAGATAACAAGGATGGTGAAAGATATATGTATAAGTTAGTCAAACAAAGATATAAGAGTAGTAAATATTTAGTTCAAGCTAAGTGTATTAATGATGAAGATAAAAAAGTGCTATTATTAGAAAAAAGTATTCAATACAGGTGGATGCGATATTTTTCTAAACTTTTCAAAGAAGAATATGAGAATGTGATTGACTTTAGTGACCTTAACACCATAAATAAAAATAAATATTTTTATTTTTGTTGGCATATTAGGAAAACCAAAGTTTGAGAGGATTTAAAGAAAATGAAGTGTGGAAAAGCTATTGGACCTGATGATATTCCTATAGCAGTGTGAAAATGCTTAAGAGATGAAAGAATTTTTTGGCTTACTAAATTTTTTAATATTATTTTGAAGACAAAAGATGCTAGATGAGTGGAGAATGAGTGCGTTGATTCCTATTTTTAAGGATAAAGGTGATGGACAAGATTGTGTGAACTATAGAGAAATTAAGTTAATGCATCTTGCTTTAAAACTATGGGAAAGAGGTATGGAGCATCAGCTGCAGCATGGTACTAATGTTTCCATAATCAAATTAGATTAGTGTCAGGTAGGTATACTAGGGAAGATATATATTTATTGAGAGGTGTGATAGAGAAGTATAGAGAGAATAGGAATGATCTAGATATGATATTTATTGATTTAGAGAAAGCATATGATAAAGTTCCAAGAGAAGTGCTATGAGTTCTAGAAAAGAAAATGGTTAATAATGCTTATATTCAAGTCATTAAGGATATGTATATATGAGCTTATTACTTGTGTTCAAACCCAAGGTGGTTTGACCAAGTATTTTCCTATTTCAATTGGATTACATCAACGATCAGCCTTAAGTCCATATCTTTTTGCTTTAGACATGTATGTTCTTACTAGACATTTGCAAGAGTTTGTACCCTGGTATATGCTTTTTGCTAATGATATTCTTCTTCTTGATAGGACTAGAGTGGGAGTTGAAGGTAAATTTGAATTATGAAGGTTAACCTTAGAGTCTGAAGGCTTTTATTTGAGTAAAACTAAAACTAAATATATGGATTGTAATTTTAGTAATAATAAATCTAGTGAGGGGATTGTGCCTTTGGGTGATCAAGTCATTAATAAGAGTACACAATTTTGATATCTTGGGTCTATTGTTTAGAGTGATGGTGAAATATATAGGGATATTATAAATAGAATTCAGGTTGGATGGTTGAAGTGGGGGAATGCATTGGACTTGTTATGTGATAGAAAAGTTCCCCTTAAACTTAAGAGAAATTTTTATAAGATGGTGGTTATACCTGCAATGCTTTATGGTGTAGAATATTGGCCATTAAAAGTGAAGCATGATCTTAAGTTAAATGTTGCATAGATGAGGATGCTCAAGTGGATGAGTGGCTTTACTCTTAGAGACATGATATGAAATGATCATATACATCAAAAGGTTGGAGTAACTCCACTAGAAGATAAGATTAGAGAAAGTCTCCTTATAGATGATTTTGTTGCATAAAACGACAGCCTTCTGATGACCCGGTTATGAAAGTAGATTTATTAGATTTGAATTATGTTAAGAAAGGTAGAGATAGACTAAAAGACTTAGTTAGAAAATATTATAAATGATATTTTTTATTAGATTTAAATGAGAATTTAACTCTTAATTGAACACAATGGAGAGAAAAGGATCCATATAGCCAACCCCACATAGTGGGATAAAGGCTTGTTTTTGTTGTTATTGTTGTTGTTGTTGTTGTTGTTGTTGTTGTTGTTGTGTGTTGTTGTTGTTGTATTCTCTTCCCTTGCCTATATATAGGAACCATTATACCCTTTTATAATATTGAACACAATATTAAAGACATGCTCTAAGGCTTTGTCTTCTTCACTTATAAGTAAATATGTGAAAGGCAGCCACGACTATAAGCAAAGACATAAACTAGTATGCCTACTTGACCAAAAAGAACATCTATAGCCAACAACATTGATGCTTACCATCACCAACAAGATAGATGCAAATCATTGACACTAACATCGATACACATTATCTCCAACAAAGTTGATGTATATTTTTAGTCACAAAGACAAATGCTTTAAACAATTCTATGATGATGGTAGTTTTGATAACAAATCACAATTAAAGGAACTTTTCATCAGTAAGATGCCCTAAAAAAATTAAGTAAACTACTTTAGGCTATCTTCCCAGTAATACCATCTTTAAGATAAAATTAAAACTTTAGAGAATTCTAATCTAAATTCTTAATCCTTTGAAATTTAAGAAAATGCATAATAGACTATATAAAACCCTATCTATTATTTCTTCTCATAAGTTTATCAAGGATAAAAAATTTAATTCTAATCAAAATTAACAATGAACCAATACCATTCCATCCTGAGCTCTTCCTGCCCATTTAAATCCTGTATTTACTGGTTGTTTCTTATGTTGGATAATGGTTTTTGGATCCACACCATGTTTCTTTCATGTGTGATGGGTACTGTGTTCAGTTGTTGTACTTTGTGGTGGATTATTTATTCTGCTTTGTGCCTTCTGCTTTGATTTTGTTGGAGCATTAGTGGGCTCTTTCTGGTTGGCTTGTTACTCTCTGTTTTATTTTTTGGGTGCTCAGAATTTGGATCTTTGTGGTTGTGCTGGTTGGGGCCTTAATGTTTGCCCTTACCTTGTTATGCTACTTAGGGCTTTATTATTGTGAGGATAGTGGTTGTTTGGTGTTTGCTCGGGCTTTACCTAGATGTTTTGGGGGTTGTCCATTGGGTTGGTTTCTCCTGGTAATGATTGCTGTGCTGGGGGTACTGCTTCCTGCTGGAGCCTCTAGGCTAGTTGGTGTGTCTTTAGGTCTTACCTTGTTGTGTTATTTTTCTGGTGATTTGGAGGACCAAGGTGTATTATCTCTATGGGACTTGAACTGAGTTTAACTTATTCCATTGGTGGTACTTTCTCCTCTTTTTCTGCTATTTGTTTTTGTGCCTATATTGGAAGTTTTTGCTCTCTTTTTTACAGGATCCTTTTTGTGCAGGTCATCATTCTCATTTTTTTGGATAGGAAGCTCGCGCATAAGGTTTTGATTTGCTGCTCGCTCTTTTTTTTTTGTGCTCCTTCTTGTGCACCGTAGAATGTATCTAAGTTATTATGTACTTTTGTGCAGCAGATATCTTGAGCTCATATGATTTTTTGATTTGATTTTTGTAGCACTTTTGAGCAGTAGAGAGCACGAGGTCCCTTTAAGGATCTTGTACTTTTCCATCTATATTAACGCATAGGCCCCTCAATGAGTTTCATATATATATATATATATATATATATGTATAAGAGAGAGAATAAAAAATAAGCATTTATACCAATAATAAAATATCCAATGTTCCATTGAGTTGATTTTCTATAAATAGTAAATCACATCTCATTAGAATTGGATAGCAATTATGGAATATCTTATACCTATGCTTCATATATTAAATTGTTAATCTAAAAAGTGGAATCTGTTAATTTTTTAATTAATAAAATATCGCCTCTCATCTTACAAAATTATATAATGAAAATTATCTCTGTTTTTTTTTTTTTTGGAATTTTTAGGTAACTTCTTTTGTATCTATTTTTTTCGTTGGAAAATTCTTTTATTCCATTGAGCTAGTTGGAGTATTTGATAGCGTCATGCATTACATAATCATTTAGCTAAATTATATAAAATTGATATTCTTAAACTAAAAATTTTCATATACAGATATTTTTTAGTACAAAAATCTCTTAAAAACAGAAAAAATAGTGCTCCAAAACTGCCCCAAACGAAGCCTAAATCGCTTGTGATGAGCTCAAGTCAAACACGCTAGTGAAAAAAAGTTGATCGCACAGATCAATCAAATCACATCAGACTAATCAATGGTTACATGTGGGATAATATTATATTCATAAATCTAAACTTCATTCTCATATTATTAATGAGAGACAATTAATATATATCTTTTTTATTATAACATTTTATTTGAAAGTATTACGTCATTCATATGTTTACTTTTTTTTGACATTTAGTTCAATTAAGATAAATTTATATGGACATCACATAAGTAAGATTTGAACTCAAATATATCTTAGTTAATAGTGAAAGCTCACAATCAATAGATCAAGATGAGCTACGTATATATTTACCTTTTAATGTAATTCTTTTATATAGTCTTGTCTCTACTATGAATCTCTCACATACAAATAGAGGCTTAAAGGACAAGCCCAAGGATACAAGAACTTATTTGTTTCGACATCTCCAATTTCAAGCAATAAAATTACGAAACTTTTCTTCTATTCTCTCCCTCTCTCTTTCAAGTTATGTACTTTTCATAGATATTTTTACGAGTAAGTCCTAATATCACTTACGAATAAATTTGAATTCAATGAATATGTATATATATTAACCCCTCCAATCTAAGATTGACATGTGTCTATTTTCTATTTAAATTTAGAATAATAAAAGCCTTGAAGATCACTTGTAGGCCTGTCAAAATCGGGTCATGGGTCGGGTTTGGGTTCAACCCGAAACTGACTCGGGTACATACAGGTCAACCCGAACCCCACCCGTTTTTCGAAACGAGTCAGTTTGCTGGACCCGAACCCGACCCGCTTCGGGTCCGATTCAACCCGACCCGACCCATTTGACCTGAAAAAATTAAAATTAGTTTTTTTTGTATTTAATTACAAATAAAAATATATACCCTTCAATTAATTGTTAAACAAATTTTTAAAATGTACAACAAAACATATCATTTACAAATTACAAATCAATAAATTACAAAAAAATTACATATCCTTTACAAAAAAATTACATATCATTTACAAATTAGAAATCAACAAAATGACAAGGTCGTCACTTTTCCCTTGCTCAACCAGTAAGCAGGACTCAACTTAAAGTCTTCAGGCACACGACCTGTATTCAAAGAACAAGGAAGAACTGTATTCTGCGAAATTAATAAGTTAGATATGATGCTCATTGCTCAGATTAAACCTTCCAAATCTTTAATCACTTTATGAGGTGTATGTTCAAATTTCAATCAACATTAACATATTACCATCCAAGGAGACGAATTGTATTTTGCATTATGTTAGTATCTATTCATTTATATATGTAGTATCTACTCATTTGACTTGAATACAAAATTACAAATGTCTCCTGGTTGTAATAGCATTTATTCTGAAATTATTCGGTTATTCCCACTATAATTTGAGAAGGTTGATCATCATCGCTTCATCACTTCAAAACAACAACAAATAATATTTAATGCTTGATCAAATATTCAAATGAATCATAAAAAGCAACAGGATACATGAAACAGCACATATCAAAATATCAAATGAATCAGCATTCAAAAGAACCAGCACAGACCTGAAGCAGCTGGCAGCACATGCACTCGAAAAAACACAACAAGTTTTCCAGAATGTTGAAGCTCAGGATAATAGAACTATCCAGCACAACACATATTACAAAATATGCTAATATTCTGGATCGTGTACAGAACTGCAACAAACAACCAAATAAATTTTTCACAGCAATAAACACAGCAGCACATGCTAAAGTTTTCCAGCACAGCTAAAAATTTCCAGCACAGCACAGAACTGAAGCAGCAAGCAACACGTAACCCGAAACCAAACACATTTACAAAAATACAACATTAAAGAAATAACTATCTTTCAAGTTCAACATTAAACCAAACTACCAAAGTACCAAACAACCAAATAATTTTTTCATATAACAGAACTTTCCCCAGCATTTGTCTCAAGTTCATTTACTGTTTTCAGTCACAACTTTTTCAAAATGACCCAAACCTTGGAAGTCATCCTTCTACACTTCTTAATTACGACTGAACCATCATCACATGCATCTAAACCCTTTACCACATTGTCTTCAATGCAAACTTCAACATTTTCTTGAATATAATTTTCAGGAAGTCTGTTTGAATCCTCCATCTATTGCAAAAATTATATCAAATTATACAAATGAAAAATGATAATTTACCTTTAAAAAAAATATCTAAAACACAAATACAAAATCAGTGAAATACTAAATTATTGTAATTGCATATAGCACACTTCCAACAGGCAACAGGTAACAGCCAACAGGAAACAAATAATTCCAATAGTCAATACATTGAGTCACTGATACACTCATACACAGATACACTAATAAGTGAAAACAGCCACAACTCACAATGTCAATAACAGCCACAAGGTCGACAACCCACAAGCAACAGCCAAGCAGAATAAATGAATAATAGATATTGCCAATTTCAATTTGCCATTACAGATAATCAAAGCCACATATAAAAGCATAAAATGTGAAGCCCTAATCGGTATTTCAAAGCCACATCAACTTCAAATTGGAAGGAAGAATCAAAGAAGCAAATAACTAAAAAAAACCATTATAGTCTCTACTCTCTAGCAGTAGCAGTGCCTCCGTAACAAAAAATCAAAAAAAAAAAAAAAAAAAAAAATTGCAACACTCATTGCTTGACTTCAATTCTTCAAAGATAACCGAAAGATAAGTAGAAAACCGAAAGAAAGTTAACCAAAAAATCAAACCAATGAGGCGATGAGTCGATGAAGAAGAATCAAAGAGGCGCAGAGGAGGAAATCTCAGCGAAATCGACCAGCCATAGCTTAGGGTTTTCTCGCTCGAAGAGAGACGAAGTCACAACTCACGAACGACGTACTCTTGGTCTCAGTTAATGGCTAGTTAAATGCCCTAAGAGGGTAAATTTGTAAATACGAAAACAGGTCGAAATGAATCACTTTCGTGTTACCCGGGTTGACCCAAACGCAACCCGAAATGGCATACGGGTCAAAAAATAGAACCCGAACCCGACCCGTTTCGGGTTTGGGTTGACCCTAACCCGAATTTCTCGGGTCGGGTTCGGATCGTGTTAAATGTTGACAGGCCTAATCACTTGGGTCTTTATCTTATCAAATAATTGATAATTAAATAATAGAAAAATAAAAATAAAAAATGAAAAAATCCTTGTTATAAAGTCAGGCGTCCTTACCCATAGAAAAAAAATAAAAAAGTCAGAAGGCCAACATCACCTTATCTTGACATGGATGCTCATTAATAATATAACATAACAAATGAAAAGAATATAAGTGTGGTCATCCCCAATTAAATGGCCTCACATTAATGATTAATGTGACTGGTCATAAAGTTTGAAATCACTCCATTAATGCTAAAGGTATAGAATAGTTTTAAATTGGAATAAAATTGGTTTTCAGCTACATAGGTGTCTAAATGAGTCGAGTGGAATTTAGCTCTTAATAAATTGAGTTAAGCTCCTTTAGTCTATTCTGAGCCCAAAAACGAGCTCGAGCTCATAGTGCAAAATAGAAATCTCGAGCTCGATAAAAAAGCTCGAGATTGACTCTTTTAGATTTCAAATTTTTATTTTTTTGGGATAAAAATCATTAATTATGCTAAAACAAATATCGATATGTTAATTAATATTAATTGAGTCGGTAAGTTGACAAAATGAACCTGGCCTGACCAACCTCGAACTTGAGCTAGTGCTAAATAAACTCGACTCATGCACTCGTTAGTGAGTGGAGTTCAGGCTAGCCCACGAGCTACAATTACACACCTATACACCCATTTGTTTGATTGAGGAGAAATTAAATTTTTGCGAGGTGGAGACAATTTCAAGGAGAATTTTTTACTTATTTTTATTTTTTTATTAGTATTAAAAAAGAAATTATCAATTAAAAAACTTATATTCATAATTTACAACAAATCCAATTATTTATAAATATATTTGAAATTAAGGAATTAAAATTAAATCACTACCTCTAATTACTTCATTAATTAAGAAATTAATGACATTGAACTCAAACAATGCTAAAATATGATTTCCTTTTTTTAGGTGCAAATTGTAAATGTGTTGCACATTTATTTATGACCATGGAAGCTTTATCTATTTGCAATTTTCTCCCATTTTATCGATTATTTTGCAATTTTAATTAACAATAATAAATGATTCAAATTGGCTGCATGCACTTAAATGGGTAAATATTGTAGCTATACTGAAAGCTACTTCTCATATTTAATGCTCTGGGGAATAACTTAATGATCAATATTAGGTTTTTACCCAAAAAAAAAAATCAATATTAGGTAAGTGAATGACAAAAATATTTTTTTTTTATTAATTCAATTCCAAAACTCTTTACTATTAAAAAAATATTCATTTTAGAACAATAAGAACAACAATATCAATCTTTTATCCCACTATATTGGAAAGGCTACATGAATTATTTTTCTTCATTGTATTCTGTTAAAAGTCAAATTCTCCTTTAAATCTAATTAAGAAAGATCAATTTTAATATTTTCTAACCGAGTCTTTTTAAGTCTATTTTTACATTTCTTAACATAAGTTAAATCTAATACCTCTACTTTCCTAATCGAGTCATCGGAAGGCAGCCGTTTTATGTGACTACCCATCTAATGCGACTCTCTCTAATCTTATCTTCCACTGGAGCTACTCCAACCTTTTCACGTATATGCTCATTTCGTATCCTGTCTCTAAGGGTAAAGCCACTCATCCACCTGAGCATACTCATCTTTGCAACACTTAACTTATTATTATGCTCTATTTTAATGGCCAATATTTGACACCATAAAACATTGCATGTCTCACCACCATCTTAAAAAATATTTACTTTATGTTAATAAATATTATAGTCATATATGTTAGAGTGATATCTTAGTAAGGATAAATTATTTTGTGCGGAGACCGGACGTAGAATGCTATGCGGAGACCATCCAGAATGCACCATGTCAGTGGTATTGAGATGCCTTACCGAGTGCATGTGTGACGTGGCACATTTTGGTTGGTCTCTAAACGGTGTTCGACGTCCACATGGAATAATTAATCCGCAGTAAGAGCTACGGTTTGTTTGGAATCTCTGTAGCTCCTTATAAAATTAATTCTAAGTTATTGTAAAAAGCAGCTTTTCACTACATATTTTTTTGAAAAATAATGAGAACACATCAAGAAAATAGTTGTCAAACAAAATTATAATTGATATTTCAAAAGCAAAATAATGATAAAGCAGCCTCAAATAGACTAAATATATTATGCTAACATATTAGTACCATTTAAAAATACAACAATATTTATTTTTTCATTTTTTAGTAAGCTCTATGATAATTATAATAGATCAAATTTGAATACATCATTTGATCATCATGTCTTCCCTATGGAGAATGGTAGGGGTGTCAATATTTGACACGACCCGAAAACCCGACCCGAACCCGACCTGAACACGAAATGGGTCGGGTTTGGGTTCAGCATTTCGACCCATTTCAAAAATCGGGTCGGGTTCGGGTTAACCCTTTGACCCAAAATTGACCCGAAAGTGACCCGAAAACCCGATTTTGACCCGGCAACCCAGATTGACCCGATTTTGACCCGAAAAGAGGAGATTGACCTGTTTTTGACCCAAAAATTAGCCTTTTTTGTTGGAAACGGGTCATTCGGGTCTTGTCGGGTTGACCCGAAGCGGGTCGGGTTCGGGTCAGAAAAATTGACCCGTTTTTAAAAACGGGTAGGGTTCGGGTTGACCCGAATAGTGCCGGGTCAGTTTCGGGTTCGACCCGAACCCGACTCGTGACCCGAAATTGACACCACTCGAGAATGGAGGACCTCTTTAATTTTACAAGCTTGCTCAGTGGATCATTTAATATGGATCAAGCCTAAAGTTTCTCAAAATTTTCACGTTAAATCATTGGTTTCCTTTGTGCTGTTTTTTTTTTTGTCTACGTGTGCTAGATTTTCATGAAAAATTAAAATGAATATTTTTTTGGGATATTTAGGCCAATTCAAACAGACTCACACACACATCACATATACAAGATTCGAACCCATGACCTCTTAGTTGGTAGCCTAAGCTTCCAACCAACAGACCAAGATGAGCTATGTAAAAGATAAAACTAACACGCTATAACGACCATGAATTTTCTAGTACATTAATCATTATTATCTTTAAAAATGATAAATATTTTTAAAATTAATATCTACCATATATTAGTTAGGTTCCTCTTATTTACGGAGAAAAAAAATCATCCGAAAGTATGTTCATCTCACTTAAATTAAAATAAAATCCTGATTGATCGAATTCGAAGGCTCTCCTTGCTCTAAATGTTAAGGTTTTTCAAGGAAAAAAAAAAGGGTTGATTTTTGAACTCAAATGTGAATGTATTTATTTAAGCAACTTTCCCCCAACAATCTCCCAACCTCCTCAATGAAAGAAGCATGCCATGAAAAAGAAAGCTTTATTTACAACCTTTTGAAATAAAATATCACTATTTCATTATTTTCAATATTTCATTTAACTTCTTTTTTTTGGGTCAATTCTCACTTATAAATCAAGCTCATAATTTCATTAAACTTTCTTTTATTTTTTATTTTTTATTTAAATGAAGTATCAAAACATAAATCTAATCCAAAATTCTAATAATATCATTAAAAAATTTTATTAATAAAAAAAAAAACTAAAACCGGTTCTTTAATTTCATGATAAGATGAAAGGTGATTGTCTGCATCAAAAAAGTCAAAACCTTTCAGCCTCAAAAAAGAAAAATCCTTTGCAAAATTTTATTTCAAATTGAACCCTTGCAATTTCAGGTAAAGGTTTCAATTTATTTTTTTTGTATGTCACATTCTAATGTAGACAGTAAGTTGGATATATTTACTTTTAATTATTTAATGAAAAGGTATTTGCATATGATCATAAAACTGTATTGCTTATAAAAGAGAGAAAAGAACACCCCTAAGTAATTTTTTCAATTAATAAAAAGGTTTGTTTTGTAATTTCATATTTGATTCAATTTAAGGTTTTAATGTTCTTATTCATTTCTTCTTAGGTCTCTTTAATTGGCCCAAAAATGTTTTAATAGTAATTTTATTTATAAAAAATATGCTTTTAAAATTATTATTTTTATATTGATAAAACATTAGGAAAAACTTTTTTGTAATATGAAAGCAATTATTATGACTTAATATATTGAACTAAAAAATCTTTAAGAGATTAATGTTATAATTGATATCAAAATTTATGTGATTTAACTTAAAATTAGACATAAGATAATTATAAAGGAGTTTAAATTTAATGCTTATTCTACCAAAATTATTGAGATGCTATATCTTAATAATATACATTTATTATTTTTCTTTTATATATATATATATATATATATATATATATATATATATATATATATATATATATATATATATATATATATATATATATATATATATATATATATATATATATATATATAATATGAACATGTTGGATCCAAAAGTCATCGAGTATAGCATTCATCTCTAATAATTACCAAAAGTGTTTAATCTAATTTGCACTTGACTAATTTAGAAAAATATTAGGATTTATTGATCTATCCTCCATATAATTATCATTAGCATTGTACTCATTTCTCTTCAAAGCTCAGCAATCTATCTTAATTTACTCCTTTTTTTGTAATAGAAGCAAACCATGTCCTTATATCTCTTATTATACTTGCTTCTTTCATGATACATGACAAACACTAATCTCCTCCTAAGTAGCGATCTTTTTGTCTATTTTCATCTCCCAATTAAACCCTTAAGGTTAATAATTATATCTTTTAAAAGAGGTAACACATTTGAAAAATTGGACCAAGGGACCCATCAAGTTGGAACAAACATGTCAGCATAGTACTAGATGGCTAGGCTCAATCGTTATGAACTAACTGGGCATGACTCTCCTAAAAACTCGAAAGAGTTATCAATTTTGAGCAAATAGGTGATGATGGATCTGAAGTTGGTGAATAGATGGTCACTATCATTAGCGCTATTTGATTCATGTAGATATGGAGTGGAGTTGAGTTTGGAGTTAGTAGGTGCACATAGATGTGGATTGCAACCATGCGTAAGAGTTAATGAGTGGCAGTGAAAAATGAAAAGTGTTGGTGATTCAATGAGAAGGTATTTCATCTGACAACTAAACTTTGTGTATTATCTTGAGAGATATAATACATCAGCCCAAGGAGAGATTTAAAGGCATCAACTTTCAAAGACAGTGAACTCATCTTGCTAGAGAAGATGAATTTATAGAAAATCATGCTTAGAAAGTCAATAGATGCATACTTGTGACTGCAAACTTTTGGGCTGCTAGCCGATGACTTGGAATCACCAATTAAACGAGAGGTGTCAAAACGAGTCAACGGGTTGGGTTTGGGTCAAACTTGAATTTACCCAGGCTTAAATGGGTTGACTCTAACCCAACTTGCCAAAATTCCAACCCATACCTGACTCGGGCATTTTACTAGGTTGACCCAAATCGACCTGACCCGCAAAGGCTTCTTCCTTTTCCTCGAATGATCCAGATCTGACGGGCTTAGGGGAATCTTATGTGGTGGTGGCAGCTTGGGAGGGGATTTATGGAGTTGATGTCGGGGCCTTAGGCAGAGCAGAGGGTTGTTGTGTCAGCCTTGTAAGAAACGAGCCTGACGACTGCCTTGCGACCCTTGTGGGGTTGCTACGGGAAGATGAATGGTCCAGACTCTGGTGGTGGACACCATATGCAAGGCATCTGATGTAAACAGGTCAATGTGGGACACCAAGCATGACGTGAGACATTGGACTTGGGATTGGTGCGGAGTGCGGCCGTGCAGGAAGTCTAATGTTGGATCAAAACTGGACTCGGGACCAGCTCACCAACGCAGATCTGTGCACCACAGATAAAATTCTAATTGTTTTCGGGTTACTAGGTCAACCCAAACCCAACCCTATTTTAGAAACTTGTTAGAAACTCAAATCCAAACCCAATCTGCATAGCAAATGGGTTGACCAAACCCAGAACATCTGTGTTGGGTTTCAGGTTAGGTTAACTTTTGATACCCCTAATTAAATGGATGGAAGGGTGGATAAATTAGACCTATTGACTTGGTGGGGCAAAGAAGACTATGTACCTCAAAAGTAGGGTCTTTTTAATTACCTAAATTTGGCACAAAGGCATACCTCCAATTATATACACAGCTTATATGTTGGTAGCCTAGTGGTTGACAAAGGGGCTCTCGTCCCTTCTCTCACTTTCCTTAAAGAAGATAACTAAAGAAAGTCATCGAGTAGAGTTTCTTAGCAATTGTAAAACCAAGTAGCTAATACTTATAGAAGGAGAGAAGAATGTGTTTTAATGATTATCACTTACATAAGTGTGATCATAAAATAATTTGACTCCCAAGGGCTTTGTTATGGTACATAAGATTAAGACGCGAAGAATGGATGATCGACGTTGTAATAACCTGAAAATACAAAATATGTTTAAAAAAATTGAATTCCTATTTACACTACAGTGCAGAGATCAGTCAAATCAACATCATTTGGATTAGTATATGATTTTAATCTTATATTATGAGCTATAGTACCCAAGGTTTAGACTCTGATAGCATTGGCGGATTTAGGGGGGGGGGGGGGGGGGGCCTAGGGGGGCACGTGCCCCCCTCCCCTCCCCCTATTGGCTGAAATGACTTTTTGTTTGCTTTCTCTCTCTCTCTCTCTCTTTCTCTCTCTCTCCATTTCCATTTTTTTCCTTTTAAAGGGGCAACTTTTGTACTTGATGCCTCTTTCCTCTCTCTCTTTCTCTCTCTCTCTCTCTCTCTCTCTCTCTATCTCATGAGAGTGATGATATTTTTCACTTAGCTGTTTATTTTTATTTTTGTTAGACCATCTTAATTTTTTTTTTCATTTATATTTATCTCTTTATTTATATATTTTTCCATTTTAATTATTTTTCATCACATTACTAGTTTTTTAAAATAAAAAAATTCATCAATTTTTTAAATTATTTTAAAATCTCCAAATTTTCTTTTATAGAAAAATTATGTAATTAAAGCAAACAAATTACACTAGAGAAAGATTACAATATTTAAATTTAAATCAAGTAGCTTAAAATATACTAATTATAATTTTTTATATTTTTTATATTAATAAGATGTAGCTTTTTATATTTACTACTCATTGTAAAATATTTTTTAATTATTTTTTTATATAAATTAGACATGAAAACCTAAGCTAGATATTAAAAAAAAAAATGAAATTCCAATATCAATTTCAAGCTCAAATGAAAAAACTTGACAATATTTTTCAAATTAAAAATTTGTGCCCCCGCAGATAAATAATCCTGGCTCTGCCACTGTCTGGATGTAGGATATGATTTTGAGCTATAGTAATGTGAATGATATAAAATAGCTAACTTGAGAGATTTTGAAATGAAGAAATTAGATCGAGGGAAAAATCTAATAGCCTATCTTATTATGTTGGGAAAGGTTACATGTGAACATGCAAGGCAAGGCCAACGATAGTGTCATGCCTAAGAATCTAATTTAGAATAATTCTTTTCTTTTTTATCTTTTATTAAACAACCAGACATGTCTAATTAATTTTATCTATAATTATCAATGAAAATAAATTTTATAATTCAAAATATCAATTTACATCTATATTCATTACTCAAAAAATTATATACAATATACATGAATCATACAACCATAATCTATCATGTTATCAGTCTAGAGTATAAAAAAATATTTAGAAGATAGAAAGAAATAAACTAATAGTAAACTTGAAGAATATTGATCTTATCAATATCACACACACCTGATCATCTGCTATGACCTGAAATCATTTAAACCATGTATGACGAGATAAATAGCTTAGTAGGTCACTAAAATTCTATAACTAAATTCAAAGCATGGTAGAGAAGTAATATGCATGTTATCAGTTAATTCATAATAGTAATAGTCATATGATTAACAATCAGTGTAGAAATAATAAAGCTCACATGCAGTAGTGGTGAAATATGTAAATAATAAAATACTATAGTACATAAGCTAATAAAGCAGTATAATGATAAAATTAGTAAATTAGCATGAGTGTTGAAGACATAAAATAGTCTTTTGTATTAGTACTATGAATTAGTAATCTAATTATATAAAGTGATAAAACCAAGGCATCAGTAAAGAACTATTAAACTCAAATCAACGCAGTAAAATCTTATAATGATTTACACATATTATTTAGATAGTCAATATCAATATCATAATTACATGTTCAGTATATCATGTTCTTAGCATATCACATACTCAATATTAGTAATCAGTATAATGAATCAATAACAGTAATAGTAATAGTGAATCAGTAGCACTATCAGTAACAATATCGGTGTCCGTATCGGTACTAGTAAATCCAGTGGTATTAATAGTAAATTAATGCTATAATAGTAATTTATATAGTAAAAAATGAATCCATAGCATACATTTTAGTAGTCATACTAAACAAATAAGAAGTCATGGCTATCACGATATTTTTCAGTAGTTGGTAATTAGTAAAATTTTGGCTCAGTAAATAGAGTTGCCACTCTTTTCCCGTCGGTATAGTTACAACTCCCAATCGTTGCTTTAAAATTGTTATATCGTTGTATCCTTAAGGATAACACCAAATCACTATATTAAAAAAAAAAAGCTCATCATCTCATCATCATATACAAGTCAATCAATCTTCAACAGGTCAACTAATCCTTACTTATATTTCATACACATCACAATAAAAATAATAACTACTAGCTTTTCCCAATTACATATTCATTTTCATTCTCAATGATTGTATTAACAATATACTTAAAATTACATACTAAGAAAAAATACACAATTTAAAAACATAATTAAATTACTAAGGATTATGTAAAATATTATTTCAAGACTTTAATCGTATTAATCACTATTTTTTCATAGTCCATTTGTATTTCTTTTAATGTAAAACTACATAAATTCTAAAATACCTTGTATAAATTTTTTATAAAATACTCAAAACATTCATAATCTTAATTTAAATAGCATATAAAAAATTACATAGTGAAAGCTTTACTAGTGCAAAGTTATTCATATTTTTTGGTAAAAAAAAAAATTAAAATTTTGAGAACTTAAGTAGATATAATGTGATCTACCTCGATCCGAATAACTTGCTCAATTAACCTGATGGCTAAAAAAGACCCGAAGCTGCTCAAATTGGAATTTCTCTCTAAAAACTCTCCAAAATTCTCTCTCAACTTCAGCAACTATGATCGAATAAATAAATGGAATATTGAATTTTAAAATATATAAAAATGTAGATCATGGCCTAGCGCTACGGTGCAACCACCTAGCGCTGCAGCGCTAGTTTATTTAAATACAAAGAACTGAGTGCTAGTACAATATCACTATTTGGGAGTCTGGTACTATAACAACGCTAACACGCTCGAACACCTAGCATTGAGGCACTCAAATAATAATATTTTTCAAATTTTGTCAAATTTTACTCTAGACCCTTAAGACACATTCTAAAGCACACATAACCATTTTTAAACATTAAAAGACTTTCAAACACATGCAAATAAGTATAAAACATAAATTCAAATCTTTTCCTTTTTTTTTTCCTTTTAAAAAAATTCCTTTTTATATTTTTGAATTGTTACAAATAGGGCCTTAGCTATCTCATTTCCTCTAGTATGAATTAATGAAGAATATGGAGAGAAAAAATAACACCACAAGACATGAGGGGAGCCTTCAATAAGTGATAATGACCTCAAATATAGTGAAAGATATTTGCAAGGGATGTTGAAGGGGGGTTTTTGCTTAGTAATGTCGCCTCATCAAAATGAATTAGGAAATAGCCAACAAGCCTAATTGGTGAGCCATGTCATTGACAAGAGAAGAAGGTGACTTGATGTCTCCTCAATGTGAGGCAACTTGAAGTCAACTACTTGAGAAAATTTAATAAGATGTCAACAAAGTCAAAGTCTTCGACAAGAAAAAGCAGAGAGTCATCCAAGAGATGATATAGGTTGTTAGCCATGGTAAAAGATATGTTATTGAGAAGAAGAGAGAATCATCAGCCAATGCAACAAATAATCATTAGTGGGGAGTAGAGAAATTTATCAAACTACAGTGTTAAAAAAGTCATTAGTTGAGAGACAAAGAAATTGTTTGCCACACCTTCCAAAAGGAGTTTGATGAGGCCATGAGGAAGTTGTTAGCTACAGTCCCAGAAAAATCATCATTTGAGTGATGAGAGAGTTGTTGGCAACAATATTGGGGAGAGGGACTGCCCAATCATCGAGTCTAAGAAAAATTTCAAAATTGTAAAATTAATTTCAAAATTATATATATAATATAATTATAATCAAGCCATAATATTTTTTTAAAATTTTAAAATAAATTTATTTATACAATTAATATGTAGTTAATTAAAAATAAGTTTCTTATATTTTAATTATTGTGTTCCTCATATCTAAGACAATTTGTGTAAATCATACACTCAAACACACAATATAGTACCTAAGCTTTGATGAGAGTTGGAGATGGCAACTCAAGAAGCATTACATCATACAAAGATGAACAATGATTAAGAGAAGATTAAACTAATCATTCAATAAGTCTGCAAATTTTCCTATATTTATTCTACTTTTAACCAACCAAATAATTATTAAACCGTTGCTCCTAAATTCTCCTTATAATACCTAAACTATTTTATTTTACATCATCGATGACTATCGACGGTAATTATCGACGGCTAGATCTGCTAGAAATTTGTCGGTAAAGATTGCCGTCTGAAATAAACCGACGGTTTCAGTATCCTATGTGATTTTTGTAGACGGTAAAAAATCCGTCGAAAAACCCGCCGGAAAATAGCAATTTCTACAGAAAAACCCTTAAATTGCTCGAACACATTAATCTAACATTCACATGTAACAAATTATATTTGGAGAATCAGTTTACGCCATGCTTATCTTGCTCTTGCATCACTGCTGACCTCTCCTATACTTGTCCATCAAGAATAATCTTTTCATCATAAATAAATAACAGCTAAGTCAAACAATATATAAAATAATAATTATTATAATAATAATTATTATTCTCCTCATAGTTTATTACATTGGAACAATGGATGCATGTCCGGACATGTCTTGTACAACAAGAAATCATCAAACAATACAGATGTAGACCCACCTCCCTCTTATTGATTTTTACTATAAATTAATATAAGCGAATCTCTCGTATCTCTAAAGTTTATATTTATAAATATTTAAGGGAATTTATATAATGCTATAAAAGCTTTATATATTTATATATCTGATACCTAAATTTTATATTTATTTATGTAACCCTCAAATAAATTTGTAGATTGTGAAAATAATACTATTATTATTAATTTATTTAAAGCTATACATATTTGATGAGATTTTGATATAAACGATATAAAAGTAAATACATAAAAAAAATTTTGGCATGTATGTAAATTCCTAGTATATTTAAATATAATTTTCACAAAATTCTTATATATATTTATTTATATAACATGAAAAAAATCTTAAATTATACAAAAAAATATCATTAATATCAAGTTATGTAAGAAAAAGATTTTGACAGTACTAAAGTTATATATGAGTTAATATAAATATTGAGAGCTATTAATACATAAAAATTTTGTGGTATTTATATAAATATCCCTATATTTAAATGATAAACCTATATTATTTGACTAATATAGGATGAATTAATAAATTATATGATAAAAAAAGGGAAAGAAAACACAAGAAGAAATATGGTAGTTGAAGAATTTGAAAATATATAGCCGTTAGTGCAAGGACACGTGTGTTGGATTGTAATGAAAGAGGAAGGGGCCGGGAAGTGAAGAGGTTGAGTACTGAAGGAAGGTTCTTCCATGTGCTTCATAGTTTTTCAATATAAGCAAAGATTTGGGAGATATTGGAAGAGGCAATGAAATTAGGGTTTCATGTGCCTGAGATGCTATGCAAAGCTAACAGCTGGTGCTTAGGAGAACGAAGGGATCACATGGAGTTAGGTCAAAGCTCATTATACATACCAATATCATAATATGAATGGGATTGATTGATTTAGAGAGAGAGAGAGAGAGAGAGAGAGAGAGAGAGAGAGAGAGAGAGGTTTAAGGCTAGATATAGATATTTTGTCATATATTTACTATATCTAATGTTAGAGGCTTAGAGCTATTGTAATATCTTTAACAACACTTCTTTAAAAAAAAAAAGTGATTGTAAGATTAAAAAAAAATGTAACAATTTTTTTTTTCTTTTAAAAGACATGACTAAAATTAGAGGTGTTACAACGGGTTATCGGGTCGAGTTTGAGACTGAACGAATTCATCTAACTGGAACTCAAACCGGTTAGTAAATGGGTCAAAACCCTAAATGCAAAGACAACCCGCCCTGGCGCCCTCGACCCACTTAACCAGACCCTATATGATAATCTATTTGTATATGAAAAAAGTTATATATATAGCAAGCTAAGAAAACCAATGAGCAACATAATTTAAGGAATTTAAGCAATATGGAATCATATAGCTTTCAAACATGTTTATTTGAATTTTTTTGCTATATTATAATCAAGATTCAATTAATCCCAACTTTAATTACTCTAATTTTTTTGCTATATGTTTTCTTATATTTTAAAACATTCAATCTCCAAAATTTGCTTGTAAATGAGAGAAAATTTTCTTAAAATTTTTATAATTATGATTAATTATGTTCCTAATTAAATATAATTAAAATAATATTTACTAAGAATACATGAATATATAGACCCATCACATCAATTAAATGACAAACTCAATATTATTAAAATTTTCTTAAGAAAAATAATTCTAAAATTAATTTATTTGAGCTGCCTTTCACTTTCAAAAACATTAAATTCCAATTGATGACATATTCAACATTCTGTTTTGTAATTTTCAAGAAATGTTTTTGATAAATCTTTTAGATTATATAAAATTTCATTTGATGAAAAAAAATTCATAAGTCAGAGCCGACCAATAGCTGTATGACATTTAGATTATATGAGAAGTGGATATGAGTGGTGAATAAAATAAATAAATAAAAATATTTTCTTAATAAATTATGGATAAATTATGTAATTAATTAGAGGCAATAAAGGATATTTCATTACTCATATATTCTCAAAAATCGTGCTAAACTTAAATGAGTTAATTATGATAGGTTGAGATTTAACCTCATTTTTAGGAGATTAATGGTTATGGTAGAAATTATGAACTTTGGACATCTTGTTGTAGGGATTGTGAAAATCGATTGTGATATGCTTCACTACATGCGTTTTATTTTCCTATGATCAATTTTGTGAGCATATGGCAGAATTGATCGTAAATGATTAATATCTTGGCTCTCAATATAGTAACTTCCTAGTCCATTGTTTTGCCCATTCAAAACCCCATTACGACCCACCGATGCTTAGCTCGGTTGGTGGGCGAGCACGGGTGGGTAGCCCCCATACTGGGTTCGATCCCCTCGGGCGGCAGCGCCCCTTCTGTGGGGGTCCAATAAGTGTCGGCCATGAGTTCTAATGGATGTGGGTAGCTCGTCCAGGTCGATCGGGGTTTACGGACCGCCAAGCGCCTTGGCCAAGTCATGGTGGCAATGGACGGTTCCTCGTCATCAAAAAAAAAAAAACCCCATTATAGCCCTTTTCATTCGAGGGCTCTATTGATAAGTCTTCACTCATTTCTTACTTTCTCACCTCCCATTCTTTTATCAATGTATCATCAATAGTCTAAATCCATCCCCTTTTATATTTCTTGTGCCCGATTTTATGAGTCTTGTTGTAGAGATTACGAACCTTGATTATCATTGTCACCACTATAGAATACTATTTTCATGCGATCGGTTTTTCGACTAGATGTCGAGTGGTTGCAAATGGTTAACAACTCAACACCCAATACATTAATTTCTTTGCTCCCTATTTTCCCATTTGAACCATGCACCATTATAACCCTACTGCGCTCCTCTCTTGCCCTCTGACCCTCCACCTTTCATTAGTGCACCACAAATATGACAAATCTTTATTTAAACTCAAACAAATCTTCTATTTTTTACATACTTAAACCTCTAATATTATTCTTTTATCATTTTGAACTCATTTTTTTGCATTTATGACCCCAACATAGCCTCTAGGACCAATTTCGATAATTTTGATGTTTTTTCATTTTTTTTTTAATTTCAAACTAAAAGATAGCCAACTTCATTGAAAGCTGAAATTATAATCAAGAGAAAATGATTTGATCCGCAGTTCTTAGAAGAAGTCCATATAAACATTCAAAGAGATAATCGCGCCATAAAAGCCCCCAAATACGAACAAATCACCCTCTTCACAAAAAAATTTAGGGTTTCCATTCAATGTACTCAACAAAATTCTCTATCAATAAAATATAATTTGTGTCATTACAATTAAACATGACTCTAGTAAATAACAACGCATATTAAGGTTTCATTTGGGGCGGCTTTTGGCTACTGTTTTTTAGCAACTTTTAACAAATTGTTGTGTTATAAAGCTATTGTAGAAAGCTACAAGATTGAAAACTGTCTCAAATGAAGCCTAAATCAAGCAACCTAAAAACTAGGGGTGTCAATATTTGACACGACACAAAAACCCGACCCGGAGCCGACCTGGAAAATCTGGGTTGGACCCGACCCGTTTTTTCAAAGGGTTGGGTTCGCAGATTCGACCCGTTTGAAAAAATGGTCGGATTCGATTGACCCGGTCAACCCGAAAACTCGTTTATTTTAAAAAAAAAATTTGAATTTCCCGCTGCGCCCGCCCGCTGCCCCTGCCTGCGCTGCCCGCTGCCCCGCGCGCCCCACGCTGCTGCCCGCTGCTCCGCGCCGCTGCCCCGTGCCCGTGGCCCCGCGCGCCCGTTGTAGCGCTGTCGCGCTTGCGCCGTCGCCCGCTGCTGAACCCGCGCTGCAGTCGTGTCGCGCTCGCGCCTCGCGCTGCCGCTCGCTGCCACGCTTGCGCTCGCGAAACCCGAGCTCCTTCTCTGCCGCGCGGGTCGGCTAGGGTCAACCCGGCAACCCGCCGGGTCGGGTTCGGGTTCAATTTTTCCACCCGTTTACCTACCCGAGTCGGGTCCGGGTTCAAATTTCTGACCCGTTTGAACCCGGGTCAGTTTCAGGTTCGACCCGAACCCGACCCGTGACCCGAAATTGACACCCCAAGTAAAAACTATATAATAATAATAATTTTTTTTAATGAAATTTTAACTGTTTTAAATTAGAGAAATTATTATGTGCCGTCACTGAATCGTCCAGAGGTAAATCAGAATGTACCATGTCACCCGGTTCACAACCATGATACACAGCAAAATGATGACGTGGCGCATCCTGATTCACCTTGGTACGATGTCCAGTGACCGCACGTAATAATTTCTCTTTAAAATGAGGATCATTCATTCCTCCTCTTCAAAACGAAAAAACCAAAAACAAAATAATTTTTATGACAAAGCAGATCTCAGGAGAGATTATGCATTGGAGAAAGCCATTTTCCTTTGAGACCCTTAGCCGGCAAGATTTACATTACCACATGCATCCTTGATCCTTGTTGTGTTTATTATTACTATATGATGTCGGCAGATACTCTATTTATTTTGTTTTAATATTATTTTTATTTAATTTCTTTTTTTAATTAAATATGAGTGTGCAATCATAGACTTCATTTGATTAGGATTCCCAAACAATTTTATTTTTTATTTTTATTTTTTTAAGGCTAATGGATATTGGAAGCTTCATTTGGTTTTATTTTTTAATCAAGTTTAACATTTTCTTAATAAATTATAATTTATATGATTAATTAAATATTAGTTTGCTTATGTATAATCTATTTGGTTTTATAGATATAGGAATTGGCTTATGAAATAATTAGTATGTGCCTCAATAGTCAATATATATGAGAGTGATACTTTTATTTTATATAACATAATCAATCATAATATTTGTAGAGAGAGAGAGAGTAAAAAATATTTCTTATGAAAGAAAATTGGTTGAGAAATCGCTTGATAGGGTTTTGATTTAGACTCAGCATTAGCAGGAAATTAGTTTGAAAAAAAAAAAAAAAATTTAGTATATTCTGTTGTAAAATATATTAAAAAGCTCTTGAATTTACACTGATTTATGCAATTTAGAAAATCAAATTATGAGGCTTTGAAGCCCATTCGGATATGTGTTACAGTAGGAGAATCTGGCATAATATTTTTCTAAATTGACTCGAGTTTTAACCGATTAATAGATCAATATGGGGCAAGAACACCTAAGCAAACTAATCCACCTATGCATCCTCATCTTTGCAACACTTAATTTAGTGTTATGCTTCTCTTTTAATGGCCAATATTCGACATTATAAATCATTACAGGTCTCACACCATCTTATAGAAATTCCCTTAAGTTTGAGGGGGACTTTTCTATCACACAACAAGCCCGATGCATTCCTTCACTTCAATCATCCAACTTGAATTCTGTTGATAATATCTCCATATATTTCACATTTATTATGAACAATAGATCCAAGATATATAAAATGTGTACTCTTGTTAATGACTTGATATCCCAAAGTCGCGATCCCCTCACTAGGTGTATTACTAAAATATTAATTGTTACCTCCCCCCCTAGCTGTTATTGTACATATTAATGAGCAGTCCTATAAAATAAAAAATTCAAAGACTAAACTAAGCCAATAATAAGCTTATTAGGTTTTAACAAGAGGCATTAAACAAGCTCAATTTACCACAACACTAACTATGACTAGGGGTGTAAACGAGACGGGCCGAGCTCGAGTCACCTCTAGCTTTATTCTATGAGTTTAGGCCAACTCGTTTATTAAGAAAAAAAATAAAAAGATTATTATTCAAGCAATTATTTTAATAAATTGATAAAAAGAATGAGAAATTAGAAAAAATAATTAAAAAAAACCATAGTCCAAGTCAACTTGACTCACACCCCAAACTATGAACATCACATGTTTCTAAATGAATATTCAATAGTTGTTACTTAATTTATTTAATAAATATCTTAATGGGAGAGTAGAGAGCATAGAATCGGAGATCACGATTTTGGAGATTCTTTTGCGATCGGAGGTGCTCCGTCGGCCCGGTGTGGTTGACGGAGTTCCATGGTGGGAAGTTTCTTTTGTGTCAATATTTCATTTGGCTAAAGTGGATTTTTGTGGATCAACTAACCGCAATTCGAATTTGATGAAGCTTTTGTTGTTAGAAAGTCTTCTTTGGCCCAGTAGGGCTGAAGATTTTGGTGTGGCGACTGATTTGAAGTCTATTTTGGTGGAGTCTTGCCTGACATTGGTTCTTTGTCGGCTTGGTTTGGATAAAATTTGTGCTTGCTCGATTCAAATAGTGTTAGATCTGAGTTATTCTTGATTAATTTTGGTGATACTACTATTCCGAAGGTGATTTTGGAAGAGTATATTTGTTGGCTCGACATAGGCTACAGTTACTCTTGGAATGAATTTTCTGCTTGGTTAGAATTCATTCTGGATTTGTTCTGGTTTATTACTTTTCTTGATTCCAAATTTGATTTGATAGTGTTATTGGCGTGTAATCTCTTGATGTTCGAGAGATTGTTGGTGTATGGATGTTTGGATTGTATAGGTGGATATTTCTATTCAGAATAACTGGTTTCAGGTTTCTTGAAGACTCTTGGAGACAATGTGTTGCCTATGTTTGTGGACAGAAGACTCAAACTCACTTTTACTATTAAGGGAATAGTTATGTTTCGAGCAGAATTTGGTATGATTGCCATTGGTTATGCACATATGTGGAAGGCTTTATCTGGTGAAGCCGGAGATATTGCAGCGATTGTGTGTGTGGTGATGATTATCATTTTGTATGGTTTTAGTAGTGTTGAGGTTGCAATTTGGCCTCTTGATGTTGGAATCGGTGTTATTGCTTCGTCGACTTTGTTTGGATCGTCCAAGGTGTTTTTGTTGGACTTATTGGTGATGGCTTTAGATGGGATCATATCCCAACTAAATCAATGGATGCTATTGCTTTAATATTTGAAGTTCATGTCGTGTTGGTTGAAGATTTGAAGGGAATGGAGATGTCCTTTGAAGAATAAGTCTTGTTTGTTGAAGACTTGAAGGAATTGAACATTTCTTATTTTTTACTTGCCAGAGTGAGGTGTGCGGTGGTAATTATCAGTTCATATGACTTTGGTTGTGAAGAGCCTGATTCTTGGACTCTTGATGTGGGAGTCGGTGATATTGCTTCGTCGACTTTGTTTTATTCGTCCATGGTGGTTGTTGTTGGTTGCATTGAGGTTTCAGCGATTTCTATACTTGATTGGAGCTCGTTGATCTTAAAAGATGTTGATGGCGGTCCTTTTGATGTTTTGGCTGCTTTTTTAATTGCTCTTTTTATTTTTCTTGTCGTAGTTTGTCGTTTGTTTGGTTTTCTTGTAGTTTTTTTTTTTCTTTTTTGAAACTATTGTAATGAAATGTGGAATTTTTACTAGATTTCATTTTTTAACTTTTGGGAACTCCGTGATACTAACCAAACTTTTTGGTTGTTTCAATATTTAGTGTCCCCATCACCCCAATGGATTTAAAATGAAATTTAGTGAATCACATATCTATTATGATAGTTTTAAAGGGCTAGTTTTTGCTTTTTAGTTTGTAATAATTGTTTCTTCTTTTTAAAGCAATTTACATTTCTTCAAAATACATATATATATATATATATATATATATATATATATATATATATATATATATATATATATATATATATATATATATATATATATATATATATTATTCTGACTCATTTTTTTGGGTGAAAACGTAGTATACATGAATAAAATTACAAATAAATAGACATAGTGGTGAGAAAACACAATTTATCCTGCAAAAAAAAAAAATTCAATTTTCTGTTACATAGCAGTAATCTTATAATTATTAAAAATATATATTTTATACTTGCAGTCACCTAATTTTTAATTTTTTAATTTTCTCAAAAATATTTATAGCTTCTCTGCCAAAAGCACAGCGCTCATGCGTTCAAAAACTGTTCAAAGACAATGAATGCGATGAAAATCAGTTCCTATCACCATTAAATTATCACAGTAATATATAATCATATTATAATTGAAAATCTATGATGCACAGATCCGGACACGACGACACTGATATGACACGACATGGACATGAGACTCGTTAGTTATTGAAAATATAGGACACGAATATCAGTTTGACACGGTATTATAATTTTTAAATTTTAAAAAATAGTGTATAAAAATTAAAAATTATAATTTTAAAAATAATTTGAAAATAATAAGTCATTTAACTAAAATTTGTGATTAAAATGATTAGTATTAGGATGTCGAGAGTCAAGCATCGATGCCGTTTATCAATCAACGAGAGAGGAGATGAAAATACCTTCACTACTAAAAAGAAATGAAAATGAGAATATTCAATGATTGGCTATTAAGTGCGGACGTTGATTTGGTGTTGTGAATAAGAAATAAGAAATTTAATTTAAATTCTGTCAAATACAATAAATTATATTTAAAAAAAAATCATAAAATATTTAAGATACATGTGTCAGACATGCATGTCTAATTTGTATTTAATATTTTTTTAATCAAACACGTTTTCGGCATGTCCGACACGTGTCGAAGGAGTGTCGGGGCGAGTGTCGTGTCGGATACGGTGTCGGACACTGCACGCCTCTTAAAGGAGAAGTGTCGGTGCATTATAATTGAAAATACATCAACATAATATATAATTGGATCTATTTGGATATTATTATTATTATTATTTTACTTTTCAATATATATATATATATATATATATATATATATATATATATATATATATATATATATATATATATATATATATATATATATATATATATATATATATATATATATATATATATATATATATATTAATTTTTTTTCTATTTTTTTTTATAAAAAAAAATATAAAAACATGCAATTTGAATGTTTTTTATTATAAAAAAGCTGATATCTCCTTCAAAAGAAATATTCACAACTTCCAAAAAAAATTCTCACAATCCTTTTACAATTAATTTTACAAACAGCTACAACTGCTCCACAGATGTTTAGTGCATATTCCATAATAAAATGGAATCATAAATCAAATTCCTAAGCTACACGGCTTAACTTGGTCTATTAGTTGAGAATTTTAACTATTAATCAAAAAGTATTGCATTCAAATCTTGTGTATGTGATATGTACATGAATTTGCCTTAATTAACCTAAATGTCAAAAAAAAAAAAAAAAAAATCAAATTCCCAAGCTCATCACTAACCCAAAACTCCATACAAAAGGAATATCAACCATGAACAGGATAAATTATTGTGCGAACGCCGAACATAGCTCTACATCCGGCCAAAATGAGCCATGTCAGCAATACCGAGCGCGGTATCGAGCGATACGGAGCAGTACCAAGCTGTGGTACCGACGTGGCTCATTATGATTAGTCTCCGAATGACATTCGACACCCACACATAATAATTTCTCGATGGAGAGGAACACAAACTAGTTAACACTTAACAGGAATGTTTGACATCATTGTTCACAATCAATCTATGAAAAAACTACATATAAATGAAATAAGCATCACATTAACCAACAATAAGAGACCTATACGAGGAAACCTTAAGAACAAGCAAAGCCATCAAAGGAAAACAGTGCTCATATATAGATTTAGACAATACTTACTTTAATCACAAATTCACATATACATTGCACATATAGACATTAAATCTGAGACCTCTTGATTGCAAGCTAAGATGAACTGCATTAAAAACATTCAGGCTTGAAAATCTTCAACAACAGAGTAATATCACAGGCTTCTAATGGTGACAAGTCAAAATCAAAAGATAAAATATGTTACCCAGGAGAGTACAACGCTCAGACCATATGCTTCTCTGGGGAATTTGAATGCAAGTAAAGAAAATAAAAAAGGTTGAAAATTTCAAATCAATATCACCTGGTTCATGTCATGTCCTTCCATTTCTTCCATCTCCATTCCAAATAGAGAGCCTTGGAGTTCTGCAACAGAAGCAGAATCAAGCTCTATTAGATCAAGGAAAGAGAGCTCATCGCCATTGCCATATATAGATGATGTAACTGACAGGAAAGAAAGCTCATTGCCATTGTAGAAGTAAAGTTACATCACAGATTATTAGATAGAGCCTCACAGTAACTTCCTCAAGTAACCAACTTTCTCTACTAGAAGAGCTCAAATTCCACATCGCCCATGCTTTTACTAAAAGTCAGGCTCTTGCCTTCCTTTATCTTGCACACAGCCAATGGTGAACTCAAATCAAAGCTCCCCGGCACCTCCGGAGGTGCCGCACACCGTATCAAAGCCCAGTTGAGCCCCTCGAAAAATGGGTGCCTCTTGATCTCAGCTGATCCCTTCACTGAACCAAGTCTGTTGTCTGGATCCTTTACTAGTAGGCGTTCGATCAAGTCCCTTGCATTTAAGCTGATAGCTGGAGTCTCTGGGAACTTCAAGTTCTTAGACACCACATTGGCCAGAGTCTCTTCATTCCCAGATCCTTTGAAGGGTGTCATTCCATAGAGCAACTCATACAGAAATATTCCAAATGTCCACCAATCTACTGCACTTCCATGTCCATCACCTTTGATGATTTCAGGGGAAAGGTACTCGTGTGTGCCGACGAAGGAGTTGGAGCGAGCATCTGAAGGCTCTGCTACAAGCTGCGGAAGAGGGGTGATATGATTAATTGCATCAGATCTTATTTTTTGCGTCTTCGCTTTGGACGAAGAGATGAGACGAGGGGTGAAACAAGAAATTTGAGGCCAAGATGGATGAAGGCAGTGAGGGTTTATGCAGCTGGACTCAGCACAAGGGCCTGAAGTTCTTGCCTCTTCCCACCCAAGTGAAGAGGACCTGAGGAGGACTGGATTTACATTACATCTGAGAGAAAGATCGAAGTCTGAGAGCATAATATGTCCATCCTCTCTAACCAAGATGTTTTCTGGTTTAAGATCTCGGTATATCACGCCAAGCATGTGAAGATATTCCAAAGCAAGGAGGACCTCTGCAACATAAAATCTGCAGATTTATATAGGTTAGCCAGGTGATAAGATCAACAGAATAGCTTATTGTCTATGCAGGCGTACATAATAATCTCTCTGTAATCAAAGATTGGATAAATTCCCTCCAATGGATGTTGTAATACTCTCAGTATGAAACAAATTAGTGAAGTGTTGGAATGAGATTTTCATGACCTGAAACATTACAGGCAAATCTCCCATTCAAAATGAACTGCTAGCAAGTGACATAAATGCTGGAGTAAATTTAAGGTCAAACTTGGAATTCAACATTTTGAACTACCTTTAATAAACAATTTGCGCATCAACTAAATACTACAATTAATACACTCTTACCCATTAGAGAGTATCCACGGGTTCTATATAAATTTCTTCATTTCAAATTTAATTTCCTTTCCGTAATGACAATGCCACCCTTAATGCAAATAGACACCTAAAAAGTTTGTAAGCACCTTAAAAATATATCAATTGTGATTGGCTAGTTCATATATACCAGGTTTACTAAAAGGGAAAATGCAATTGCACTTCGGAAGTCTAAATCTTGTTATAAAGAGAAATTGCTCATAAACTTGAACTGGAAAGATGAATTTTATTCAAAACACAGAGTTATAAATGATATGCCTTGTAAAACCATTTATAAACTTACCATACCCTAGGCAAGTAGATAAGTTTGTCATAGAATCAATCTCTATTTAACTTTGTTATTAAAAAAAAAAAACAATTTAAATTTAAATATCATGAACACATGAACAAAACATCCTATAAGCAAATATCAATAGCCAACTCATATGCATATATCCTTCCAATATAAGCTACTAGTCCCATCCACCAACATGGCTAACAGAAGTGATAAAACCACAGATCAGATGCAACAAGCCCCATCCGAGATCCCCTTCACAAGTCACAACCACCAGTGTAAAAGTAGATACATCTTCTCTCAGTATAAGTCTAATATCCACCACCCAAGCACAATTAAATTCAAATTTATGGTAAGTCTCAATCAAGTATAAATCAAAATTTTCACCACTCCAAACCAACTCTCAAAGACTCGGACGCCTCAGCCGCATGCATCTTTTGCTAATTGATATAAATTGAATAAAACACCAATTATGTTGAACCATATAAGCTAATCTAAAGAAAAATAAATAAATAAAATATCTCTTGATCATTATCACGGGCATGTTTTAATTACATAAATAATAAAATAAAATAAATCAATTAATTAAATAAATAAGGTATGTAAGGATAATTACTAGTTATAATGCTTTCGATGATAATAAATATGAAGATTTCTATCAAATTTGAGCAGTTGATATTCATCAAGTAAATTAGGACGTAGATTATATGCCTTCTATAAAGTAACCCATGAATCATTGCAATCAAGTCTGTCTCGTCGATGAACAACACAACTCTTGAATACAAGACAGCTAAAGTAGCCATTGGAACATGCGGTATAAAAATATCTGGCAAAGGATTGACTGTGGACTTAAACGAAAGAGGTGGAGAGAGAGAGAGTAGTAGAATAAAAAAATGACAAGGGGCTCATGAAATAAGGTCAAATTGAATTGATTTACCCCCAACTAGGACAGGTAGCCTATTTTGGTGCTCTAAATGGACCAAACCCAAGAAAGTCCTTATGTGGATGATACTATTCACGAAAAAAAGAATTAGCAAAAAACACATTAACTTATCCCGTATGCATCATGATAAACATTGAAATAAGCCACTTGATGGACGCTATGGAGATAAAAGTTTAGAAGGTTGGCTTGTTGTTAGACCGGTCCACTGGACCGGTCCAGCCGGTCCAGGCGGGACCGGCTCAGGCACGAACAGGGCGGAAGAAATTTCCGCCCGTTGGAATGCCGAGCGAGCCGCACGGCGTGCGGGAGCCAAATAGGAAAGGAATTTTGGGGAGTTAAGAGGGAAATTTGAATGTAGGGACTGTTTAGGGAATTCCTTTTGATTTGTTTGCATTAAATATATGTTTTTCCTAGGGTTTGGGCATCTTGAATTTGGCTGAAATTTGAGATCTCTTAGATTTAGGTTTTCTTTGGGCTCTAGCGGCGTCTAGAGATTTGGGAGAGATCGATCCTCCTCGAGAGGTTAAGAATCAATTGTATCTTTGCTATTTTATTCATCGACGAGCGGAATACAAGCTTTTCTTTGAGTTTTCTCTCAGATTTCCTTGTGGAATTTGCTGTTTTTTCTGCTGTAAACAGCAGATTTATGCTGTTTTCTGCTGCGGACAGCAGTTTTGCTGTTGAATGTTCGCCGATTTTGGTTAGGTTACTTGCGAACGCAAGTGTTTCCTATCACTTGTCCGCACTAAACACACCACCAAATATATAGCAAAATCAAGTCCACGCCATAAACCATGTATAATGAACTCATAAAATGTGACTACATGATAGTAAGCCACATTAAGCGTCACAAGAGGAGAAAATCAATTTAATTCGCTCAATGTCAGCTTCAATACTCTTCAAAGGCAGGCCCTCTAAATTCCAAGATCAAGAAGAACATGGATTCAATCGAAATACACATTCTTAATTTAGTACATCACAGCCTCTAAAATAGTAAGAATATAAACATATATGGTAACAAAAGCTTTCGTTTTCTTGATTATAAAATCTATAATTAAAAAGGTTTCATATACATCATCAAAATAATGGTGCTTACTGACCAAGTTATGAGATTTTTCTGGATTTTATATTATACCAAAGAGGATATCGAACATCATCACTAGCATCACAATCAAAATGAGTAAATTCTATAATTACCACATCAAAAATAAAGTAATCCCACAAAATCTCCATATTTACATCACCTATAATATCTACATAAACATGATGTCCTCAAATATTGATCATTATACTATAATTTTTAAATGCCTGATAATGAGTATGATCACCCATCCAAAGGTCATCTTTTCCTTTCTTGAAACCAATAACATACAATGGTAAATAAGGTGAACACAAGTCCCTATAGATCATATGAAATCTTACTAAGAATTCAACACGTGATGAGAGAAGAGATATACAATGAGAGTCTTGCCAACAATCAAACCATATCAACTTATGTCTATCAAAACAATTTCAGTTGATCACTAATATGTTGGTGACCTTAACAATATATTATAAGGTAAGCAAAATTATGCATGATTAGTTATACGAATATTTATGAAATTAGGATTAGAAGCTCAATTCGAAGTTGATGTGTGAAAGGTCATGTTAAAAACATCTAACCACATTATGATTACATAGTCAAGAACATATGTAAAGACACAATAGCCAAAGCATATAATGGTCTGATGAATATATATCGTCATATCAAAGAAGTCATAAATGACAAAGTTGATAATAAGGGTGTGCAATATTTGGATAAAAATGAAAAATTGAACTAACCCGATCTTATTTTGTTGGTTTTGTTCAATTGCTAAAGTATCGATTCGGTTATTGTTATGATTTTGACTTTCTTTAATCTTTGATGGTTGGTTCCATTTTTGCTTCCATAAAACCAATCAGATTAAAAATGATTTTTGCTTTCACCATAGTCGCCATAACAAACTTGTTAGCTTTACTACTTTTTTTTCCTACAAATTGCATCTAAAATTTACGGCTATTCTTTGGCTCCAATAAAGTTATAATCTACGCAATAGGCATTGTTGATGTTTTGAAAGAGACTACACAACATTCATCTTGAATTTTTCAAGAACTGCATCTTTCGACCAGGAACATTATGGACCACTATATTTTGTTTTTCCTTATTAAGACTGTTTCCAGCACTAAAGCAATAAAATTCTTTAGTGTATACGTTAACAGAGTAATTTCCTTCTGAACATCTTTAGCATTGAAGATATAGCATCAGTTTATAATTGGAGGGAAGAAAGCAACTCAACATTTGTTTCAATTGACTCCATCACTTCTAGTTGCTGTGACCCACACATCAACAAAATTAGATCAATTAGATCCATCAAGCTCACGCCCCTTCGAGTTTACAAGCACATACTAGACAAAATTTTTAGGAAGGAATCTCTATGTATTTAAGAATTCTTCCACCACTTGCACTTGCGCTTAAACTTGGTAATCTTCAATATATAAAAACTATAAGTGCTATATTATAAAATGTAATCACCCAATTCAATTTCTTTCTAAGGTCAAAATTCAACTTTCAAATTCCTCAAGTTCTTAAATGGCCTTAGTGCACAACCTAACAATCAAAGACATAATTACATCAATTTAAGCAACTATTTTAACATTTATATTAATATTTCAAATTACTTTCATTAACAACTTAACCTGTACCTAAACTTTCCTCATGAACACTTGCTTGTTTCCGATATTTTACCTAAGCTAACAACTAAATTCTTCCATTGTACAAAATAATAATAATTGCATTAAATATTATTAAAATTAATCTAAAAGAAGTCGAGTGTCATCAAAGCTAGGGGTGTCAATATTTGACATGACCAAAAAACCCAACCAGAACCCGAATCGAAAATTCAGGGTTCGGATCAATCTGTTTGGAAAAAGGGTCGGATTCAAATTTCAAATCCTAACCTGATTGCAAATATGGGTCAAGTTCAGGTCAAACCGAAATCAACCTTGAACCGACCTGCGCAATCCAACTCGTGTGCGCTTGTCCATCTACGATTCATTGCGCACAGTCGCCCTCGTGTTATCGCACTTGCCCCATTGCCCGCACGCTAGCTTGCACTGCACCACACCCAACGCGACACCCACCTCCCCCTCGCCCGCTAGCCTGCATGCCCCCTCACCCTCTCTCCTGCATGCGCCCGCACTCGCCTACGCAATTGTGCGCCCATTCGCCTGCACACGATCGCAAGCACAGTTTCCCTCAATCAGGTCAGCGGGTTGGGTTGGGTTAACCAGAGATAGGGGAAGGTAGGGTTTGGGTCTGCATTTCTGACCCATTTGTCTAATCGAGTCAAGTTCGAGTTGGATCAATTGAAGGCGGGTCGATTGAGTTGGACCCGAACCCGAACCGAAAACCCATTTGAAACCTCTAATCAAAGCAACGTCAAATGCATTCGATGTCATCAAAGACAATGTCGAATGCATTGAATGTCATCAAAGACAAAGTCAAACATCTCTAAACTATTATGTACCGTTACGAATTGGTTTGAATATTATATTCCATGAAAATGAATGAAATGATATATAAATAGCTTGCGTCAACTACCTCTAATTTCCATTCTACTCGTCAAGTTGAGCCCACAAATCACTACCTAGTCTTTTGTCACGACCCGTCCCGGATGCTCAATCTAACGAGGCGGGTACGAAAAGTCGGACGGTAGTACATTTCCAAAAGTAAAAACAACTCATCATCAAAACTTTTACAATAAACTGAAGAGCCACTAAACACAAAAAAACTATTTTACCTGTTATCATTTGCTCCTCGTCTTCTGTAAACATGTTCTTCTCTTTCTGCCATTTCTTTTCTTAGGAATTACCTGAAACATTTGAACTCGTGGTTTGAGTTTACTAAGAAAACTCAGTGGGAAATTATATAAATTTATCTTTATAAAAATGGATTAATATATATATTCTTTCCTTTCTTAATCTTATTCCTTTATTTCATTAACTTATACTTCTTTGGTTATTTTCATTTATACTATTTTTGAAACAATGTTATCTTAAATTTTTCATTTACATTTCCTTTTCCCATTTGATTCACGCAGGAGCACCGTCTTAAAGTACCCAAAGGTACAACCTTTTCCCCTTTTCCATAGAATTTGTCTTTTCCTTTTTTTTTTTTTTTCGTGCACGAGTACGGCGTCCCCAGCCAGTACCATGAGGGGTGACTCCTGTCATTTTGCAATACCCTTTTCCTTTATTTTCTTTTCTTTTCTCATTTTCATCCTTATAGTTACCATTGCATATAACATATATCACATGTATCCTTATAAATTATTTCATTTCTTTTCTCATAAGCTTATCATATATGGATTCTTTCTTAAGACTATAAAATCATAAGGATTTGTCTTCAACATTTTATAATACAATATTTTAATCAATTATTTAGAAAATTGAAATCATGAATAAAACATAAAATAATATAATTTACCCACTTTGAACTCTTTAGGTCTTCGATGCTTGATCTTCTCTTGAATCAATTTCTCTTCTTGTTGAATCCTCGCGGGATCAACACATACAACAACTTGATCTTTCACTCTCTAATTCCCTAAAATTCAAATAATAACTTCTATCAATATAATATTTTGATTTAATTTCTAAATATCATTAACACTAAAATTGGAAGGAATTCACTTACACTTATGAATGGAGACTTCTCAAACTCTCAAAATCCTTCTTCTCGAAATTTCCTTTTTCCTTGCTTCAATCCCTTCCTTATCTTTCAAGAAACATATCATTCACTTTGGATGAGGTAAAGGGAGGAAAGTTATACGAGAAATCTGAAAGAAAAAAATCAACAAACCTTTCCCTTAATCCTTATCTTCCATTTCTCTCGTTCTTCCAATCTCTCCCAAAATAACACTCTGATAATGATAAGAATAAAAAGGAATCATTATTTCTTATCATTGAAAACAATCGTGTGCTAAAATTAGAAAAACGAAACTCATCTTGCTCTCCCGCACGAACGCCCGTCGCCCGCCCCTCTCTGTTTCGCGAACTGCTCCTGTTCCGCGACTCTTCTGTTCGCGGAATTATAAAGGCGGGCCGACCGGTTCGGTTGAACCGGCCGGAAGAACCGGTTATCACATCTTTCTTCTTCCCTATCAAACAAAAGTACACTAATTGATTCAGTCAAAATGAAAATCATAAATTTCTTCCTTTCTAAATTGAATCAGAAAATCACTTACTCTTCCTCTCCTTCGATTCCACCACAAGATATCTTCTTCTTGAACTCAACTCCACCTAATAGCCCAAATTTCCTTATGTCTCCAACTAAAATCATCAAGCAAAATCCCTTCCATCCGATCAAGCTACCAACCTCTTCTCACACTGATAGCCCATTGAACAGGTTTGCACATAAATGCAAAATCGATGAACAAATTTCTCTCCTTATTCCTCTCGGTTAAGCATAAATTCTACAAACTTCTGCTTCGTTGTCAATTGTAGTTACGAGCCGCATGAAAAGCTTTCTCTATTTTCAACAACACTAAACATGCCGTCCTCAACCTCCAACTCACTCCACACAAATGAAAGTATATAATTTTGCGCTTAATCACATGAGTGGCATCTGCTTGCTCACGCTCAATTCACCACCTGCACCCGGTTGTGCTCACTCACTAGCCCGCACACTACTCGGCCTAATCTCGGTCACTCCCTTGCTCTCTTGCTTAAGTGATGTACTGCACCGGTTCGGTTGAATCAGTCTAGCCAATTATTACAATAGGTGTCCATAAAAATATATAATATCAAACTTCACTGATGGGGACATCAAATCATGGAAAATATATCAGAGACGTGACCGCCGATCTACGACCATGATTACGCCGATCTACTTTTGAGTCCTCATATGTATTTGTTTTATTTATTTGCTTTATGTATTTGTTTTAGTTGAATTTACTTTTTTACCCTTAAGGGTTTGTCATGTGTAAGCCCAAAGGGCTAAGTCGTTTTTTATTTTTTCGTTCATTGTATGAGGCTATATATAGCCCCTTATATTTCTTTTGGAGGTAAATGAATGAATTATAATCAAATTTCTGCATATTGAGTTCTTGTCAGAGCTTGAGAGGTTTTGGAGAGAAATCTCTTGGAGAGGAAAGCGAATCACCCACCAACCTGGGAAGAGTCCAGTTTCGTGGCTATTTTCATCTAATTTCTTTTTTTTTCCTCTTTCTTCCTCCCTTCCCCTCGATCCCCACAGCCCACCTGCAATCCTAAGCCTCCGGCCACCTCCACAAACCCCCCACCACCGACCAACCACAAGCCCACCATCCCTTCTCCTTTGGCTAGCACCCCAAGCTCTCCACCCCTACCCGACCCCATCTCCCCTCACCCTAGCCACCGGCCCCCCTTGGAATTTCCCCATCCAAGCATGTAATCAAGCCTTGCCAATTCCGCCTTTCTAAGTTAGACAACCTATTTAATTCATATTCAAATTAAATTTGAATTTAAATTGTTTTATAAATTTTGAAATTCTATTTTTGGAAAGTTTCTAATAAAATTAAATCATATTTGAATTTAAATTCAATTGCATTTAATTAAACATTTCTAAATCTCCAAGTCTAAAACACCCTTAATTGCATTTCCCTAATTCCCTCTTCCCTTTTGAAACCACCGGCCCCCTCTCTCTCTATGCTCCCCCCTGCCCCCTTTCAATCCCACTTGATTTCTTTCCAAATTATAAACTTCTCTCTTTGGAAAGATTTCAAAAACCCTCCCTCTCTCTTACCAGCCCCTCCCTCTCACCCCTTGCCTCTTTTAATTCTTTCCAAACTTAAGAATTAATTAGGGAAACAAATTCCCAAATTTCCTTCAATACTTCCTCTCCAAAATCTGAACCTATTTCTTCCCCAAGCTCCCATCTTTGGCCGGCCACCTCTCACCCTTCTTCTCCACTTGAATCCTTGAGAGAAACTTCTTTCTTTCGAGGGGAATCTTTAAGGGAAGCAAAGGACGTCGCCTACAATACTTCAACCCTACGAATTCGATGCATTGCCGATCCCGATCTTGACTCTTGCTTCATTTACAACGAGCAATGATTCGTCGACATCCTCCGGTCGACTTTCTTCGACGTCAATCCGGAAATAGACCATTCCGCCGAGGAGTACTTGGATCGTATTATCTTCACCTTGTCTGAAGCCATCGAAGAGAAGCTTTCTACCGTTCAGTGGCAAATTACCACCGTCCCACGACGAGGGTGAACTTTTTCTCCTATTTAGTTTTCTCCTAATCTTCTTTTCTTGTAAGTGGTGAATCAAGCACAAGGAATCGTGCAAAGCTATCTGCCAATGCTTAGTAAGCATAGGGCTTGAGTTTTTTTTTATGCTTTCTAATTTCATTGTTAACCTAGGGATGCTATTGAAAATCTACTTAATTTGCATCAGTTAAAATTCTAATTGTTTTGGTGATCTTAGCTTTTTGCATGTGATTTGGCCTAAGCGGAGCTACCTCTCTCTTGATTTCTATTATCGTTTATTGGCTAACGTTTTTAATTATTATTGCTCTTATTCAAAACGTGCAAATTCTTATCGCATTCATTTAAATCATACCTAGTCCTGCATCATTCACCCTAAACAAGTCTCTATGTCTGCGCTCCTGGAAGTAACACCTTCACCCCTCAAAAGTTTACACATCATCCAATTCCGAATCAGAGAACACAATCTGCCGAATCTTTGTGAGAAGCTTTCTACCGTTCAGTGGCAAATTACCACCGTCCCACGACGAGGGTGAACTTTTTCTCCTATTTAGTTTTCTCCTAATCTTCTTTTCTTGTAAGTGGTGAATCAAGCACAAGGAATCGTGCAAAGCTATCTGCCAATGCTTAGTAAACATAGGGCTTGATTTTTTTTTATGCTTTCTAATTTCATTGTTAACGATGCTATTGAAAATCTACTTAATTTGCATCAGTTAAAATTCTAATTGTTTTGGTGAGCTTAGCTTTTTGCATGTGATTTGGCCTAAGCGGAGCTACCTCTCTCTTGATTTCTATTATCGTTTATTGGCTAACGTTTTTAATTATTATTGCTCTTATGCAAAACGTGCAAATTCTTATCGCATTCATTTAAATCATACCTAGTCCTGCATCATTCACCCTAAACAAGTCTCTATGTCTGCGCTCCTGGAAGTAACACCTTCACCCCTCAAAAGTTTACACATCATCCAATTCCGAATCAGAGAACACAATCTGCCGAATCTTTGTGAGAATTATAAAAAAAAAAAAAGTTCAGCGATGCTAGGGCATCAAGTTGGCCGGGACACCGCGGAGCTCAACACACTACAATGGCTTTGTTGGCAAGGTCACTACCTCAAATTGTGTGGTTGCTGGGGTGAGGTTACAACTATTCTTGAAATTGTGAAATTTACACATCATCGGAGCAACAAATCTTGAAATTTCATGTATAGCATCTCTAGTTTCTGCTAAATAGAGAGTTGAGCTTCATGAGCTATTTCCAACTACGAGCAATGCTGCCAACCAAACTATTTTCGCCTTTAGCCATATTAAATGCGATGTAGAACTATATGCGTATGTTGATGTTTAATTAGGAAATTACACGCTCGACGAAGAGCAAGAACAATTATTCAACTTCAAGCAATTTTAAATGAAAGATTGAACACAATAAAGAGACAATTAGATTAGGCAATTGGTTACACGATATTTGTTAGGAGCACAAAATAACCAATTCAAATCAAGCTATGCATTACATGGAGGTTTTCAAAGGAAATCCCTAAATTAACATTTAGACTAGTCACTATTAGAATCCCTCACTCATACTCTTAATAATTGATTAGGCAGAGAAAGCTTGCATAATCTTTATGATGCCACAACAGAGGAAGATTGGGAAGGAATAAAACTAGGGAGAGAGTTCAGTTTTGTCATGATTCAAAAGAGAGTTGCCACTGAACGGGAGGTTGTCGTTGATCAATAGTGGTTGCAAGGGAGAAGATGATGCGTTCCACGTACTCTTCGAAGGAGTGATCATTCTCAAGATCTATTTCGAAATGGAGATCGTAGAATGTCGATTAACCCTTGATCGTCGAAAACGAAGCTATGATCATGTTTCGGATCAGCCATACATGAGTGGACAGCAAACTATGGGTTGGGGAACTTATGGACAACAAATAAAGGATTTCCGAACGGCGGGATAGCAAACGGTCTTTGTTGAAATTTCTGGACAGTAATATTTGTATGTCCAGGAAATCTGGACAGCAGTTTTTGCGAGGTGGAAATCCTTCGGAATCAATGTTAGGGGAAAAGGAGTTAGAAGGACTAATTCCAAGTAGAGAGGGGGAGGTAGTGGGGGCTGGCCATAGAGGAGGGAGAGCGGAAATAACTCATGATTTTGTGTATTGATAAAGGAAGGGAGGCAATTCAAAATCTAAAATTTAATTTCAGATTTAATGGGTGGAGAGGAGGGAAAAGTTTGAATTTGAATTCTCCAAACAAAGAGGGAAAGGAGGAGGGGAGGGGCCGACCATGCCTAGGATAGGGGAGGGGATTTGGGGAATTAAGAGACTTGCCAAATCTTGCCTACTTGTTAAGGAAATAGGATTTAAATCCAATCACCAATTAAATTTGAATTGGCATGAATAAGGTAACTTCCCTAATATAACTCATATCTTTAAATAGAAAGAGATTTAGGATTTGAATTAGATTGGGATTTGATTCAATGACTTTTCAAAATTATTAGACACTAAATTTGAAAAGTATTTAGGAGGTGTTTGAAAATTAGGGTTCCAAAGGAGGAGTGTGGCCAGCGGCTAGGGGAAGGGTGTGGGGCTTGGACCGGCGGATAGAAGGGGAAGAGGTTTGGGAGACCGGCGGCTTGAAGGAAGAGGAGGGGGTTTCTGGGCCAGCAGCTAGGAGGAAGGAGGGGTTTCGGCCTAGGGTTTGGGTGGAGTTCGGCCAACAAAGAAAGGGGAAGAGGTGGAGGGGGGCCGGCATAGGGTTGGTGGTGTAGGGGTTCATCCAAGAGAGAGATATGGGACCATGAGCCCGGATGCTTCCTGCCGCTGGTGGGTAATACGCTACTCTCACCTAGGGACTTTGAACTCTCATAAAAACTCTCAAACTAACCAAACACAAGTGCAAGAAATTTTCTTCATAATCATCATCATCATCCCTCCCAAGAAGAAGAGGTGGCAATAAATAGCCAAAATACAATAGTAAAACCAAATGACAAAAGTGCCCCCTGGGGTCACATGAACCTACTCCCTCAAGTGACAGTAAAATCGAAAAAACACAATAATAAATCAAATACAAATAATAGCTTAGAAATAAAGAGGTGTACTCATGGTTGTTGATCTTTGGCCTCTTCGCTGGTAAACTCTCCACTGTCGGATGTCCTCATCAACATGATACCAATCAACACACCAAACGAAAGAATGAAACAAAGGAGAAAAGACCAATAATATAATATTGAATTAATTGTAAAAAGTTCTTTTGACAACAACAAAGAGAGAAATAAAGCAATATCCTAGTGACACCATTACTAACAGAAAATGATTACCAAAACAAGACAACGCATAATAACAAAAGTAATTTATTAGCTAATTAGTTACCAAGAGAAGACAACGCATAATAATCCATAATGAGCAAATTGAGTGGACCTGCATCACCCTTATCCTCGCATACTCTCGTCATGTGGTTAATTTCAACAATAACTTGTGTGTATTGCATGTTTTACTGGTGTGATTCATGAGGCTCGTGATAAAAAGGGGAACAGAAACACATTCCAGTCTTATAATAACACCATGCAGCTTGAAAATTTACTCACGCCATGCAATCACATAGCACTGTCTACTTTCTTGAAAAAGATAAATCTTAAATAAACAATTCATCTAGTAATGTCCTCAAGGAATAATAAACCAACAAAAGTTTAAGTGGATTGGTCTAAATACCAATCCAACTAGCCCATTACATAGCAAGTCATCATTGACCTTCCTTCTAAGAATTTAGGGAACTATAAATAAATGAAAGTCGCCATAAGCTAACGGAAATTAAATTAGAATTAATTGGGTTGAAGCCCAATAAGCTATTTATAGTAGCATACCTAGCTTCTGGTTCTGAGAACCTTCTGTCATTCTGTCTTTGTCGTAGGATATGCAGGTCACCGCCTGGACAATACTCCATAACTAAGCATAAGAGGTTGTCTGTTGTAAAATATGAAAATAATGTTGGAAGAAATGGATGATCAAGCATTTGTAGGATATCTCTTTCAGTTTGTGCTCGTAGGATCTTCTTTCTACTGATCAAAAATTCAACATCCATCACTTTCAGGGCAAATAAGCATCCAGATCCAGTTAACTCAGCAAGGTAGACAGTTCCAATGTCTCCACAGCCGAGCTTTTTTATTAGTTTGAAATTCATTAAATCCAAGCCTCCATGCTGATTCAAAGCTTGGTGTATAGCTGTCCATCTTACATCCTTTGACATGTGAGGACGAACCACACTAGAGCCACTTTGATTGCTCTCATCACTATTGCTTGTGCTACTACTATTATCACCAAGGCTGCTCATAGAGCTTTGTGAATAATTCCCCTTTTCTTTCGACCTTGAATAATTGGTCAGTTTAGAAGCCGTCGCATTTCTAAAACCACAATTATTTGGACTGCATTGATAGTTACACACAACAGTAACATCAGGCTTCATAGCACCTGATGCTGCAAAAACAGGCTTCAAGCAACCCAACTTGGTTTCTTCACTGGAAACTTCCCCAGGTTCATTAACATTCACAGAACTATTAGAACTCCCAGTTGGCTGTGATGGTTCCTGAATGCCTTTCTTAGAGGAAAACTTGCTTTTCGCTGTTGTTTTGGTCATTCGAGGACTTAAGCTAGGCTTATTCAGCACACTTCTTTCGTCAAGATTAGACATGAAAGCTTTTTTACATGCTTTTCTTTTTATATCTATCTCTGCTGTCCCAGATGGGCGACCACAGCTTTTTGGTGTGGAAGCAGTACTATGTGGAGCAGAAACAGCTTTTGATAGAGATGCTGTGATACACTGGATTCTTTTTTTGGTTAAATTTGGTTTTAAAGCTGCATTAATTGGAGAAGCAAGAGATTCCATACGAGAAAATTCTGACTGACATGAACTACAAACTTGAATTCCATTATGAGATGAATTTAGGCAAACAGTTTCAGGAGCAATAGATATTTCAAATAAATTCCTTTTCCTGTCACCAACAGAAATACCACATTTGTTCTCCTCCAGAACCATTGATGTATACAAACTTTTAATTGTACCAGCTTCAGAGCCACCAGATAAACCGATTGGTTTTGACCTCTTCATTGCAGCCAGCTCTGATGCCTGCGTGATGCATAATCTTCTCAGAGCTTGTTTCATTGTAATAGATTCAGAAACTCCGATTCCAGATGCTTGCGATGCACCAATGCGAATAGGTTTCTTAGATAAATCCTTCTTCTGCATGTCTCCAAGAACCCGACGGGAAAAGCCCAGCACCTTGGGTGACAATCGGAGATCAATTGCTTCAATAACCTGTTGAAGGTCATCCTCAGCATGAAAACCATGGGATTTCCCTTCGCCTTCTCTCAGCTTAATTCGTGGTAGCTTTGGCCCATTAGAATGATTCCAAAAGTTAAACTCTTCCCTCGATTCAATAATCTCAGAAGTACCACCAAAGGAACCCATTTGGAGGCCAAAATATATTAATGGAACAACATAGCCTAACTAATACCTATCTTATGGAAGGATCTGGAGGATGCATAAAACCATAGTCAAAACAAACCATAAAATCTGTAACAACAATCTCTAAGGGTATTAATTCCAGGATTCAATGCCGTTGATGAACAATGCTATTCGTCCCAGATGAAGAAGACAACCAAATCTGGCAAAAAAAACTGTTAAGTACAAGAAAAGAGGATGAACAACCGAGGTTACCTAAACCACAAAAAAGTTAAGAACAATATCCAACATTGATTTGTTTAGTAACTACACTGAACTTTAGAATAATACCAAAATTAGGATGGCCGTTAGTTTAACTGACAGAAAAAGAATTAATAAAGAGTCAAGAACTTGATAAAGCATTTTTTTATAAAATCATTTGATCCGGAATTCTCTCCTAGAACATCCAGTATCAAATTGGGCATGGGCATCAGGGCTTAAAATTGCATCATCATGCCAATTAAAAGTAAAACATAATAACTAAGTCAATTAACCAAATAGCAAAAGATGTAATATAATTAAAATAGGAGAAGCTATGGCTCCAAGCAATAACTATAACTACCAATTGCTTTAAATTATACACTTGCATTCACTAAAAGATATAGAAGTTATGAATTTTCAAATTTGATAGATAATTTGGCAAAATATTTTTAACATTATAATATGATCACATCCAAAAGAGCTAACTGTGCTAAATCATAACTGGTAGGGCGGGTCAACAATTTTGACAATGTGCCATTGTTATATTTAAGATTACAAAACAATATCTTTTATTTAGAGAATATTTAGAACAACTTAATGATCAATTTAAGAAATGTAAATAAAGTTATTGTAATGTTTTAGAACATTATACAAGCTTTATAGATTTTATATCTTTAAACCATTACGTTATCACTGTCTATTTCATTAAAAGTATAAGAAAATAAATTATAAATGCATTAAACTAAAACACCCCAAATAAATTGCATGAGGCCTTATACAGAGCTTGGGATGTTGAAGAATATTGTGATCAATCTCTTAAGACTACTGCACTTATATTTAATGTCCCAGAAGAAAAATCATTATCATCTCTTCTAAAAAGCATGACATATATATAATCACAAGATTATAGTTCATAAATATTCGTTTTAGGATGCAATAGCTGAAAAGTTGATTTGTAGTTATAATATAAATTTAATCTTTATTTTGTTGAATCTGGATCTACACCTACATTAACAAATGTTCATTCGACTAAACCGAGCAAAGGTCTAAATCCATACTTGAGTTCAAGATCAATTGTGAAACCAAACTTAAATTAGAAACTAAAATTGATAATTAGATTGAACCTAAGATAATATCTAAATAAAAACTGGAATTAGAATATGAACCTGAATTCTAATAGGATGATTCAAGTCCTACTAAAAATTTTGACAAAAAGTTCATTACAAATCAAAGTGAGATTGACTTTCTTTTTTTATTCTTGATTTTCAAATTTAAAAACAGGAGCCTTAATAAAACGCTAAATTGAGACAATAATTTCAAAAAATTTGTTGACGATGAACGTCTTAAAAGAAACTAGGAGTTTTAAATTCTATCCATCCAATCAAATATAAAAAGTGTATAATTCATCACAAAGAATCATTAAGACATTCAGGTTAATTTTTTTAAAGAGCTCGATGTCCATATGCATATATCATATATTCATATTTATATGGCTTGACTACTTTAATTTTTGTTTATCATCTCATCCTCTAAAGATAATCATTAGTTTTTTATCTTAGGATGATATTAATATTTTAATATTTTTATTACTTGCTTCATATCATATTTATTATTTGTATGATTTGCATAAAGATGTCCGTAATAAATCGAGTCACTTATAATTCTACTGAAGATATGAACATGAGATATATGAAATTCGGATTAGTTGAAAAAAGTAAAGTTCTGTCTAAATTTTGAAAGGCTTCCTATGTGAACTTTAAGTATTAAATGCTAGAAAGGCATGACCATATAAAATCATACAAACACATTGGGATAAATGCTTATAAATTGGAAATTCCAAACAAATTTAGCATTATTCCAATTTCAATATATATGATTTGACTTTATTTCAAGAACTTGCTATCAATGCTTTACTCTTTCCATCTCTTCCTTGTGAATTCACATCCAAAATTTTACAAAAAAAGTCTAGTCATCTTATTCTAGATGCAATCTTCAATGATGAGATCATATATACTCTACAGTTGGCAGATATCAAAGTCTTATGCATTGGTATGACAAACCTAGTCATAATGATTCATAGATTACTTTAAAGAAGAAATTATGCCCAAATTTCTTTAGCAAATATAAAATACTCAATTTGGTGGAGCACATTTTTTCAAATTGAGCACATTGATGCAACATTCCACACTGCTTGCTTTTCCTATAAATTTGCATTATAACAGAGATGGGATTTTTGTAGAGCATGTGGATCGCACTCCATTATTATCGTTGTTGTTTTTTGTTGTTGCTTCAACACTCATAATTCCGCTAATTTGAGAGGATCTTGTTATGGCTGTAGATCAAGGGAGGTTGGACAAGCCGGTCCAACGGCAGAAGCTTGAACAAAATTCATGGAGATTTCGGCCCCCCTTGTGGGGCCTAGAAAAGTAATAATTTATTATGATAGGGGGGAATTAAGGACTGAATTAATTAGTAAAGATCTCCTAATTGAATTTGAGAGGAAAATTTATAAGGAAAAGTTGGCAAATTTGGGGGCTAACTTGGAGGATAATAATTAGGAGATGTTTCCTAATTAAAGGGGGTTGATTTGGAGGAAATTAATCAGGAGATGCTTTCTAATTAAAGGGGGTTTGATTTGGAGGAGATTAATTAGAAGATGTTTCTTAATTGAAGAGGACAAATTTGGGGTTGATTTTGGAGAGAATTAAGGGAAGGCTGTTTTGGGATTTGCTATATTTTGTATGCTTTAAATAAGTTGGTTACCCTAGGGTTCAGTTATGCTTGATTTTGCTGGAATTAGTTATGCTTAGATTGAATGGGCTCTAGCCGACAGCCAGGGATTTGGGAGAGCCAAATCTTTCTCTCCAATTGAAGATCCAACTATATATTGCTATTTTCTTTCATATATCTTATAATAAAAATATTTTGGAGTGTTTTTCTTCCTAATTTCATATTGTCGTTTGCTGATTTCGAAGAAATTGCATTCACTTCCTATCAAATTGGTATCAGAGCCCTTTCTTGGGTGGAAAAATAATATATATTCGTTGCTTTTGCAATTGGAGCCAAGATCCAATTAAGGGCAGCAAAGAAGATAGAGGCATTAGAAGGTAATATAGAGCAATACAAAACCAGCATGGAGAAGTTTTCTACCATGAAAGAAAGATTTACATCTATGAAAAACCGCATTGAAAATTGATTTAAAAGGGTGGAGGAGATGTTAAGAAGGCTCTTGGAGAAACAAACAAAAACTTCACTAGTGGTTCTGATGGCTAACCCTAACCAATATTTGATCAGGATCTCCTTAGCCGAATCAAAGGCAAATCGGACAAGAGAATTTGACGAGGGGAATTTCTTTCATCAAGTGTCACCTCCTGGAGCTCTGATAAGGGGTGATCAGGGTTCCTGGATGAGGGGACAACAAAGAGAAAATCTTTTGGTGAAGGCAATACATCGGCCGTCCACTATGAGAGGCATTTTGGGCAAGGGGAGTGGGCCCTCGAGGAAGGAGTGGGTCAAATTTTGGTGTGTTTTTCTTCCTAATTTCATATTGTAGTTAGCTGATTTTGAAGAAATTGCATCCACTTCCAATTAGATTTCCATCATAAATGGAACTCAAAATCCTATTTTTCCTATGATCTCTCATTTCCTTCTATAAGAGATTCTCTATTAGGAGGCTCTGATTATGATTGGGTTTGGATTGACATGCACTTTGGCACTAAATCTAGAATTCAATCATCTGGCAGTAGCTATTACATTTTTTTCTTATTCTCCTGATGTCCGATTTTAGTATTATTTACATAGTAACTGAAATTAGGATTGTGAGATCGAAGCTAACTCAATGATTTTGAGAAATAACCAATTTTAAGTTTTTTTTATTACAAATAAGACTCATAAGGCATGTAAAATTTATTATCTTGTTAAAAAAATCAGATTATCTTAAAAATACGTGCTGTTGAATGTGAATTCTTTGAGAATAGTAGAAATGTTAAAGACAAATTCAATGTAAAACTTTCAGACTGTGCCGACATAAGGCCTGATCTCTTTCGTGACTTTTATCCTTATTCATTTTTCATTTGCAGGCATTGTGATTGATATTGCATGTATGATTGACTTTCAGTTAAATCTCCTGTAAGTTGGCCTTTCGTCTTAGTGGGTCTTAATCAATGTAAAACAAATTCAATGTAAAACTTTCAGACTGTGCCGACATAAGGCCTGATCTCTTTCGTGACTTTTATCCTTATTCATTTTTCATTTGCAGGCATTGTGATTGATATTGCATGTATGATTGACTTTCAGTTAAATCTCCTGTAAGTTGGCCTTTCGTCTTAGTGGGTCTTAATCATTATATTATTTGATTAACTATTATATTTCTTACAAAAATTCATTTTTAACAATCATTATTTTATAAATGCGAACAACTTTTACATATTTTGATTTTCATCTGAAGATGCGAAGCTTTTACCTAATTAAATTTAGGAAACTACCATCTGGATCTTTAGTGTCCTTGCTTTGTTCATCTCATCCAAAATTTGCCAATACATTAGATTGTACATAACCTCAAAATAAATATTGTTAACTACATGCAAAATTATTTACATTGGCAGAAAGGGGACTATCTCATTTTAATGTTATCCAAAGACCAAGCACAGAAAAATAAGTAGACTACGGTTCACAACTACAAAACCTTGTAAGGGAAAAATTATATGGTCTAGCCAAGTTGAAATAATTTCATAATATAGCTTAACCTTACAATGATATGCCCTAAAAGAAGGCAAAAGTACGAGGCTACAACTACCTGTGAGGTGAGTCTCTTATCAATGAGTGGAGAAAATTATAAAACAATGAAAGATGACGAACATTATGGTCAGTTGATTGTGGGAAACAACAGAGAAGCATGGGCAAATGTGGCATTACTCAGCAATGAATGATGAAAAATTGCAGTTCACGTCATTCAACAATGGTCAATAATGGGCGTTAGTAGTGGTCGACGACAAGCTTCGAAAATAGAGTCAAACATCAATTGCGAGTGTCAGTGATGGGAATTAGCGGAGCCAATGTGGGCATCGATGGCGGTCGAAAGAAGTGTCAATGACAAATACAAGTGAATGTCGATGGCAGTCGAAGGCATGAGTCAATGGCAGTCAATGGCCATCACAAGCAAGCATCAATGGTGAGCCTCAATGATAGTCGATGATGGATTTCAAGTGCTGTAGAACTTCCGAAGAACTAGATATATCACCTCTCCCAACCTTCCCAAATGTAGAAACAAGATCTATTTATAAATCTTTATAGGGGCATTATAATCATTTCTATTATAATCATGAACACTTTATAAGATAATATGGAGAAATCCCTCCTGATTTGATGTTTTTTGGGCTCTTGAATCCATCTCAACAAGTTGCTCATTTAGATTATAAGCATACAAAATTGAATGATGCTTGACCCTTTAAATGGTCATGAGAAATTTCTGATTACCTTAAAATCGAAGTGATCTCACACAGTTGGATTTGACTCATTGAATTGTGCAATGTAGGTTACAAGTGTTGAAAACGAAGCCTAAATGACCACAAAAAAGCTAAAGTTTCCAACCCAAATATTTAGGGTGCTTTGCAATCTAAAAATTTGCATAAAGATTCATGCTTGATCAGATAAATTTTTTTGTGACATATTAGCTAACCTTATGATGCATTTTAATTTGTCTTGCATTTTAATTTGTCTTGTATTATTTGTTTTGGACAAATTTAGTTATATTTGCTATTTTTATTTTATTTTATGCTATCCAATGATGGTGGTAAATCCAATGATCATGGTAGGAAAAGGATTGGGTTTGCTTACCTTGGGTTTGCTGGCTTTGGGGTCCACCTTATCCTTTGGGCTGTTTTCTAGTTCTATGGGAGCCTTGGCTGATTTCGGTTTTGAGCTTTAGTTGTTGAAATTTTAGTGGTGCAAGCTCATTATTATCATGTGGAGGTGTAGCTCATTATGAGCTGATGTTTAGCTCTAAATTCATTATGAGGTGCAAGCTTTTAGGTGAGTGGAACTTGTCTCTTCCTCTTCTTCTTTGCCTCTTGAGCTGCTGCATTATTTTCCCTCATTTGGCTGCTGGAACCGTGGTCTTCAATGTGCTTTAATGTTGGCGTTTGGGGTTTCTCTGTGGTGGAACCCGTGGCCTTTATTCCCTTTATTTGCTGCCTCGGTTGTGCTGGAAACCCGTGGCTTTTTTTCTTGATCTTTGCTTTGCCGTTTGGAGTTCTCTGTTGCTATTACCGTGGCTTTTAAATGGCTTGCTGCTGTTGGTTTTCCTATGCTGAAAACCGAAAGTTCTGCCCTGTTTCCTGTGCTGGATATTTATGGCAGTTATTGGGCTGTTTAGTTCCCCTCTATTGCCTATATATATGAGATGTTTTGAGAAGGAAGGGTGGGTGAATATTTGAGAGCAAAGTTGCTATAACCTGCGGGTTCTTCTTGGAAAAGCTTGAGAGCTTTGTCCACCTTCTTCCACCTCCTCTGGAAATCTTGCGAGCTCTTTCCAACCTTTCGTCTCGGCTTCTAACCTCTTTCTTCTCTACGCAAGTTCCACTCCACCTGTATCTTTCTTCTGGTTCCGTTGGTAAGAATTGTTGGTTGTTTTTGGTGGCATTTGCTGGAGGAGTTTGGTAGGACATTAGACCCCTTTGCAGTGGTGGACCCTTGGTTTGCATATCTAAACCTTATTTTAAAATATATTCCTACAATCGGTGCATGTGAGGAGTACTCTAGTAGGATGTTCTGAGGATAGTGTTTGTTTGTTTTATGTTTGTTTCTTTTGCTAACTTTTCTTGTTGCTTTGGTTTTTTGGATGATCCCTACTTTTCTATTCTGAATTTTAGTGGTTCATTTAGTCTATTGTGTTCTCCAAAAGTTTCTCAAAGTTATATAAAAGTGAGTTTGATTTACTTGACTTTCTCATTGAGTTTTGCCCTAAACCCTAAACTTTTCTTGTTGCTTTGGTTTTTTGGATGATCCCTACTTTTCTATTCTGAATTTTAGTGGTTCATTTAGTCTATTGTGTTCTCCAAAAGTTTCTCAAAGTTATATAAAAGTGAGTTTTGATTTACTTGGTTTTCTCTTTGAGTTTTGTTCTAAGTTGCTTACATCACCTTATATCTTGGGACATTAAAATCTACTAGTTTAGAAATACTTCAAACTTCCAAATTTTGGAATATAAAATTATAATTTCAAAATAAATAAAAAGAGTGAACACTCTCTAAACATCAACATAGACATCCCTGTGGGCTCCGAAAATTTGGCCCCGGCCTCCGCACCGCACTGATTGTTTTGTCTTTTATTCAGCGAGGGAGTTTTAACGGAATAGGTTCCGGGGTAAATTTTGGAAGGCAGATGGGTTTGTAGATAAGACACTACCCAGAGATTTCGCCCTCATTTTGCGAAGACTTTATGATCTGAGTTCTGGTTTCCTATAGGCGCAAGCCCCTATAGTTAATTACCCCTCCCGATAACGAGAGAGAACTTTCGATTAAGGCTAGTCGTCAATCAGATTCGTATAGAGATACGTGCATCTGGCATATAGTAGCAGCATAGGTTTGGATATTTGGGAATTTGAAAAGTTAGGATATTTGGAAAAATTGATATTTAAACATAAATTGCACCATCTTGCACTTAAAGCGGATGGTGGGGAATGGATGATAGACCCGATCAAGATCCCATGGTTCCATCGTCCTGAGCCATCATGGTCCCTGGTCTACTTAGTCAGAGGAGGTAGTTGACCCAACATGACAGAAGGATCCTTGTCGGCAGCCATGGGTTGCTTCGTCCAAGGGGACCTTATAGACCTGGGGGGAATATTTGCCTAAGGGGACAAATTTGAATCCACCTTAGCTAACAGAGGGCTTTGTGCCCTGTCGATCATATCATATTGATTCATATCTCAAGGATTTGATGTCACTAAGAAACATATAAGCTCTGGCCATAACCGGTATTTCGTGGTGCCATTTGGTGGCAAAACCTTTCGGTTCAGAGGGCCCCGGGTCATAACCGTTTATCCTGCGGTGCCATTTGGCGGTAAAACCGCCGGTTTGAGGACACGTGCCACGTCCTTACTGACAGGAGATTATTTGAAAATGGATCCTAGTAATATTTTCAACTAGGCATTAGCTCTATGTGAGCTGAAGTTATATTTGAATTTATCCACCTCGACAAACTGTTGCGAATGGTGGATGAATTTTGCTTTGAGTGATTGATGGATGGTTTCGAATTTAAATATCTTGGAATTTGGGATTTGTTGAGTTTTGGACTTTGTGGAGTTTGGATTTTGTGTGTGAATTTTTGGGAGACATTTGAAAAATGCCCAAAATTAACCCCTCCAGTTATGATCTTCAATCAACGCGGCCATCATCGAGGTGTTTGGGGTCATTTGAAAATATTTATGCTTTGAACCTTGTCAACTCTGTCGAGTTATCGACAGAGGATCGGGTTTCGTAGGCTTTATGACCTTGAGAATGAACTTCTTTTATTATAGACCTTGAAGGCCTAATATGAATATATAAGATAAATATTTCGGTCAACTTCGTAACCGCATATTTATCCGATGGTTTGACTTGCATAGGAGGATCGGGCTTTGTAGGCTTTGTGCCTTTTGTTAATGAATTCTCATTGTTATAGGCCTTGACAGCCAAATATGAATGCAGTAAAACAAATATACCAGTCGTCGCGACCATATACTTGTTTGTTGGTTCGAACTTTGTCGACTCCTATTGATCCGTATAGAAGAATCGGGTTCGAACTTGAATTCACTTATTAACCCGCGCAGCATCCCTAAACGTCACGTGTGTACCAATAACACGCTCGTCGGGGCCCATGCGGGTCGAGATTGTATTTTCCCCTTTAGTGTACCTATGTGTATACAATTTATAGTGCACGTGCAGGGGTACACCAAAATAATTATAGTTGTGCAAGTAATCGTCATTTGAGTACACAACATTTCATTTGAGAGCTTATACACAATTTTTGTCCGCTAGTACGAGTGTTGCGAATCCGGTGGCGGTGCGTTATAGATTATAGACGTCTTCTGTCTGCTTGTATAAGTGTTGCAGATCCGGTGGCGGTATGATCTTGATGTTGACTCTCCCTTTCTCATTCACCGGGGAGAGGTTCTTCTGGACTTTGAAATCAATTACTGCTGTCTTGAAAAGATCTTCTTCCAAGATCTTTAGTGTAGTAGACTTGTCATTTTTGATATTAGTAGATGCAAGCACTGTTTTCTTCTTAAGTGTAGGGTCAAGAAGAAATTTTGGAACACCAAGAGGTTTAGTTCTAATTTGTTAAAACATCTCCTCCCTTCTGCAAGGGATGTCCTTTTTCGTACATCGAGTTGCTCTTGTACCCAGCGTACTTGAAGAGCTTAATCACCATTATCGTAGGTGATATATGTACTTGTGCCCAAAGTGGTTCATTGTACCTATGAAATATCCATTGTTATTATCCACAAGTGGCTCATGTTCATTTGTAGGAGATCGCTGTATCCACTACGACCTCCTAGAAGTGTTTGTAGAAGACCCATTATTTATACATCATATCCACCTTTCACAAATCTCAGGTGGGCTTGTTGATTGTACTTGCTTGTAGGGACGGGCTATTGAACGCCGGCATTGCCATCTCAATCTACAGGCACTAGCAGGGATTGTTGTAGGAATTCATGCATTGAGGTCTTGTAACATACTTTGAATCATTTTTGACTGTACGAATGCTCCTGTAATTTGAGCTCCCTTGCACATGATTCAAGCGAATTCCCTTGTATATAATTGAGTCCGAGTTAAGTTTCACTTAGACTCGGGTTCATCGAGTCTGCAACTCCCACTTAATGTTGTATAGTATGAGTTCAAGTGTGAATTCAAATTCTTGTTCGAGTCCAACCCATGCTTGGATTCCTTGTGGTCTTCTTGAGTTCAAACTCCATTCAAGTTCAAGTCTTGGTTCAATTCAAGTACTCGCTCAAGTTCAAATTGTTCAGACCATTAGTGTTCAATTTGAGTCCAGAATGCAAGTTCAAGTAGTCTGGTTTAATCCATTTCATTTTCAAATTGAGTCTGAGTTCACTTGAGTTTGAGTCAGGTCCTTGTATTATGTTGAATTCCAAATTGTATTTTGTTCAAGTTTGAATTGAATTCATTTTGATTTGTGTTCAAGTACAAGTCCTCAAGTCCACTGTTCGTTTGAGTCCAAGTTCTATGCTTTCAGTTCAAGTACGAGTCCTCTGTTGTCCTTCGTATTGCTGCTCGAATGATGTCTTCAAATTGTTTTAAGTCTTATGCATTTCAGTGAAAATTTCGGCAGCACCACGACATATCCCCTGTTTTGGGGAAATGTAGGGGAGCTGGGCCTTCCCACCACGCTACTCGAGAGTGTATGGTAGGTGTCCTTAGACACCACGGCCGTACATCTTTTCATCTCACCACGCTACAAGAGCGTGTATGGGGCCTTCAACAGTACCCGTACAAGAACACCAGTGACTTCCCCACCACGCTACAAGAGCGCGTATAGGACTTACCCACCTCCTCGTATGCATCGCACTGGGCTCCCTCCTACCATGCTACAAGAGCGCGTATAGATGGTTCCTCGGTCCGCTACAAACATCGAGAGTGGGATTTGGAATATCATACCTTTGCGTAGCAGTCGTTGGCGTCGATGTCGAGGTCGAGGACAGTCCCCACCACGCTACAAGAGCGCGTATAAGGCTTACCCACCTCGTCGCACCTGTTGCACTAGGTTCCCCCTCACCGTGCTACAAGAGCGCGTATAAAAGGTCCACCAGTGCATCAAGCACGTCGAGGACGGGGTTTAGGTTAGAAATTTATATCTTGAAGACCGCCGGACTAGCGGTGGAGGGCACGAAAACCGAGGCGGGAGGAGCATTTGCAATTAATAATAATTAATTAATCATATAATTATAACTAATTCATTAATTATATTCAATTATAATTAATGTTATTTAATTATAATAACTATATTTAAATAATTAATTAAAATTAATAATATTTAACTATTCAATTTTAATTATAATTAGTCATGCCTAATTATAATTAATAATAATTAATGATAATTAAGAGTTAAATATAATTAATAATATTTAATTATAATTAATTATAATTAGTATAATTAATAATTAATTATAATTAAAGGTAATTATTAAATTAATTATAATTAATATTAGTTAATTAATTAAACTAATTAAAATAAATGATCTCTCCCTCTCCACTCTCTCTATTTGGCGAATTTGGGAGATATGGCCGAAGATACGCGTGAGAGGTAGAAAGTTACCTTCACTGTCAGTAAGCCCCTGTGCTTGCTTCCGATCAAAATGTGTAACTTCCGGTTCTACAGGAGGGGAAAGTCGCTCAAAGGCATGAAGTCGAACGACCACACCGGAGTCGGATGAGGCACATCGCCTCATGCCAGCGAGGCGAGGCGCTTTTCAAGGCGGACCTCGGCCAAGTTGAGGCGCAAGCCTCATAAAAAGGTTCAAGGAATAAGCCTCGAGGCATTTTTCAATGTAATTGCATAGAGTCGGGCCTCAAGGCAAGCCTCATATTGCGCAATTTTAAACAATATATTATGCCTCCCATGAGAGCTAAAGGATCTTATTTTAAGATTCCTCAATCTTACGAATGCGAACTTCTAGGAACATGCAAGAACAGGTACCACCAAGAGGTTCATGTATGTTGGGCAAGAGAAGAATAGTGGCATGGCATCCTTATTTGAAGGATTGGTTCTCGGAGTGATGAGATGGAGCGATAAGCTCTATTATTGTAAGTGTTACACATAGTGGACATTGGGCAGGTGTAGAGCCTATAATGATTAGAATGGTTCCCACAAACAATGTCAAATTATACATTCTAAAATACCCATGGTGCCATAGGGGGAGTTCATAATCTTAATATTACATTAAAATCCTGCACAAACACATATAAATAGATTGTAGTTCCTAAGAAAACATTTTTATGTGAAAAATCATGAAAAAGAAAAATCACAGGCTTAACTTAGTTGAAGGTACTCCACCATGTAAGTCAAAAATTACAACATACCACCCTTTTCAGTCATCAAGGCAGAATCATGAGGCCTGAATTTTTGGTAGGTGGGTGTCTATTGTGATGGCGATGGAGAATTTTATAGAATTTTGAAAAACAAATAATATTGGCTTAGAATGATGGTGGGAGGTAACAAACCAAAGAAGGAAGATGTTGGCATCGATCAACAATGAATGACAATAAATGACAAATGACAAGTGTCAACAACGTTCAGTGGAGATCAACAATATGCAACGACACCAATCGATGGTTGGCATCGAAGAAAAGTATCAACAATGGTCAAAGCAACCATTGATCAAACTTGTAATCTCTACACTAAAAAACAAGGGCATACCGTAGATCATAGATCGGACTTGAACTTGCAACCTCAACCCTAAAATAAGGAGCATACCATTTGAGCTAGAACTCTTTGATACATGCTCTATAAGATGATGCAAATTATATAAGTTGATTCACATACTTGAGAGTACTCTTTAGATCACGCAAGCCATTTGCCAATAATGTTGTTTACAAAGTAAATAGGTAAACTGTAACCTAGCTACAGAAGCATTCAGTTCTTTTTGACACTCTTTTAGTGCATCGTGATAAAACACTTAGCAGCATGAAAACGATTGATATGTTAAAAGCATGCCCTTGGCATTTCTAAACAGCAAAGCCACAATCAATTTAGCAATTTTGAGCGCATAAATGTTCGAAAAAAGTAAAAGTAAAAAATAACTAAGTTGAGCAGATTCTGTTTAAGACAATTTTTTTAAGATGACAACCAATATTTAGTTAGCCCACTAAAAATCAACTCAACATACAATATTTAACTATTCCAATTCAAACGAAGAATAAAACTCTTCAAATTAAACTGGCCATCTCGGATAACTTCAGAGAAGAAGTTCCACAAAATCTATCCGATCAATAAGAAAACCCAAAAAACAAAGCTAAAATTAACATAGTAAATCAACTGGTAAGAGATATTGAGGGCATATTAATGAATTCCAAACTTCTGAACTTCAGCAAAAAGAATTCCATGGCCAAAGATACACTATATTTTGATAAAACGGGCACAAACTTTACCCGTTCAAACAGAAGATTGATATTCAATTGCAACAAACTTAATCTACCATTCCATTATGTTCTTACCAAGCATTCTAATAAAGCCAAAGCCGACTTGTGAGCCAATTCAAGCTCGGCTCAATAAAAAGCTTGTGTCATGTTTTACAAACCAACAAATTAAGCTAAAGTAATTCCCTAGTGATCTCATCATCTTGTTCACCGACTTGATAGCAACCAAATATTGGCTAATTATAAAACTAACACCCTTCTGCCTCCATATTTCCAATTCTTGTCCGCATATTAAGATGCACAACAAAATATCAATATATATTTTTCCCTTTCATCAAATTTCTACCAATTTGATTGTAGGATTCAAAAATGCACATTTTAGTAGTTCTAAAATTGATATAAGTGTTAGTATTATAAATTTAAAAAACTAATGTTATGTGAGTAAATATTTCAAAAAATTGATATAAAATATAGTTGAAAATATATATATTCAAAGGCTAAGTTACAAAGCTAATATGAGAAATTTCTCCCACACTGACAAGTTCATTACATTTTCAAGCCTCAAATTTAGGTGGCGTCTCAAACATAAAAGGAGCATAATACACGAGAAGATAGTAGGTTCACATCACTTTTTTATGACACATTGCAGAGAAATTGTGTTGAAAATAAGGTAAATCGTTGAGTGTGTTGAGTACTTCCCTTTTTACAATAGATTCATCGCCACAACTTCTTTGATTCTCCATTACCTTCTCAATTTCTCTTTTAAAAGAAAAATTTGAGCTCAAACTCGAACTTGTACTAGATTACCTAGTCGAGCTCCAGCTCAACTCAAGCTGTGCGTAGCTCGAGCCCCACTGCACGCATTTCACCCATGTTCCTCCCCATTACAAAACGTTAAAAAAAACGAAGTGGAAGCACAGATCCTCTTAGGTCGTCATCATTCGCGACCAGGAAATGCTAAGAAATCAAACTATTACGAAGCACAATCCAAACATCCACTCACGGAACCAAGATAATCAGCACATTGTAACAACAAACACGAGAAATGCATCAATCAACGAGTAAAACAAAATGGACTTCCAAACTCGTAGAAAAGAGATTTGAAGAACGACACCATACCAGCACCACTAAAACGCCGCCAACGCCGACAGATTGAAAAGCGAGACCACCTCGAAAACCTAGAGACGCCAATCCCGTGGAAAGGCTAGGGCTTTCTTCGAGGAAATGCTACTTAATGCTTCATCGGAGACGGGGCCATTGTTATTTTTAGGGTTAGGTCGGAATTGCGAGTGGAGCGGAAGAGGGACGGAGCAGAGCGGCAGAGGGTAACTCTCATCACGAGGAGGAGCAGTGTCGGTGTGCGGTAAAAACCAAAAATCAGGACAGAACTCAGAAGAAATGGAGAATTGTTTTGGCCAAATTTCAGCGAATTAAAAAAAGAAAAAAAAAACTGAGAAGATCGATTGGATATCAAATTATCTATACCGCTTTGGATCAGATCAAAAGCCCACGTGGATGATAGCTACGGTGCAGCATACGAGTATGAACAGTACAACAGGTTTATATTTATATTTTATTTTGCTCATCGATTGTTTTTTTTTTATTTAATTTATTTTTTAGTATAAAATATTATTATATATATATATATATATATATTATTTTTTTACTTTTTTGACAAGATAATTAAAAATAAAATAAATTTTATTATAAATTTATATAGGAATCTGCCTCCTATCTGGGATCATTCACTTTCATGGACTCTCCAAAGGTGTTCAAGACACTTAGGCTTCGTTTGTTTTTTTTTGGTGCTTTTGTAAAATACAGTTTTAAAAAATATTAGTTCAATGGAGTTTGTAACGAAGAAGCATATATAAAAAGCTTTCTCAAAACTACAGAAAAATGAAAAAAAGGAGTTATTGGAAACGTGATTTGACAAACCAAACAACACAAAAAAAAATTCCTCCGTTTCCAAAAACGGAAAAGGCAAAAAAACGCTCAAACAAACAAAGCCTTAGATTTTAAAAGGCTTCGTTTGGGACGGCTTTTTCATTGCTTTCTAAAACGAAGTTTTAGTACAATTTTTTTTTATTTTTGTACTAGAATTCCGTTTTAGAAAGCAATAGCTTTCTTCATGCTTCTTAAAGTGGCTTTCTACTACAAAAATTAAAATTTTTTAACTAGAAAATCGCTTTAAGAAGCAGTAAGAAAGCCGTCCCAAACGAAGGCTTAGTTTGGGATGACTTTCTTACTGCTTCTTAAAACAATTTTTTAGTACAACAAATAAAATTTTTATGTTCAAAAACTGCTTAAAGAGGTAATAAGAAAGTCATCTCAAACAAAGCCTTAGTCTTCTATTATTTATTCAGGCACTCGCTCGTCCCCAAGGACTCACCAACTCCACTTGGCACTCACAAGAGACATTTTAAGCCACGTCAAAGATAGACGACCACGTGTGCATATTTTAGCATAAAAATCAAGGCTCAACTGCTCAAGTGATGTATTTTAAACTTCATTTCAGTTTTAGCGTTCATAAGAATCATCTAATTTCCTAGCCACTCTTTGTACTCACTTTCTCCCATGTTCTCTTGCTCCACCTAACCAAATTTATTAGTTGAGTATAATGCTATTGATGAACAAATTTAGATTCAATAACGATGAATTCAATCTAAAACGGCTTCATATGGGACATATTTCTTACTGTTTTCTAATACGGCTTTCTAGTACAAATTTTTCTGTACTAAATAGGTGCTTTAGAAAATAATAAGAAAGCTATCCTAAAGAATAGCTTTAGGTTTCGTTTGGGACGGCTTTCTTTCTCGTCTTAAAGCAATTTTTTAGTACAAAAATTTAAACTTTTGTATTAGAAAGCTGCTTTAAGAAGCAACGAGAAAGCCGTCGCAAACAAAGCCTCGGTCAATTTTATTTTTTTTACATATGGAGCCAAAAAAAGGCCTAAATTTTTATTGGAACTCTTGTCTATGTCGCAGAATCATTCTTTATAATTGGTCTGTAGAAGGGTATCTTTCTCTCTCTTGCAGCCTTCTCCTCTCTCTTTATATATATATATATATATATATATATATATATATTTGATTTATATAAATTAATTGTTGAATTTAATATTCATAAATAGCCATTTAATTTTGAACGGTTTATATTTTAATCATATTAAATATAATCATTTAGTTTCCAATATTTATGTTTCTGCCTCTTATTTCCCTGATCCTATGAGTCAACTGCTATTGTAATTATACCTGTACTGTAATGGATAGCAAAGCTGTGTACCAACTAAAATTTTGTTTGGGACGTCTGTTTTACTATTTTCTGAAGCAATTTTTTAGTACAAAAAATTTTTTGAACAGAACTTGCTTTAGAAAGTAGTAAAAAAGTCATCCCAAACAAAGCCTAATTTGTACTATGTATTTAGTTGAAAAGGATAAGGCCCATTTTTTTAGTTGAACTAGGACGTAAATTTGGACCGGGCATACGCAATAAAAATTCTAAGCCGATATTGAGTTACTTTAGTTCAAAATTTAGTATAAAAGTAGTTCAACTAAAATGATCTTTGAGGTGTTCACTATATTGAGAGCATATATCGATCAATCCGACTATGATTTTCGAGGGTCGGTAGATTAAAATATACAACACTTGAATAAATTTTACTCTACCCTCCACTAGCTTAGAAAAGTGAAGTTGAATTGTACCACATATTAGATGCTCTAAACTAAAAAAAAGCTCATTAAGGTTTCGTTTGGGACGACTTTCTTACTGCTTCTTAAGACAATTTTTTTTACAAAAATTAAAATTTTTTAACTAAAAAACTGTTTTAAGAAGCAGTAAATAAGCCATCTCAAACGAAACCTGAACCTCCTAATAGCTCATTTTGAAACATTTAACTCACATGTTTTCAAAAATATCATATATCTTCAAACCTAACTAATATTGTATAAAAGCTCACTATATCATATATCCATCATAGCTCCATTGCAACCAATATCCTATAAAGGATTTCCTATAGAAGTTTGCATGAGGAACTCTTTATTTTTTGCTTTCAAGTTTGAGTGTTATGATTTGTTTGGGACGGCTTTCTTACTGTTTTATAAAGCAGATTTTTACTACAAAAATTTTTAGTTCAAAAAATTTGTTTACTAAAAAAATGCTTTAAAAAGCAATTAAAAAACAGTCGCAAACAAAACCTTAGTGTATATATAAATATATACACACTTACGATTGTTGTATGAAATCCCTCTATAAAAGTTTTAGCGAGATTTTCACTATGTGGGAAGTGTTGCCTCCTCTTAATTGAAAGGAAGCTAAATACGCATTTAGCATAATCATTATCCATTAATTATCAGCCAAATCTTAGTGCAAACAGAGTTAAATATAGGACATTCTAATCATTTTACTAAGTAGTAAAAATTTATTAATTTTCTTCATTAGTATATGGTAATTTTCTTTATTGCTTAAATCTTTAATAGTAAGTACTAACTCACTGCTACAACTTTCTTATTCTATGCTATTAATTAGATCTTGTTATGTAGTTGGTGACTTACTGCTATTATGTTCTTACTCTATAAGATTGGATTCAATCTCATAAGGGATTCCTTTAGTGTGTAGCCAAATGCTTTCATTTCTTCTATCTTCCAATATGTTACTGTTATTACTGCATGGTTAGCATAAAAACGACTTTATCTTGCAGAATTTTAGGCTTCGTTTGGGAAAATTTTCTTTCTGCTTTTTAAAGCAGCTTTTTAGTACGCAAATTTTTAGTTCTTGTGCTAAAAAAATGCTTTAGAAAGTAGTAAGAAATATGTCACAAATAAAACTTTATCTTTTTATTTTTGAATATTGGAAGCTTTAGCATATGAAGAGCATTAAACCTTAATTGATAATTAGACATAGATCTCAATGCTTCTTTTGGCTTAATTTGGTGCAATTGTGCTGTTAATGTTGCCTTTTTACAGTGATATATGACATATTATTACCATAAACTCATAGATTTTTGACCAACTTTATAAACTACTACATACAATATCAAAGAGAAGAAAAAATACATTTGAAAAATACAAAACTTTTAAGCATATTTTTTATATAATCGTAAGATTTAGGCTTCGTTTGAGACGGCTTTTTATTGCTTCTTAAAACAATTTTCTATTACAAAAATTTTAACTTTTGTATTAGAAAGCTGCTTTAAGAAACAGTAAGAAAGCCGCCCCAAGACTTCGTTTGAGATGGTTTTCTTATTGCTTCTTAAAGCAACTTTTTAGTATAAAAATTGAAAATTTTGTACTAATAAGCTGCTTTCAGAAGCAGCAAAAAAGTCATCCAAAACAAAATCTTAATAATTAAAATAGTCTTATTGAGAAATAGTTATAATTTATATTTTTTATGAAGATAGCATATAATTTTGATTCATTCAGCTATTCAAAATTTTCAAAATACATAAACATTTTTTGAACTATCTATGTTTACTACATAGATTAACATCAGTATTAAGTAAGAATTATATATACAGGAATTAATATTCTAAACAGAAACAAGTGGCAAATTTACCTCAAGTAAGCAGATGCTTAATTAGCTAACTGTGCTCTCTGAGAGATTCTTAACCACCAACCTGCTCCTAATAAACAAAGAAATCAGGCATACAGAGACCAAGATCCAAGAGGATCTCACTATGATGAGGCAGACATCAGCTACAGGAACATCTTTTCCATTTAAAATTTGAATTTTTATTTGTCTCTTCTTGTATTAAGCATAATACTAAGTTAAGTGTCGTAGAGATGAAGATGTTCTGGTAGATGAGTGGCTTTACCCTTAGAGATAGGATACGAAATGAGCATATACGTGAAAAAGTTGGAGTAGCGTCAGTGGAAGATAAGATTAGAGAGAGTCGCCTTAGATGGTTTGATCACATAAAACGGCGGCTTTCTGATGACCCGGTTATAAAAGTAGAGGTATTAGATTTGACTTATGTTAAGAAAGGTAGAGGTAATCCGAAAGGACTTGGTTAGAAAATATTAGAAATGATCTTTCTTTATTAGATTTAAACGAGAATTTCACTTTTAATAGGACACAATAGAGAAAAAGGATTCATGTAACCGACCTCACAGAGTGGGGACACAAGCTTGATGATGATTTTGTTGTTATTGTCTCTTCTTGTTTTTAAGGCTTCATTTGGGGCGGCTTTCTTTAATACTTTCTAAAGCAACTTTCTAGTACAAAAAATTCTAATTTATGAAATATTTTATACTAGAAAACTGCTTAAAAACTTATAAAAAAACGTCCCAAACAAAAGAAATTAATTCAAATAAAAATTTTAGTTAGTGTTGATATTCGTTCTACTTATAAGAGTTAACTATTATGGAGTATAAATCAAAGAGGATCAAAGTTTGACTGTTCACATCAGTTGTCAATCTTTTTTTCAACTGAACGGTTTAATTTTATATGTGAGATCTAACAACTTGACATTTATTTACCAATATATTTTTCAATTGTTTGATGTAGGACTAACAAAATTTGTGTTTTAATAATCTCTCATTATATTAGAGTTCTGCATATCGATCATCACTCTCTCTCTCTCACCAAAATTTTTATCAAGCATCATATACTAAAAAACCATTTAATCTTGTGGATCCATCATGATAGTTATCAGCTTTTAAACTTTAGCTCAATCATGATAGAAGACAATCAATAAGGAAGCCCTAAATAGCATGAATTGTTGGCTTTGTTGGGGTTCTCGACTGCTTGGGTGTTTGTTTGGATTCTCTGCTAGTTTTGTGTTTTGGGTCTTTTGCTCGGTTGCAGGTTGTTTCTTCCTCGCTTCGGAACCTTTCGGCTGATTGCAGGTTTGTCTTGCTGGCATTGCTGAAGATTGTTGCTGATCGTTTGTTTGTCGTTTTGCTTGTTGTTTTGAGTTATGTTATTTGGCTTTCTTTTTTTATTTCTTATTGTAATAGATAGGATCTCAGGCTCAATAGGTTTTATTTCAAATGATTTTAGAGAGCTTCTGATCCTTTAAGGAGTTGTACTTCTTTTTTATAGAACGTGTAGGCCCCTGTGCGAATTTTAACTAAAAATAATGATCAAACTATCAAACCTGATAGTATTTGTTAGGAAGGATAAACTATAAAAAAAAAAAAAAAATCAAAAGTTGAGCTACATGTACCAATGATCAAAACATTCTTTAATCAACAAACATAAACTTAGGTCATCTAATTTCATATAAATTGAATTCAAAAATTTTCATTGAAAGCAATGCAAACTTTAAAGTAAATGTTGAGCGATAAGTAGTGCATCACTCAACAAAGATTGTTTGAATGATATGTTAATATCAAGCCTTGCTCATCACAATGACTTCACTCGGGACCATGGGCGGATCCCCATTGACTTGACGGGGGGCAAATGCCCCCCTCAAATTTTTTTTTTTTTTTTTTTTAATTTTAAGGGGAATAGTTTGGAATATTTTGGGTATTTTAGGTATTTTGCCCCCTCTCAAAAAAAATTTTTGCCCTCATTTTATCAATCCTAAGCATCTTTGCCCATCCCCCACCCAAAAAAATTTTTTTGCCCACCCTTAAAAAAGAAGCTGGATCCGCCCCTGCTCGGGACAACTTTTTTGTTACTTTTTAAACCAGTTTATTAATACCAAAATTTCTTAGCTGTCCCAAACAAAGCCATTCAAGAAGATTTGTGAGAAGCTTCCCTTGATATCTAACCTCTAGGTCTTCTGCTACAAGAAGAAACAGCTTTTTCAAAAGCTGGAATGCAGCTATTATTAGGTCTTGAAGCAATGGCTGGAAGTAAGGCTTCATTTGGAATGACTTTATTTCAATTTTTTAAAGCAATTTTCTAGTAAAAAATTTAATTTTTGTATTTGAAAGCTGCTTTAAAAAGCAGCAAGAAAATCATCCCAAACGAAACCTTAGCCTTCTCAAAATTGCTAATGGAGTAATAGTTGCAGGCAACAGATTTTTGTACTGAAAAGTTTGTGACAGCTTTCTTATTACTTTTTAAAGTAACGTTCTAATACAAGAATTGTTAGTTCTAAAAATTTGTGTACTAAAAAATTATAAGAAAGCTGTCCCAAACAAAGCTTAAATATATCCATCGCCGAAACAATTGGAATTCAAATGAAAAGTTAATAATTGAAGGTAAATAGATCACAGAAAGTTCAGAAAGACTGTTATGAACAAACAGGTAAAAATTTTGAGAATTGAATGCTGAGGTGAAGATTAATCAAATACAGACCTGCTAATTAGCTAAATCTTACCATCTTTAAAGAAAGAAAACATAATGAGTTCGTATCATAAATATGGATATGAGAGTAGAATTATTTCTAGATAGGGAAAAAGCCCAAATAGTTAAGAACATGCCCAGCTCAAGGAAAACCTAGAGTAAAATCAATGCTTCTAATGAATTATGTGAACACCATTATATATTTCCTTATTCTTTTCACCTATTTGATCTTCTTCACTCAGATATTTAGGGCTATAATTCAATTCTTATCATATTGATAATTATTATAGATATTTTGGGTCTATTGTTCAGAATGACGGTGAAATAGATGAGAATATTATTAGCAGAATTCAAGTTGGATGGTTGAAGTGGAATGCATTAGGCTTGTTGTGTGATAGAAAAGTCCCCCTTAAACTAAAAGGAAAATTTTATAAGATCGTGGTGAGACCTATCATGTTTTATGGTGCAGAATATTGGCCATTAAAAAAGAAGCATAATATTCAGTTAAGTGTTGCAAAGTTGAGGATGCTTAGATGGATGAGTGACTTTACACTTGGAGACAGGATACGAAATGAGCATATACATGAAAAGGTTGGAGTAGCTCCAATGGAAGATAAGATTAGAGAGAGTCGTCTTAGATGGTTTGGTCACTGTGGGCTCTGAAAAATTCCATTTTAGGATTGATCCCGGCCTCTCCACGTCATCCGTCAATTTTTCTTTTAAGTGTTTGTGTGGCGATGACGACAGAGAGTTTTAACTAGATTAGGTTCCGAGGGAATTTTCAGAAGGTAGATTGGGTTTTAGATAAGACACTACCCAGAGATTTCGCCCTCATTTGGTGAGGACTTTTTGATCCGAGTTCTGGTTTCCTACAGGAGCAAGCCCCTATAGTTAATTACCCCTCCCGATAATAAGAGAGAACTTTCGATTAAGGCTAGTCGTAAAGATGATTACATAGGTTATGAACCTATCGTATAATAACAATAATTTAGGGTTTAAATTTTGAATTTAGAAATTGGAAATTTGGAATTTAGAGTTTATCACCATAAACTTAAAACTGGTGGTAGGGGGAATGAAGACGAGCCCGATCAAGATCCCATGGTTCCGTCGTCCCGGGCTGTCATTATCCCTGGTCTACTTAGTCAGAGGAGGTAGTCGATCCAACCTGACAGAAGGCATCTTGTCGGCAGCCATGGGTTGCTTCATCCAAGAATATCTTGTAGACCTAGGTTGGTGTTTGTCTAAGGGGATATATCTGAATCCACCTTAGCTAACAGAATGCTTTATGCCTATCAGATATACCCTATGATTCATAACTCAAGGGTTTGACGTCTTTAGGGAACATACGGGCTTTGGCCGTGATCGTAATATAATGGTGCCATTTCGCGACAAAACCACCCGATCAGAGGGCACGTGCCACGTCCCTGTTGGCAAGAGACTATTTGAGGATGAATCGTAGTGATACACCCAACATGCATTCACTCTTTGTGAGCTGAGGTTAATTTCAAATTTATCACCCCCGACAAACAGTTGCGGGAGGTAGATGATGTTTAGTTTTAAATTTTCAGATGATAAATTTTATTTCAGAGATTTGATTGGATTTGAGATTTGAAATTTGACCCCTCCGGTTGAGATTTCCAATCAACACGGCCATCATCGGGGTGACATTAAAGTACTTTTATTTTTGTAGGAATTTGGGAGGCATTTTATACTTCAAGTCATGTCGACTCCAGTCCTTTTAAGGAGGATGAAACTTGAATATTTTACCCGCGCAACATTCTGGAATCGTTAGATTTGGAACTTAGGTATGATGATTGGAGCATATGCGAGTTGGTAGCATTTGACCCTGCGCAGCATTCTCGGTCATTAGTATTTATACTTTTAACATGTTGACTGGAGCACATGCAGGGTATATTTAATATAAGAAATCATATTTAATATATAAGAGGGGCGTTTTAAAATATTTAAATCTGATCCATTTGCGAGAGTGATTTTATTTAGGAAATGCCCAAAATTTCATTTAAGGGGCTTACAAATGCCTTCTATTCGCTTGCACATATGTTGCGGATTCGGTGGCGTTATAACTTTCTAGATTTCAGTTATTACATTTAGTTTGTTTTAACCCTTTTAAGTGTCATTTAGCACATATTGAGAAAGTATTTTCTCAATAGGCATTAAGAGATCGTGCTCGTATTTGTAGGAGAATTATCTTGCTCGCTAGAAGCTCTCATATTCTCTCTCATACATAGTCTAATTTTTTTGATACAAGCTCCTTATCTTTGTTTGTAGGCTAGTTATTGTAAGCATTATGAATTCCTTATTCCTTTGGGTTAAAAGAAATAGTTTGAAGCTCTGACCATCTTATACCTTGATGAATTGATCTCTTTCTCCTCAAATGACATACTATATACTTTCAATTTGAAGGCTTGGAATGGACAGTCACATATAACTGAGTGGAAGACCATCCACTTGTAAGAATGTTTGTTGAATATGAGATATTGTTTATTGCATTTTTCCTTATCAATTTGTAGTTGGAGTCAAAGTCAATCCCCCTTATCACTCATCGATATGAGGTTAAAATGTTCACAAGCTTTCTAAAATTGCTTGTGTAATTAATATCATTTATGATTTAGTAAGGGCTCAAATAATTTTGTCATTTCTTCAAATGCGAGATATTGATGAAAATCTCTATTTGAATGTATCACATATCAAGTCAATTTCAGATTGAATTAGATTTGAGTCCATTTCGAGTGTAGGTCAAACATTATTTGTTCAAATTTGATTTAAAATTGATTTTATATTTGAATTTCGTTCAAATCAATTTTTTAATTTTTCAGTCCAAGTCCTTTGTTGTTCACTGAAAATTTCGGCAGCCTCCCGGCATCTCCTCCCCACCGAGGAAGAAATCGGGATGGCACTGCCGTAATTTCTTCCTACCTGGACCTAAAGTCGACGGCGTAGGGGTTTCGAAATTGAATCATCTCACCAGGATCTAAGATCGACTGCGTGAGGTCTTCAATCTGGAACCATCCCGGCCGGATCTAAGATGCGACGGCCCGGGGTCTTCAAATTTTAAATCCATCCCGGTCGGACCTAAGGTACGACGGCCGGGGTCTTCGACACCTGTTGAAAATCCCTTTTATTTCTTTCCATCTCACTTTCTTTTCTTTCTTCTCTTTTTTTTTTTTAAATTATATATATATATATATATATATATATATATATATATATATATATATATATATATATATATATATATATATATATATATATATATTAAAAATAAATAATATAATATTATATACAATACATTATATTTATAATATATTATATATAACATATATTATATAATATAATATGAGGAAGAGAGGGATCGGGAAAAGGGCAGAGCCCGATTAGGCAAGGGCATGGCAACGGAGGTCACGCACGGGGTTGGCATCGGAGGAGGCAGGTCTGGCCGGAGTAAGGCGGGTCCGGCGGTGAGTCCTTGGTCGGCGGCATGCCGGCGAGTCCTTGGTCGGCGGCAGGCCGGCGAGTCCTTGGTCGGCTGTTCGATTAGGGCAGACAGATGTAGGAGTCCGAGCAAGAGCAAGGAGCGACGCCGGAGTTAGGTCGGCCGGAAGGGTCGACGCCGGAGCAGGAGGTCGATGGAGAGATCAGCCAGAGGCTTGAAGCGGAGAATGGAGTTCAGTTGGCTTCAATGATGCAGAGGTAAGTCTTCCGAAATCTCTTTCTCTATGTGCGTGAGTGTGCGTAAAACGTTCGAATGAGAGGGAGCATTGTTTTATTTCGTGAATGAGGCGGTGGTTGAATCGTCGTGAGGTGGGACCGGCAGAGGCGGTTGTGTCGTTTGGGGCTTAAGTCGGTCGGGAGCGGTTTGTCCGATCTGGCATGCAACAGTTACAGTCAACAGTCACATAAAACGGCGGCCTTTCGATGACCCGGTTAGAAAAGTAGATGCGTTAGATTTAGCTTATGTCAAGAAAGGTAGAGGTAGACCTAATGACTTTTTTTTTTAGATTTAAATGAGAATTTGACTCTTAACATAACATAATGGAGAAAAGGGATTCGTGTAGTCGACTCCATGTAGTAGGATAAAGACTTGATGTTGTTGTTATATTGATAATTATTATAGGATCACTTGGATTTATTTATTCAAATGTTGAGTCATACATCCATAATATATTTTAAACATTTTATCAAAAAAATAAGTACAATACTCTGCATTAATAAAATCTTACACACTCACTATCCTTTGAAACTTATGCAATCACTATTGTGTATATGCTTGCACACAAAAAACATCATTGTTGTGAACCTATGACCCATGGGTTGTTAGGCAAGCATGGACAACAAATTAGACTGAATAGCCATAATTTATGGTAGTTACCCTGACCTTTGTTTTTCTCTGCAGTGTTGGACCAGTAAACAACCCAATGCTTCAAATCAGATAACTAAAATGAAGCTCTTCTGTGAAACAAATCCAGAATAATACAAATACATCCAAAGGTTCAGAATGCAGGAAGAGTCATTTAAAATTTCAATTTATATCATTAAAATAAAATCTTACGTTTTATTACTCCATGACAGCAACACCACCAGCTGCTTTGATCTTCTCTATGATGCCAGTGGCTTCCTCCTTGGTGACCCCTTGCTTCAGAGTAACAGGGACCTTCTCCACCAAATCCTTAGCTTCCTTCAATCCAAGATTGGTGAATGTTCTGACTTCTTTGATCACCTTAATCTTTGCCGCAGCATCGAACTTCTCGAGCTTGACATCAAAAGCAGTCTTTTCAACCTTCTTCTCTTCCATCTTTTCAGGAGCAGAACTGGCTTGCAAGCCTGCACCGAACCCGTCGGAAGATACCTTCTGCAACCTTAGATGCTTCAGCCGGTGTTGCAGAGCTGGACCAAGCTGCATCAGCTCTTCTGGAGAAAGTGCGGTGATACGAGTGGCAAGCTGCAAGATCTTCTCAGATGGAGGTGGCCTTGGTCCATAAGGATCAAAGAATTCTGGATATTTATACCTCTTTGGTTTGGGATTGGGGTATTTAGGAAGATTGTTTGAATAAAAGCGATAGAATTGAGGTAATACTGGATACTTGGTTGTGAAGTTAGAAGATAGAAGGATTCTCAAGATAACAGAGGATCTCATTAAGAAAGAATGGCTTTGAAAGAAATGGTATGTTTCTCTTCCTTTTAAAGGTTTAAAACATTTGGCTAAAACACCTAGCCAGTGATTGGATTTTTAACAATGGTTTTACCTGCAAGAAATAAGAATATATATATGCTTTATGTTGTTGAGTAGGGAGCCAGGGGGGCATTTGTTCTCTCTAGTGGAGCACGCACAAAATCAGGAAAATGATTTCTAAACAAGAACTAGCAATATAAATAATGACCATTTCTTGAATGAATAAGTTTTCGTTTGCGGCAGCTTTCTTACTGCTTCTTAAAACAACTTTCTAGTACAAAAATTAAAATTTTTGTACTAGAAAGCTATTTTAAGAAGCAGTAAGAAAACTACCCCAAACGCAGCCTAAGTGAGCTGCAGAAACTTAGGTTCACCATTAAAATGTACTTCAACGAAACAATATTTATTATAGGCGATTCATTTTTCATAAAACCATAATTGCATTTAACAAAGCAAAACAAAGATAGATATACACTTCATTAAATGTATCGACTATGTCAGAGTGAAAAATAGCCAAGGTTCATTACAACAGGCAAGGATGTTACCGGTTGTTTACTTGGTAAACCTTCACCAAGAACTAAGAAATCCTTCCCTGCGAGAAAGAGAATTATGAAATCCAAACCTACTATCTATTTGATGGATGCACAAGTAGACCAAAATTTACAAAATACATTGCATCAGGATATCTGGATAAAAGTTTAGTTTGTATAGCACTGATCTTAAACCAAATCCAATGAACTTGAAACTCAGGCTTCGTTTGGGACGGCTTTTTCCTTGCTTTTTAAAACAGCTTTTTAGTACAACTTTTTTTTGAATTTGAAATTTTTGTACTAGAAAGCCGTTTTAAAAAACAGTACAAAAGTTGTCCCAAACGAACCCTCAGTCTAACCGAAAAAAGTTGATCAAGATATGCAAATCATTGCACAAAACGGCACATCATACAATGTTGCATGATTCAGGATCACTTTAACCAGATCTATCACGTGCAAGCTTAGCAAAATTCTAGGCTTTGCCTAATAAGGTTGTAAATTGCAAAGAGCTGTGTTGACCTCCACATATTTTTGCAGCCCACAAGATGGTTAACACAAATTAAGACTGCTTCAAAACAAAGCTATTTAATGTTTAGAATGTCTCACCCACCCCCCATCCTTGCCTATAAATCAAGAATGAAAGTCTTTGATAGATAATCTCAAACCTGAATATACACTTTGAAATCATCTAAATAGTATGCTCTGAAATCAACCGAAACCTAAATTGTCGGATCTGAATAACACACCACTAAGACAATTGTGTTAGCACAGAGTTCGTAATCCAATATTCCCAATGTATGTCACTTGCTATGATGCACAGACACGGACACGGCAACACGAATACGACAAGTACATAAGACACGTCAATTATTGAAAATATAGGGCATGAACACGGGTTGGACACAATACTATAAATTTTATAGTTTAAAAATAGTGTATAAAAAATGAATAAATATAATATTAAAAAAATTTAGAAATAATAAGTTATTTAGCTGAAATTTGTGCTTAAAATAATTAATATTAGGATGTCGAAAGTCGGGTGTTAATGCCGTGTATTAGGCATTGAGAGAGGAGATGACAATGTTGTTCAGAGTTGGGCATTGATATTATGCAGTAAGAATTGGACGTTGATGTTAAGAAAGCATTTATCGTCGATGTTGGGAGGGCATTGTCGATGTTAAAATGATGTTGGACAAAGATGAGCTATTAAGTTGTAGGTGTAGAAATTGTTAGCGTCGAGCATCAATGTTAAAACAGTTTTAGACTTTGATGCTGAAATGATTTTGAAATGTCAATTGTTTTAACGATGTCAGACGTCGATGAAAAAATAACATCGAGCATTTTTGTGAAACCAAAATTGCTGCCGCCAAAGAGAAATGAAAATGAGAATGTTAAATGAATGGGATATTGAGTGCGGATGATTGATTTGATGTTATGCATAGGAAATAAGAAATTTAATTTTTATATTTAAATAAATAAAAATTCTAAAAATAAGAAATTAGATTTTTAAACAATTCATAAAATATTTAAGACATGCATGTCAGACACGCGTGCCCAATTTATATTTAATATTGTTTAATCGGACACATTTTCAGTGTGTTCGACATGCGTCAGAGGCGTGCAGAAAGTGTGTCGTGTCGGAAACATGTTGGGCACTACATGACTCTTTGAAGTGAAGTGATGATGCATCATAGGTCACTTGACTCATAATTATCAATAACACATCACTAAGATAATTGTAATGTAAGAACCGGTTTAACTTGTCAATTCAATTGAACCAGCCAGACCTAATGTTTAAACCCGTGAGGAGGCAGAGACGGAACGGGACTGTGTGGAATTGGGCGGATCGCCCGCACGCTCGACAGCTTCGACAAGGCTCAGATCGCGTTTTGGAGTGAAGGATTGAGTGTGGGAATGAAATCAGGCGACTCCTCTCTAAGTATAACTCCATCGTCTTATTTCCTTATCGCTAAATAAGCGAAAACTTGGAAGAAACAGCGGTAAACGAGAGGAAGAAGAAGAAAGGAGGTTTTTTTGTCAAAATTTTTCTATTTATGTATAAATCCCTTCGTATAACTTCATCTAAAAAGTGGGGGATATTTAATTAAAGTCACATGAATAGATTGAAAGCGGAAGGAAGATATTTGGAGAGAAAGAGGAAAGAATTTGAGGATTTTTCTTCTAAAATTTCTTTTATTCTCTAATAGTGGAATAAAAAGTAAGTGTTTAAACTATTAATTAAGTTCGATTTAGATAAGAGTTTAAATTCTCAATTTCTAATTTTAAAAAATATATTATTGTTGTGAGAAGAATCCGATTATAGTAAGCTTTGATTCGATAGTGAAGGAAGGAAAATTTCGGTGAGGTAATTATTTTCTAATAGAAATTTTGTGATGAATTCAAACTCTTTTATGTTATGATTAATGATGTACAATTAAGTAAACGCCCTCTTTAGAAATGTTTTAGAAATATTTAAGGTAAATTAGATTATTGTAAGAAGAATAGGAATATTTGATGTTGCTTTAAAAATCTAATTGAGTACTCCAAGTTGAAGTTCTATATTAATTAAAATCCCATTAATGTTGTTTGAACAGTAGAAAATCTTCATAATTGAGTTGAAACGTGTTGAAAGATCCAAAGGAAAGCTTAGATTTGGAAGGAATTAAAGCTCAGAAATATTTAAAGTGTATAATTACAGTTGTGTATAATTTCATTATTGCATTTTTGAAAGGAATATTTTATAATAATTATTTTATTTATTTTTTGAGATTATTATGAGTAAGACAATTTGAATTATAAATTATTATGATTGAAAAATATACATAGATCATGAGAGTATGAAAGTATAAGAACATGTGAAGATATATATATATATATATATATATATATATATATATATATATATATATATATATATATATATATATAACAACAACAACAACATCAAGCCTTTATCCCACTACGTGGGGTCGGCTACATGAATCCTTTTTCTCCATTGTGTTCTATTAAAAGTCAAATTCTCATTTAAACCTAATAAAGAAAGGTCATTCCTAATATTTTCTAACCAAGTCTTTTTAGGTCTACCCCTACCTTTCTTAACATAAGTCAAATCTAATACCTCTACTCTCCTAACCGGGTCATCGAAAGGCCGTCGTTTTATGTGACCAAACCATCTAAGGCGACTCTCTCTAATTTTATCTTCTACTGGAGCTACTCCAACCTTTTCACGTATATGCTCATTTCGTATCCTATCTCTAAGGGTAAAGCCACTCATCCACCTGAGCATTCTCATCTCTGCCACACTTAACTTAGTATTATGCTTCTCTTTTAATGGCCAACATTCGGCACCATAAAGCATTGCAGGCCTCACTACCATCTTATAGAATTTTCCTTTAAGTTTGAGGGGTACATTTCTATCACATAACAAGCCCGATGCATTCCTCCACTTCAACCATCCAACTTGAATTCTGCTGATAATATCCCCATCTATTTCACCATCACTTTGAACAATTGATCCAAGATATCTAAAACGTGTACTCTTATTAATGACTTGATCGCCCAAAGTCACAATCCCTTCAGTAGGTCTATTACTACTAAAATTACACTCCATATATTCCGTTTTAGATCTACTCAAGCGAAAACCTTTAGACTCTAAGGTTGACCTCCATAATTCAAGTTTACCTTCAACTCCCTCTCTAGTCTTATCAACAAGAAGAATATCATCAGCAAAAAGCATACACCAAGGTACATCCTCTTGCAAATGTCTAGTGAGAACATCCAAGACTAAAGCAAAAAGATATGGGCTTAAGGCTGATCCTTGATGTAACCCAACCGAAATAGGGAAATACTTGGTCAATCCACCTTGTGTTTGAACACAAGTAATAGCTCCTGCATACATATCTTTAATGATTTGAATATAAGCATTATTGACTCCTTTCTTTTCAAGAACTCTCCATAGCACTTCTCTTGGAACTTTATCATATGCTTTTTCTAAATCAATAAATATCATATGTAGATCCTCCTTATTTTCTCTATATTTCTCAATCAAACCTCTTAATAAATGTATGGCTTCCATAGTCGACCTACCCGGCATGAATCCAAATTGATTTTGAGAAACATTAGTATCACGCCGCAACCTATGCTCCATAACTCTCTCCTCTAGTTTTAAAATATGACACATTAACTTAATTCCTCTATAATTCACATAATATTGTGCATCACTTTTATTCTTAAAAAATAGGAATTAACATACTCATTGTCCACTCATATCTGGCATCTTTTTAGTCTTCAAAATAGTATTAAAAAGTTTAGTAAGCCATGAAATTCCTTCATCTCCTAAGCATTTCCACACCTCTATTGGGATATCATCAGGTCCAACAGCTTTTCCACCCTTCATTTTCTTTAAAGCCTCTCTAACTTCAGTTTTACTAATACGCCGATAAAAATAGAAATCTTTATTTTCATTTAGGGTGCTAAGGTCACTAAAGTCAATCTTATTTTCACAATCTTCATTAAAAAGGTTAGCAAAATATCTCATCCATCTTTGTTGAATATCATCTTCTAAGAAAAGTATTTTTTGATCTTCATCTTTAATACACTTCACTTGAACTAAATCCTTACTACTCCTATCTCTTTGTTTGGCTAACTTATACATATATCTTTCTCCTTCTTTAGTATCTAATCTATTATATAAATCACTAAAAGCTAATGTCTTTGCATCGCATATGGCTTTCTTAGCGACCTATATATATATATTTAAAACACATGTAAAGGAAATAGAAAGTGAAGTTAAAAAGTATACATGTATGTATGATATTTATATACATGCAAGAATACAAGTAAATAATGAGGAAAGAAATGATATAAACCATAAATTATAAATAAAAACATAAATGAATAAATGAAAAAGGGAAAAAAATGCAAGTAAATTACAAGAGTTCACCCTCATATGGTACTGATTGGGGAAGCAATGTACCCGTGCACGTTAAATGAAAATGGAAAAAAAATGAAAATAATTGTACTTTATTGATACATTTAGACGGTGCTCCTATACAAATTGAATTTGAAAAAGGAATAAATGCTAAATTTTTATGAAATGTATTGTATATAAAATGTATAAATGAATGAAATAAAAAATGGGATGCATATACTAAATATTATATGACTGTTTATATAAGTTTTAGAATTGTATGCTAAATGAGAAAAAGAATATGCATTGCATTTTGTATATGCTTAAATGTTATATTATATAAAAATTACACACTGAATTTACTTTGTAAACTCAACCTATTCAACAAATATTTTCAAGTAAGTCTCCAAAAAAATTAGAAATGGCTGAAAGGAAGGAGTATGTCTATAGAAGACGACATACAAATGAAAACATGTAATTTATGATTAATGTAAATATTTAGTTTGAAAAATATTATGAATAGTTTTATGAAAATTTTGTAATAATGGCCATTCAGTTATTTTGAGTAATTGTATGTTATTTTATTTATTTATGAAATGAAATTTTATGCCATCCGACTTTTCGTCCTCACCTCGTTAATTCGATTATCCGGGCTAGAAGGATTATATTACAGCAATTATTCATTATTTTGTAGTTATTTGTTTCTCTATTAAGACTTATTGTATAGATCTATAAATAGGAATTATGTTGTATAATAAAGTTATGGTTTTCCCTCTCAAACCCCTGGTTTCAATATGGTATCAAAGACATGACAAAAGTAAAGATAAAACCATCGGAAGCCGAACGAGAAGGACGATGTAGGAGCTTAGTGGGACGAAGCCTAACCGGACGAAGTCTGAAGCCGGAGTCGAAAGCCTCGATCCTCGCGGAAGACGAAGCCTCACGGAGTCGGATCCTAGCGGAAGACGAAGAACTGGAAGCCTTGATCCTCGCGGGTTGGAACTTTGCCGACTGAACTAGAAGACGAAAACGAAGCCTCACGAACGCCTCAATTCGTCAGTGGAACCAGAAGACGAAGACGGAACGGAGAATGGGAGAAGCTATGAGATAGAACTTCTTGAGTCCACTCACCTACCCGTCTTATTCACGGAATTTTCAAACCCATGAGACCAAATCAGGCGACTTGGTTTAATCAAACTTGAGACCTAATTCAACCCCTATTTATTTAATAAATATCAGCCTTTATTGCTGAAATAATCAAATTAGCCTTCATTTTTGTTATAATCAAAAGTAGTCTTTATTACTATAACTATTTTTGTAATACCACAATGTCTGAAGAAAAATCATTCTAGAGTTTTGATCAATTTGAAGATTCTATGATACGCCAAGAACGAGGTGATCTCCAAAACATGCAACATTCATATCGCCTAAATGTGAATAACTTTCTAAAGTAGTCTCAATTTGTGAAGACCTACATAAAGGAAAAAAGAAAAATACACCATCTCGAAGGAGGACCAAAAAGAGATCCTAATTTTGAGGCATGGGATGAAATTTTGAGGCATGGGATGAAGCAGCTCAATGATTATGTCATAATTGTAGAATTCCACGACTCCAGAAATTAACGATACATTTATGTTCCTTTTCACTGCAATGGACATATGAGATGCATCTAGACAAACCTTTTCAAAAGCTCGGGATGTTTCTCAAATCTTTGAAATTAAAATCAAAGTAGAAAGCACAAAATAAGTAAGCAAGACTGTAACGGACTATGTCACTCTTCTACAAAACCTATGGAAAAAACTTGATTACTACAGATGCATAGAGACCAGATGTACAGAAGATGCCGCTATCTTAATAAACTTTATTAGAAAAGATAGAGTTTATAATTTTCTTGCAAAATTAAATGAAGAATTTGATTAAGTAAGAGTCCAGATCCTTGGAAAAGAGGAGCCACTATTAAAAAATGAAATCATTGCCCTCATCTGCACTGAAAAAAAGCTGAAGAGGAATAATGTTGGAACCAAAAGTTGTTGAAAGCTTAACAATGATAACCAGAGAAGCACCATGGAAGGAGAAAGGTAAAGACTCTGCAAAATTCAAAGACAGAGACTCTCTTTGGTATAGCTATTTTAAGAAGTCAAGACATACGAAGGAGACATGTTGGAAGATACACGGAAAGCCCTCAAGTAAGGAGTCGAACCAAAGAAATGAAAAAAGTGACACATCATACACCAACACTACAACAAGTCAGCCTAACCTAGAAATACCGACCAGCTTCAAAGAACTAAATAAAGAAGACATTAACAAACTAAGACAACTCTTGGTATACTTTGGAAAACCACTTGCATCTTCCTCTTTTGCACTTTCAGGTAAGTTTCCCATATTCACTGGATTAAGAGCCTCTAGAAATCATTTAAAAGGAATATAGATCATTGACCCAGGAGCCACATATCACATGACAAATTCCACTACCCACTTCATAAATTATAATCTATGTTGCACCTATACAGATACAACGACACGGATACGACACGATACAGATACGGGACACATCAATTCTTAAAAATAAAGGATACGAGCACGGCTCAGATACAACATTATAATATATAAATCATACATAAAAATTAAGAAAGTAATGAAAGCGTAATATTTGAAATGACAAAAAAAAAAAGAAAGCAACATCATTTGTAACAATATAGCTTATAATATCAAAATAAAAATAAGCATTAACAACAAAAATAAAAACATAAATTGTCTAGCACATGAAGTTTCAACTATTCGATAGAAGGAATGATAGGATTAGCTTCTTCAGTGGTTTGTCTTTGAACTTCTATATCATCTTCAATAAATATCATAGCTTCCAATTCAGGCACATCAAGTGAATGATTAGCAATTTCTAATATTCCCATATCCCCAAGAGATTCAAATCCATCTCCAGCAACATCCAACATCCTTTTATCTCCTTCCATATAAGTTGGAATTTTCATTGATAGAAGCCGAATGTTTGTATGCACATAAACTAAATTTTCACTCGTTGTAGAATAATTTTATTTCTCTTTATTAATTTGATGAAAGAATATGTGCTCCAATTTTTTCATAACAAGATGGGGATAAAACTTGGCCAAGTAATTTTATGGTGATTGTTTGAAGTAGAGGTGTTGAAGCTCGTGTATCAATCACCACATTTTCGGATCAATTCTCCACCTACCACGCAATGACTCTTGGCCACCAAAGTCTTATAAATAACCAAAAAAATTTAACAAGCTCAATATTAACACCTCTTCTCTCCTCCTCATTTGTAAATTAAATGCTTTCTCCAAAGCACTATCTACAACATGTTTCTTCTTTTAGGTTCATATCCCACCATCCGAAAAGGCCCTTTGTTCAAAGTATTATCATCACTTTGAATTGAAGAAGATGATGAAGGATATGAAGCATGGGTGCTTGGAAGTGGAATCTATTTTGAAAGCTCTTTTCTACTCCTCTGCTAAGTTTCATTGATTTTCTTTTGTAATTCAATCACTTGAGATGAGCTTATCTTCAAGCATACTTTAATTCCATGACCACTAATCTTCAACAATTGGGCTTTCAATCTATAATATGATCATTTATATGTGACATTATAGTAATTGCATTTGAATGCAATATTACCACCCCCTTCTGACGTTTTATCTATTTTTTTCACATGACCCCACAAAGGTTTGTTATCTTCAATATTGGTCTATGATGGACCATCATCAAATCCAATTCCTCTGCTACTAGAGCTCATTATCTTACGAAAGATCGATACAAATTATAGGTTCAATAGTTAGAACTCCCAATAAGGGAGGCATTGAATATTTGAACATCATTTTTTTATAAAAACAATCAAGTGAATGTTATTTTCAATATGTGAATGTCATGTCTACAACATTAAACCACATACATTTGAAACATGAACCAAATTCATAACCATATAAAATAGCTTGTTTTGATAATTTTATCTAAGAGATTTCTAGCTCAAATTCAAATAGCTACATATGTTGTCAGAAAAGACTACATGATTTCATAAGAGACTTATTTTAGTTGAGAGGTAAAGGAAAACAAATATGTTATTTTCATTGCTTTTTTACTTAGAAATGAGAAGAGAGCAGTTCACTAAATATTGTTCCTCTCTGCATTTTCATATGAAAGTGAACTAATCTTTGATTTTCAGAAATGAGAAGAGAGTAGTTCATTAAATATTATTCCTGCATTTTCATGTGGAAGTGAACTAATCTTTAGTTTTTAAAAATGAGAAGAGAGCAGTTTCTTGAATATTGTTGCTCTCTGCATTTTCATGTGGAAGTGAACTAATCTTTGGTTTTCATATATGAGAGAGATACAGGAAACTAAAAGAAAATCTCTAGAGGAAAATTAAAGCTCTTAAAAAAAATTTCTACAGGAAGGACGACAAAGAAGATGAAGAAAACGAACATTCACTACTCGCGTCGCCTTCACTGCTTGCATCGTCGAGCCGCTCCGTCAATGAAGGATGATCTTGTTAGCTTCAATGCTCGTGTTATCGAGCTGCTCCTTTGACTACAACAAAGAAGACGAACGCCTTATGCGGAAACGAAAAACCCTAGCTCGCGGAAATGATTAAGCCACGGAAATAAATAGGCATTTCGAGCGGGTAGCCGAAATGAATAGAGAAAATTGCGGCTCCCTCTTTTTTTTTTTTAACATGATACGCGTATCTGATATGCGTGTCCTATCAAATTTAAATACTATTTTAATTTGATACAACAAAGCCGTGTCTGACATATATCTGTGCCGTATTGGAGTCATATCCATATTTGACGGGTGTCCGATACAACATGCCTCATAAATAGGAGTATCGGTGCTACATAGACTATAATCCTTGCCCAAGTGATAAGAAAATCATCACTGCTGATGGTTCTCTTACCACAGTAGAAGGCCAAGGAGACATACCCTTATCTCCTTCCCTCACTCAAAAAAATGTGTTCCATGTACCTCAATTATCCACAAATCTTATATCTATACAAAAACTAACATGTCACAATAAATGTATCTTTATTGGACACTTTGCCACCTAAAAAGGTTACAAGTGCTATCACCCCCTACAAAGAAAACGCTTGTATCCATTGTTGTCACTTTTGATGAACAAAATTCATACTTATATCAAACATCATCTTCAATGGGAGATTGAAACAGGGGAAGATAATGAAACTATGTTTGCCCCTCTTGATCTTACTCCACCGCATCAAACAAATCCACCTGAAACTCAAAATAGGGAAACTTAAGACAAAATTGTCCTTAGATTTTGGAATGTATATTCCAGGCGTACAAGTTCAAATTGTGCTCCGAAGCAGATCCAAGAATCTGAACATCTCTTGAAAATAAGATAAATTCACCACCTCCCTTATACCCTATAACAAACTCTATATCCTTCAATAACTTTTCTTCCCCATACAAAAACATCCAGGTTACACTAGAATATATTCATATTCCTAATGATATTTCTGAGGTCTTATCTGATGAAAATTGAAAAAATGCTATGAAAGATGAAATGCAGACCCTAAAAAAGAATAAAACATGGGAGATCATCAACCTACCGATAGTATAAAAACCAGTCGACTGCAAATGGGTGTTCTCTGTAAAGTATAAAGCCAATAGTACACTGGAAAGATACAAGACAAGACTAGTGGCAAAAGGATACACTCAGACATATGGCATTGACTACCAGAAAATCTTTGCACCCGTAGCCAAGATGAACATTATCAGAATCTTAATCTCACTAACAGCTAAGTACAATCAACATCTGGAACAATTGGATGTAAAAAATGCATTCTTACATGGGGATATGAAAGAAGAGATATTTATGGAAATACAACCAGAATTTAAGAAAAATTATGGAGGTAACAATGTGTGCAAACTAAAAACGACTCTGTATGGGCTAAAACAATCACCAAGAGCCTGGTTTGGAAGGTTCTCTAAATTTATGCTTTTTAATAGGTATAAACAGAGTCAAGGGGGCCATACACTATTTTTTTAAACACTCAGACTCAGGGGAAGTTATAATACTATTAGTTTATTTGGATGGTATTATCTTGTCTGGGAATAATGAAAAATGATAAAGTGAGTCTAAGAAAAAATCTTCCCAAGGAATTTGATATCAAAGAACTTGGTAGACTAAAATACTTGGAATTGAAATAGCTCACTCTGACAGAGGAATCTTCATCTTACAACAAAAATACATTAAAGATCTTTTGAAGGAGACAGGAAAATTAGCATATAAGTCAGCACCAACACTAGTAGAACCAATTTTCAAATTGGGGGAAGCTAAGAAGATCTAGATGTAGACAAGGGTACTTACCAGAGACTTGAAGGAAAATTGATCTACATTTCCCAAACCATAACAGATATAGCATTTATTGTAAGTATGATTAGTCGGTTTATGCAAAATCCAAAACAAACACATATGCAAGCGGTAGATAGAATACTACATTGCCTTAAGGGAAACCCAGTAAAAGGGATTCTCTTTAAAAGATATCACATAATAACCCTAGAAGCATACACTGATGCTGATTATGCAGGATCACCAGTAGACAGAAGATCTACCTCTAGATACTGTACATTCCTTGGAGGGAACCTAATTGCATGGAGAAACAAGAAACAAAATGTTGTGGCAAGATCTAGTGCAAAAGCATAATATAGAGCTATGACCTTGGGAATATGTAAGTTACTATGGATCAAGATAATTCTAGAAGACCTAAAATTCAAATGGGACGATCTCATGAAGCTACATTGTGACAACAAATTAGCAATCATCATAGTCCATAATCCAATCCAGCATAATATGACCAAGCATATAGAAGTTGACAGACACTTTATTAAAGAAAAATTAGACAGTAGTCTAATATGTATCAACCATGTATTATCTAAAGATCAAATTGCAGATATCCTTACCAAAGGATTGGACAACTCTACCTTTCTCAGAATGATTGTCAAGCTGGGAATTACAGATCTGTATTCCCCAGCATGAAAGGGAGTGTTAAATCTCAACCTCTAGTTCCCGTATGGATCCAACGACAATAAATAGAGATTTGTAGGAAGCCCTTTTGAATCACATTGAATACCTTCCATAGCTAGACATCTGATTTAGGAAGGATTATATTACAGCAATTATTCATTATTCTGTAGTTATTTATTTCTTAATTAAAACCTCTTGTATAGATCTATAAATAGGGATTATGTTGTATAATAAAATTATGATTTTTCCTCTCAAATCCCTGATTTCAACATTTCCAACCAAGTCTTTTTAGATCTATCTATATCTTTCTTAGCATAAGTCAAATCTAATACATCTACTTTCCTAACCTAGTCATTGAAGGCCGCCGTTTTATGTGACTAAACCATCTAAGGCGACTCTCTAATCTCATCTTCCATTGGAGCTACTCTAACATTTTCACGTATATGCTCATGTTGTATCATGTCTCTAAGAGTAAAGCCACTCATCCACTTAAGGATCCTCATCTTTGCAACACTTAACTTAATATTATGCTACTCTTTTAATGGCCAACATTCTGCACCATAAAGCATTCCAGATCTAACCATCATCTTATAGAATTTTCCCTTAAGTTTGAGGGGGTCTTTTCTATCACACAACAAGCCTGATGCATTCCTCCACTTCAACCATCCAACTTGAATTCTACTAATAATATCCCCATCTATTTCACCATCACTTTAAACAATAGATCCAAGATATAAAAAATATATACTCTTATTAATAACTTGATCATGCAAAGTCACAATCCCCCAACTAGATCTATTATTACTAAAATTACACTCCATATATTTAGTTTTAGATGTACTCAAACGAAAGCCTTTAGACTCTAAGGTTACTATCATTTTGCACACAATGAAAATTGATATGATTGGTTTGATCATATTAAAGAATACTATGCCAATTGTAAATACTTAATGAAATATATCAGAACTTAAATAATGATTTATTTGTGCAAAACAAGATTTTTATGATTAAGAATGATTTTCATTTAAAAATAAGCTTTCTATGCATTTCTAATTAACAGATTCACCTTTAATAGATTATTTGTATTAAAATTTCATGATGGTTGAGTTGTCGAACATCTTAGACGAGATAAAATTATAGGTATAACTGAGAATAGATACTATGACAAATTTAAAGAGAAAGACATTATGAATTATTACAACATGAAAAATTTGTTAAACTAAAGGGAAAAGAACTAATATTGAGCTTTACACGCATTTACCTTTACCTTTGCCTATTCATCAATTCCAAGAAGTTTTAATATTACTATAGCCTTCAATGTATTTAGTTTTACTTTATTTCGTGAACTTACTACAAAGGTTTTGGATTCTTCTCTCTTTCTATCTCCTCATGAATTTACATCCAACACTTTACCTAGCAATTCTACCTCTCTAGTTCCAAATTTTGTCGTAAATAATGAAATTGTGTCAACTACTTATGGTGAATATTAGAGGTATCTTGTGCATTGGTATGATAGACGTAAAAGTAATGATTTTTAGATTCTTATACAAGAAATGTGGTAGTAATGCCTAAATTTACTAGAAAAATATCAAATGATCAAATGTCGGAGACAAAATTTTTTATGCTAGGCAAATTTGGTGCAAAATTCAATATATATATATATATATATATATATATATATATATATATATATATATATATATATATATATATATATATATATATATATATATAGAGCGTTGAGACAGGAACATTTAAATTCTAAGTTTTGATGTTACTGCAATTTTTTTTTTTCATAGTTATCACTTTACATTAGTTTATTTAGTATGAAAATGTCTCTGATGATGATCTTTATGGAGAACAAGTTGAATTCAGCAAATGCTCATGCTGGTTTGGTTCTCTATTTTAGTTGTTTTCATGCTTTGATTCAATTCTAGAACTTGGATTATTAATCAAGTTATTGAGCATTAAATGAATGCTTTTCCTTCCTACAATTGATTTACTATTGTTAATTGGCTGGTTCTAGCTATTTTCCCCTACCGCTAATTCCTATGATTTTTTGCGTTGTAGCTATGGCATTACTTGTCAATAGTGAATAACACCACAGCTCAACGTTCCTTGGAGACATCACATAACACATGACGTGGTGTGCAAAATTTTAAAAAATAGCAAAACATATTGAAAAATCATGAATAATTCATTAATAATTCAAATAATATAAAAGATCCTCAAGAAAAAGAAGCACCGTCACTACTTTTTCCCTTCAAACTCCCGAGTGAGTGCCACGCTAACTTGTTCTAAATGATGCTCATTTGAATGCTCCAACGGATTATTATACATGATGAATCAAAGCTATCTAAATAATTAGAAATCGCAGTGTAATCACTCGACTCTTTAGTTGAACTTTAATCGGTAGCTTTTTTATTAACACCGATTTATCTTGATTCCATTCCAAACGTTGATTGTATATTCTGCTTCTACTCCAATCGAGTTCTGGCTAATCAAAATTTAGGTTCCCTGGATTTCTGAAGTCTATTAGTCCCCAGTTAGGACCTAGCCAGCTTGTTATATGCATGGAATAGCCTTTTACCGTAACCTCAGCAAAAAAAGCTAATCAAAACATCACTAGCAAGCAATCAAAGAAACTGTAAGAAGGAGGATACTATATTACCTATAGACAACAGAGGGGTTAGAGAAATCCCAGCGAACTCAAAATGTCGGAATCGCAAAGAGCAGATGGCTTAGAGCACCGTAAGGTAAACGCGACGGCCGGCCATGCGACTGCTGCCGTGTCCAGGACCTCTGGGCTCTGAAGTGCCTCGGCTAGGGTATGGGAGGTGATGAAGAGAAGGCGAGTCTTAGGAGCTGTTTGGTATCGGATTTATAGTGGGATTTAAGTCGGATTTACGCTAAATCTAGCCACATGGTTTTTGTGCGCGCGTTAAATCCCGGGATTTCATAAATCCCTCGGTTCGGTGGATTTAACGGGATTTATCCGAAGAAGCGCGCGAAAGGGAGAAAGTTACCTTCACAGCCAGCGAGCTCCCGTTCTTGCTTCCGATCAAAATGTCGTAACTTCCGATCCGACAGCAAGGGAAAGTCGTCGAAGGAGCGAAGTCGAACAGCGACGAATGAGCCGAAGAAGCGACGCCTGCAATCTCTACACCTTGCAAAGCAACGAAAGCCGAACAGCAACGAAAAAGAGAAGATGAAAGGCAAATCCTTGACGCCTCTAAGGTATTATTGATTAACTTAATTAATATAATTTAAATTATTAATAATTAAGTAAATTAATTAAATAATTAAGTAAATTAATTAAATAATTAATTATATAATTAGTGCATTAATTAATTATATAATTTAACTTAATTGCATAATTAATAATTAAATATTAATATAATTATATTAATTAATATAACTTAAAATATATATTATTAAATATATAATAAATAGTGTAAATAATAATTAACGAGTAATTTATACTTAACATGTTATTAAATTCATAACACATTAATTTTTATTTTTAATTATAAATTTATTTTTTAATCTATAGTTATCTTTTCACATTTAAATCCATAACTTTCATAAATCCTGAAATTAAATCATGAAATATGTTACCAAACAATTTATCAGGATTTAATAGGATTTCACATTTGACATATCAAACAATCTTCAGGATTTAACACATTTCAGATGTACTCAAATGTATAAGATTTACTAAATCCCACTAAAATTAAATCCCACTTGTTGCCAAACAGCCCCTTAGAGTATGCATATACAAATTCAACCTATTCATTAATTTAATTTTTGTGATATCAAATAAAATAAAGGTTCAAATTGTATGGTATATTTGATATCAAAAAGCAAATTTTTTTAAATTAAGCATAATTAAAAAATGTCTGAAGACTTAAGAGTTTAAGCTTGCTTTTTTTAAAAAAATAAAACTAGGCAAAGTTGCCCATTTAAAGGGTGACTAGCATCTAACTAAGATTTGTTGAGTCAGATAGTCAATAGCATTAGGTTTAACGAAAACCATAGTAGGCGACAGAGGTCAGAAGGACCATAGTGGGTAGGAGACTGGGGTCTGAAAGATCATTATAGAAGGGCAATACTTTGGGAGAACTCTCGACGTCAAGCCCGACAGAAGTCCAGGCCTCAAGTGGTGGTCTGGCGGAGCAATGACGTCATGTGGTGGTCTGGCAGATGTGAGGGCCTCAAGTGGTGGTCCGGTGGAGCAACGGAGTCAGGCGGTGGTCCGGCAGAGGTGAGGGCCTCAAGTGGTCCGGCGGATCAACGATGTCAGGCGGTGGTCCGGCAGAGGTGAGGGCCTCAAGTGGTGGTCCGGCAGAGCAACGGCGTCATGCGGTGGTCTGGCGGAGGTGAAGGCCTCAAGTGGTGGTCCGACGGAGCAACAACATCAGGCGGTGGTCCGATGGAAGTGAGAGTCTCAAGTGGTGGTCCGACGGAGCAACGATGTCAGGCGGTGGTCCGGCGGAGGTGAGGGCCTCAAGTGGTGGTCCGACGGAGCAACGATAACAAATGGTGGTCCGGCGGAGGTGAGGGCCTCAAGTGGTGATCCGGCGATGGTCGAGGAGGAGCTTCTTCTTTCTCTTCTTCCTTCTTCTCTTCTTGCTTCCGTCCCGCCTTTTCAAGAGGAATGATGGGTCTATTTATAGATTTATGGAGTGGCATGGCCCGTATATAGGTGAGAAATCAATGGTAAATTAGGAGTGGTTGGATGGACGACCGATATTGAATCCCTTGATCATGCACTGTTCATCAGACATTTGAAGGCGTTAATAATGTTGGAATTCAGCAATCTTGGGCTCGTTGGATTTGTTTCATCGAGCCGCTCGATTCGACTATAAGTTTGTCAAGTTCTGAAATCATTTGGTAACACAAATTGTGGTAAAGAATTTCCAGCAACGCTCAAGGTCTTTGATTTGGACTCATTTGGGTTTGGATTGAGCCAAATTTGGTGTCGTTGGGTTTGTATTTCCGAGACGCTCAGTTTGACCGTAAGTTTGCTAAAATTGGAGTTCAGATGATCCCGAATTTAATTTTTGAAGTTTCCAGCTTGATTTTGTCTCGAGATTCGTGCCCAATCAAGATAATTTTTTGATGACGTATCAAGAATAACGCTCGCTAGAGCCAGTACTCATAGTCTCATAAACATAATCAATATAAGGAATAGATTATTTTGAAGGGTTAGAAGCTTCTTGCCTCCACTGGTTCTCTGTATCACTACATTCAAAATATTCTTCTTGATTTGTTAATCAATGAAAAATTAATATATTGGACAATTAATAATATGCATTATAGGGAAATCATTGGTCAATAGGCTCTTCTTCTGGTTGTAGCCTTGAAGCACCATCAAGCACTTCAATATCCTTTCACCCTGGGTCGAATATTATATATTTGGAAATTTCGAGTCTTAGTATTACCTCTCGTCAAATTTATCTGATCTTCAACTTAAACGTACATGATGAGAAATTTCACAGCAGCTTGGCATAACAAAACTTCACACACCTCGTCATCTTCAACGTGTGAAGTGACGTATTCATTGACCACAAGCACTCGATAAACTAAGTTCACAAAAAACATAGATGCATCGTGTAATATCAGTTTCTGCTCCAGGTTCGTCCGAACGAAGTCGGATCATCCGGGACGATCGGTACAGGTTGTGCAGAGAAAATCATGTTTGGCTGTATGGTTCGTCTGGACGAAATCAGGATCGTCTGGACGAAAATAAGTCAGTGAACCCTTCGCCGAGGACGATGTTCAATTTTCGTCTGGACGAAATAACTCTCTTCATGGATCGTCCGGTACGAAGCTCGATCGTCCAGGACGATCAGTCTGGATATATATAGAAATGAGATATTTTGAAGAGAGAGAAAAAAGTTGAGGAGAGAGAAAAAACGAAGGAAAAAGTGGAAAAGTGGATTTTCGGGCGACGCCGAGCTGTTTTCGTCCGAAGAGACTGTTGAGGAAATTGCTGTACGCAAGGTAAGGCACAATCCGACTTTCTCAATTTTCAGAACCGTCGAGTTTGGCGGTATTATCTGTCCGGAATTAAGTTTTGTTCGCGATTTTCGTCCGTAATTTCCGACTGGTTTAGTTTCTACCGCGTAACTTTCTGTATTTTGTTGAAGTGCCGAGTGTGCACATTTTGGTTATTTTTTTAAGATTTTTGTCCGGGTATTTTTGATTCGACTGTGTTTTTAGTCGACTGGATTTTTCTGTGAACTTGGAAATTATCTGTGCAGTAGAATGAATGTTCTAAAATGTTGATATCTATATTCTGTGCGAATTTGGTGAATTTTGATTTTCAGGAAAATTGTGTAAATTCTGTATACTGCCGTTGTGTGCTGCCCGATTTTTGAGAAATTTCTGTTTTGTCCGGAAATCTTCTGAATTGATATGCTATCTGTATATGCTATATAAAGGGAGTTATAAGGGGCCTGGATCCTATGAGATTCAGTTAGTGTCTGGGAATTCTGAAATGAGCTCAATATGAAATCTGATATCTGTTCTGTTCCGGATCCGAGGAAACAATCTGTTTAGGTGCTATATGCACTATATATGTATTCTGGTGCTATAAGCACATCTGATCTGATCTGTTTTGGTGCCGTGAGCACAAAGGGAGGCATAAGTGGCCTGGATCCTATGAGATTCAGTCAGTGTCAGGGAATTTAGCTATTAATTAAATATCTGATATCTGCTATATGATTCCGATATGATTTGTTCTGTTCCGATATGATTTGTTCTGTTCCGATATGATCTGTACGATTCTGATTCTGTTGATCTGATGTGTTTGATCTGTTATGTTTCTGATTTGATACAACTTTCGTTTCCGTACAGTTTTGTTGATTTGATATATGTCCGAATCTGTTTCGATTCTGTACGGATTTGTCTGCTGTGTTGGTTTTGAGATTCTGATGATTTTGATTGGAGGTTTGTTGCTTTACTGAGCTGTTGAGCTCACCCTTGCTTTCTGGTGGTTTTCAGGTTCTGGGAAGGGCAAGGAAGTTCAGGATTAGTTCAGAGTCTGATCAGTATAGGTACTTTTGTACTTTTGGTTTTTGTACAGTCATGGCTTTTCTGTTCTGTCTTTCTTTCTGTCGAAAGCCATGTACTGTTCTGTAGATGATTGTTTTGAGGAAATGAAATTGGATAGATGTTTTGTTCCGCTGCATTTGATGATACATAGTAGCTCTGTGTTTGTTAGTCTGTGTGAATTAATTATTTGGAAGATTCAGTTCCGAACCAAATTCCAAAGCTAGATCCTGGTTAGTGCAGCTCCGTCGCGATCCAGCGCGGGCGGGATCCGTCTCGTCTCGGGTTGGGTCGTGACACATCGTACTTGAGTGCTATGAGAATCCTTAACTTAAGCTACTCTAAGTTGACATTTCTTGGCACTTACAAACAGTGATTCCTACCCCCATAATAAGTTGGTGCAAAATTTGCATCCAATTGTAATTCACCTTCATACATTAACATGAACATTACTCCTCGTCCACTCATTATTGAACTCGTATCTTTCGCTATGAAAGATCAACAAATCACATATAGTTAATATTTGTATTATTAATTTATACAATTATATTTTCACTCATTATACAAAACTTATAATTAGAATACTAACTATTACTATGAAAATATATTTACAAATTGCCAGAATAAATCTCTTAATACATTATATAAGTCAAGCGCTTAATATAATTAATAAATAATTTCAAAATACATATCATTCCGCTACTATAAAATATTATCAATTTAACCTTCATTCTGCTGGCAAAATATTTTGAAAAAAAAAAAATTTCATTACTACAAATTGGTCAGATCAAATCGTGCTCACTAGTTCAATGAAGTTAAATTGAATTTAGAATTACTGCTTCTAAAGAAATAAAAAATACATGACTACTAATTTGAACAAAATTAGATTAAATTTTAATGATTTTTTAATAACAATATTTCTTTAGAAAAATATATTAATAACAATAACAAAATTGCTTCCAACATCTTCTCTATGGCAATTGAACAAATAAATAAAAAAAATTTCTCACAAAATTGGGATGTAATCATCACAAAAACTTTCATCCTTCAATCGCTACATCTCCATCTCTCTCTTAAACTTCAATTCCTCTAAGCAAAATAAGTTCTTAACAACAAATAACTAAGTTAAAATAGCAAAAAAAAAAAACTTCACTAATTACCTAAAAACTCCAACCAAGGGGGAGGAAGAGATTGATGACGTAGGTCACGGAGTAGCAGCAGCACAAGTCGGGTAAGGGAGAAAGCTTGAAGGATCGGTGGGTTTTCTTAGCAAGGCCAAAATCGCTCGTTTAATAGGAGACTTATGCTTGTCATGTTAGCAAGCCACACCAGACGTTTGACTAAATCAGTCAGGTGTAAATCGCTGGTTAAACATGTGACTTTGCCTATTTTTATAGTTTTATAAAAACATGCTTAAATGCTTAATTCATTTTCTAACTATGCTTAGTTTAAAATTTTCCCTAACAAAAATGATGCTAAAATATTTTTTTTTTTATTTGGGAAAATAAAACCAATTAATTTAAATGTTAAAAAGAGCATATCTAAGAAAACATTTTGCTTCATTTTTTTAAATATATCATAAAATCAAATCATAATTTTGATTTTTTGCTACAACTTAAGATAATAGGCATCATTTTATTGTCTTTACAATTACAAAAATTAAAACAAAATTAAAGTATTTAATGCTAAAACGTGAATTTAAAAAGAACAAATTTCATGATTTTCATAAAAATTAAAAATATTTTAATCAACTAAATTAACATGGATTTCACAAGTCTACTGAAAAATTCAATTGATGGACATGATTTCAACAAACTTATAATCAAATTAAACATGTTGGTAAGGAAAAACCACAACACCAAAGGTGATCAAATCCAAGTCTGAATAATTCTTTAGCAAGCACTTGAATTATGATTAAAAGTTTTAGAATATTAATCGAAGGACCAAAAGACCTCGAAGTCTTTCATGCTTCTAGTCAAATTGAACATCCCAATAAGATGAATCCAACTAGTAATTGATTCTAAAATGTTCAAGGTACATAAATGTTGAATTAAATTTCTATAATCAAATGATTCAATGAGTTTTTTGATGGATTGTTATAAATTTTGGATAGATTTATGAAAATGTCAGTTTAAAAAATATTATAAAATGTTGATTACCGCCAATCACTTATGTCGTTGACTATCATAATCTAACCACCACTATGTGACTATCATAGTACATTCACTATCATATGGTCATCGTCGTCATCACCCGACCATCGACCTTTGATAGTGGTTCAATTGTTTTCGCACTAATTCAATTGCTTGACTACCATTGTCAGACAATCGTCTATCACTATCATCTAACTATCATCAGCCCACTAACATTATTTAACCATCATCATCAACATCATATATCCTCTACTTTTCCAGCATTCATTGTAATCTTGTCTTCTTTAATTGAGGGGAAGCTCAAACTTCTATAATTTTACTTATGTAGTGTGCCATTTCACTTACGACAAGCCCCATATTTTTTCTCTTTTTAGTTTTTTTATTTAAAACTATGATGTCACATATGTTTATCTCTTTTATCTATGTATGTAAGATTTTTATTACAAAGTTTGAACTTCAAATTATCTCCCTATCATCATAAGTTTTTTAGCATGCAACACTTTGGTGTTATATGGGGAAACATTCATAGCATTTTAGAAACATCTTTTTAATTGTTGAGAATCAATCCCTCAGTGGATGATAATGCAATACACTTGGTGAATACCACCCAATTATAAATATGGAGGATGCTATATGTGGGATGAGGGATATCAAGCTTGCTCATATCTTTCAACTTGTAGAAGAAATCTAACAATAAAGAGCACCGTCACTATATGATAGAATTGTTCCTACACAAAATTAATAGCATATAATGACTAATTAATTTGATACTACCCATGCAATGCCTCCTTATCTTCATGCTACAGCTCCTCCTCCACCGCGACCTCATCATATACAACCCTTCCATCCTGTGTTAATTAGCCAACCTCTAATTTCCTAATTGTCTTGGTGGACTTAAATAAATCACATCTTATTAATGCTCCTCATGATGTTAAAAGAGATGAATTTTGACATGTTGTTTTGCAGAAACTTCTTTTGGGGATATAAACTAACTTACTCATCACTGTAGCTTTCAAGAGTGTCTGCCTTTAATTGATCTAGCTAGGGATTTCAAATCTTTATAAGCATATTAACCACTATAGGCAGACACTGCATCAGAAGCTTTCAAGAAGTTCTATCATGCATATTCAAAAAGCTTCTGATGCATTCTTCTAATAGATCTTCCCTACAACTATTAAGGGACAATCTTGCACCTAATTTTACAATCTATGTTAGAACTTTTCTTATTTTTGAAAATTTTAGTTAGGCTATTCATCAAATAATTCATTGAAATTAGAAGATTATCAAAGACTCCTGCCATTTTTATGAGATTCACTAAAATGAAGAAAGAATATCAAAGAACACTATCAAAGATTCTCTTATGAAGCATATTAAATTATGGGAATAGACCCAAAGTTACTATGAAATTGTTTTTATGGAGAATTATGCCCTAGATATTTACACTCATTATAATTAGGGGCAAAATGTTTTTATGTTAATCTTATTCTTCAAGTAAAATCACAAATAACTATTAAAAGGCAATCACTGCTCATCAGAAGCCCTTTGAAAAATTCTCAACTAAATATAAGAATTCCCCAAAAAATTATGATTGACCTCCTCGAAAAAAAAAACAAGAATATTCAAGAGATCAAAGACAACCTCCACACCAAATTAAGCATAAGTCATCTAATTATATCTCATTCAATACATCTATGACTAATATTGTAATGAATATCTAGAATTTTGAACACATGAAATGACCAATTTTTTTTTAAAAAATTCAAACAACAAAGTCCAATCTTAATATTGTAACTTCTACTATCAAAATGACATTCAATAGGAAAATATTTTTAGTTTATCAACAAAACTTAAAAGGCACAAGTCTTAAAAAGTACATGTTCTCCAAAAAAGTCTCAAAATATATATGTTTCATTAGTTTACTAAAAATCTCAGAGGGCTAAGGCCTTAAAAGGCGCATGTTCTCCAAAAAAAATTTAGAACCAATAAGCCTCAAAAGATACTCATTCTCTAAAAATCTTAAAAAGGGGTATGCCACAAAAAGTGCATAGCATTCAAAATTCTTATAAGGCATAAGCCTTAAATTGTTCTCCAAGAAATTTTAGAAAGCACAAGTCTCAAAAAGTATAAGTTCTCCAAAATCTTAAAAACATAATCCTCAAAAGATCATGATCCTCTAAATAATCTCAGACGAAATAAGCCTCATAGTGTGCATGTTTCTTTGATTATTTAAAAATTTTGAGAAGTATAAGCCTCAAAAGATGCAAGCTCTTCAAACAAATCATAGAAGGTATAATTCTCAGAAAATACATGTTTCTCCAGTTTTCTAAGAATCTTATAAACATTAGCCTTATAAGGTACATAATCTATAATTATTAAAAAAATATGTACTGACCCATTTTAAATGTTTTTATACTTATTCAAAAATCTTAAAAGGCTATTCATCTAAAAATTTTAAATGTCATAAGTCTCAGAAGGTACACTCTCATTATTTATCTAAAGTATATTGGGTTACAAATTGATTTAGAATCATACAAAAGTATATGATGTATGATAAATTCCTTCTCAATTATGGGATTGAGATTATTATGTTCCAACTATGGGAGGACAATACTTTATAACTGATTCAAATATTCAACTACAATATGGTAAATTTATATTAAGACTTGAATGTTTCAAGTATTTCTGAAAGACATGAAGACCAAATCCAACGAGAGCAAGTTCTTATAAATATGAATTACTCTTACATGACGATTGAGAGTTCATCAATTACTATTACTTCCAATAATTCCATTGTAAACATCAACCAAGCTTGCATGTCAATGAAATAGAAAACATATGAGGGCTAGATAAATAAGGAAGCCTATAAAAAGTTAATGGATTTACATGCTGTCAATTCACACAATTTATCATCATCACCAAATATTTCTTGAATATTTTTATAACCTACAAATCTCCATCGTCCTATATTAGATTCCAACAAATAGTCACTTCCCTCTTGAAGATTGTTGCAAGGACAAATTTTATTTCAAATGTAACAAATCTCAAATAATTTCAATGATATCGAAACCAACATCAATGCTTGGCATCACCAGTATTAACATTAAACATTTATATCAAGCTGATAGTCAAACTTCATTTTTGATAGTACCAAAATAAATTTATATATTTATATTAAATTGAAGTACAGATTGAAAGGAAAAAAATGACCAGTTCACAAAAATTATGAAAGGAAATAAATTATTAAATTTTCTTTCCAATGACATCAAATATGCTAGAAAAATATTTCAGTTGAGGTTTCAACAAACTTTTCTTTATAGCAACAACACTTACAATGTAAGAATCATTGACCAACAAACACTCAATCTGTCTTAAAGTGGTCGAGGGAATATACATTATAGAAATAGTGCTTGGAGTATAAATGAAAGGAGTGGAACAAATTGTTGCTTTAGGAAACATGGGTATGAACAATCTTAAAAACTTGTAGGTTCCCAATTTTAAAGGAATTCATACTGCTTCCCAAATTTTTTTTTTCTTTCTTGTTGAACGCATGGGGCCCTTCCCATCATGTTTTAGAAACCCCTCCGGTGCCCACAAAGGTACTAGAAATGTTTAACAAAGTTCATATAAGATTTGCTACACCCTTTGAATTTGTTTATGAAGCATGCATACATCAACGAGAGTTTCAAGTCATTTTGATAAAAGTTGTAGTAAATTCATGAAGTTAATAACTAGTAAAATGATAGGTTTAGGAAAATTATTGTTCATGAATTTTCAATCCTACCAAATGATAATATTTTTGTATTAAAAAATTAATGATAGTGGATGACGATGCTATCTATATTCATAAAAAATTCAAATTTTTTTGATTAAATGACATAAAGTCATTGAAGATAGAGATGCATCAGTTTTGCATTATCACACAAAGAATATTCAATTCCATCAAACATCATCTCTTGTATGTGTTGCATCCAATTTTGAGGATAATCAACTCCCTAACAAGGAGAAAATAAAAAATTTGTTTAAACATGAAGATTGTTAACTCTGGTGAAAATTCTTTCTTTTCATCTAATCTATCTATATGAAGGTTGTTAACTCTTTTTTAAAAAAAAGATAAGAGTTCCATTTCAGGGTTTGCAATTTTTGAGTGTCACTTATAACTCTGCTAATATATGATGATTTGATACTCCTGCTAGAGAAAATATTGGATCCATTGTTTTCGCCCGATTCTCCATCTGCTGTCCCCCATTCTTTACAAGGTCTCATGTCTACTATGTGTCCGCAACTCTTGTTCTTATACTGCTTTTACCAGATGGTGCAGCCTATTTAATGTCATGCTTGTGCTTATCCCATCCTTCTCTCTCTCTCTTTCTCTCTCTCTAGCAAAGCTATCATGGATGGTTCACTAAATTCCTTCAAGTAGATATGGCATTGAGGCCATCAACGAAAATGACTAGGGGACACTCATCGCAGCGGTCGACAACAGTTGCGAGCATTGGGGCAACACCTATATACTATAGAGCTAGAAGCCATGATATTCATCAAGCACCTCATAGAGCAATGGATATATGATCTCAAAGCTAGGCATCATCATGGAATGTGACAATAGAAGTGTAGTGAATTATCTCAAATAAAGTTTGGAAAAGGATTTGTGGATGAGTAGGCCATCTTGACCTTTGTTTTACTCCATTTTCATTATGTTATATTCCATCATGCCTCACATAGATACAACAAAGTAGCAGAATTTTGTCCTTAATTGGCATTACATTGCAATTTTATTTGAAAAATGATTGTTGAAGGAAGATCGTTATAATTTTTTACACCCATGGTTCTTTTAGTTTCCTTTTTTGCTATAGAAATGCAAAATGCAAGTTTCAAGATAGAAAATATTGGAGCTTAAAAAGAGAAAGTACTTTGCCTATAAAAGAAAATGTCGAGCCTCTTTATGGAGATGGAATCGGAGCTTAGGAAGGAGAATTAAGAGATGAATATTTGTGTGCACAAACCTACATTGTGTATGCACGCTTTGAAGTATTTGAAATTCACCCTCTAATTTAATTTTGACGTATTTAAAATTCATTAGATTTGGCCATTATAAATTCTCTATCATTATCGTCTGTCACCGCCGCCTCCTGATACAACCGCCACTCTCCGCCTATTATCCTCTGCCATCACTGGTCAATCATCACCCGTCACTTGATGCTCGTCGCTGGCTTCTCACCTATCACCACCACCACTGGTCGGCCCGTTGCCGACTGCCACCGCCGCCATCAACCACCAACATCATTAAACTTTATGCTGCTTTTATTTTGCTTCTAATTGGAAAGAAAAAAATACATCCTTCTACTATTTTACATTTTCAATATGATATAATTTATATCAAGATATCTAAACAATTAAAATTTATATCAAAATATCCTCATATAAATGGTACCAATATCAAATATTTCAAAGTTTATTAAGATTTGGAAATATTAGATGCCATCATGCCAAACAATTTCCTTGGCTAAATTAACTTTCTAGTTCTAGAGGAAGGATACATATACAAAAAAGGAAAAAAAAAACAGTTTCCAAACAGTTCTGCCATTAAAGCCTGAAGGATTTTGCCATTAAGGGCATATGAAAACCTGTTAAAGGACCTGTACAGTTTGTCTGGTTTGCCACCTCAATCACCAATAATAAAAGAGAAGGCTGAGAATCTGGTTAATTAAATCCTTCAGACAGGGGCTTTTGCTTAGTTTACTTTCCAGCTTTGTGGGCATAAACTGCCTGTTCCAGCTGCATGAAGAAGAAATTAAAACCAGTAAGTGCATAAAACTACAGAAAATAGAAAAAGAATATATATCATTACAATGACATTTTATGATGTGGTGTTTGGGATAGCTTTCGTATTGATTTATAAAATAATTTTTTAGTATAAAAAATTTTAAAAAAATAATTTTGTAGTAGAAAATTACTTTACAAAACAATAAAAAAACTATCCCAAATGAAGCCTTGGGATGAGATTAAATAACAATTCCCCCCCTTTGACCCTAAGGGGATCCCGCCCCTGACTAGCTTTATCCCAACCATCTGGATTAGGACTCCTTATTTATAAATCCAAAAAGATACATTCTCATCTATATTTTTATTATTTTCCACAATAGATTTAAGATAATAAAATCTGTCACAACTATATACCATCTTATATTTCAATAAGATTAAATAACAATTATTAATATTCTTTATACTTCTCTATTAGTTGTAATCTAAGAAAAAAAAAAGTTCACCATAATAGATCTCATTGACATGAAATAAACTGATTCTTCAAAATTTTTATAATTTTCCATAGTTTGTGTTGCTTTACTCTCTCTCTCTCTCTCTGTAATAGCTTTGTTTTATGACTAAGTCTGATTCCTATATAGTTAGAATAATTTAAAACATCACCATTGTTTTTAACAATTGGTACAAAAATGCTTCTTGTCCAATCAATTGACGACCACTTCAAATTTTATTAAAAATATTTGATTGCCCAATCACTGTAATATCCCCTATAACTCCCAAAATCTCCATAGGTATCTCATATGGACCTAAATCTTACCTTTATACATCTTTATAGAGCTAACTCCAATTCATTTTTTTTAATCAATATATAACATATTTTATATATTATTCTCCAAAATAATTTATTATTTAAAAGACTTATTTAATCATTTCTCAAAGCAATATTTGCATATTTTCATGATATCTTCTTCTTTAACTAATTTCCTATGATCTTCACTTTTAATACATCTAATTTTATCAAAATTCCAAGATCTCTAATCTGTTACCTTAGCTATTTTATCTCTTTTTCTCCTTTATTAATAACAAGCCAATTATATAAATAATCAAAACTTGTAGATTTTATTTTACTCATTACCATCTTTACAAATTTTTTAGATTTTTTATGATCATTACAAATCTTAATAAAATATAAATTTTATCACTTTTTAAAAGTATATTTATTTTGCTCAATAACATTTTATACTTCCTCTATCTACCAAGTACCCTTCTCAATGCATGATCCATTCTAGATTTTCCAAAAACTTGAACAAATTTTTTTTAATGGAACTAGACATCTTACCCCAAAATAGATATGGCTCAACAAAAGAATTCCAATTTGCCTCTCTTAATAATCTATCTTGAAAGATTAATAATTCCTCACCTTTCAAATTATGGAACCTCATCCAATAGCCATAATTTATTTATTTATTTTTTCATACTCTTAAGATAAGAATACACAACCACTATCTTATGTTTTGTGGTTAAGCTTTCTCCTAGCCTACCTTATAATCTTTGTATGAGATTCTGCCCTTTTGTGTAAAAAAAAAAAAATTAAGCATGGTTTTGTGAGTTCTCCTACTCCATAAATCCTCTCATAAACTTTCATACTAGAACCTGTATGCACATTAAAATCATCTCCAATAATTATCCTTTCATTAGTAGCCATATATTCTAATAGTTCATCTCTCTTACCTAAAACTTCCAATCCAACTTAGGAAGCATAAAAATTAATCAGATTCATAATTTTGTCGTTGATAATAATCTTCATAACAATAATCTTTTCACTAACTATTTTAAACAAAATAGTTTTATCTTTCAACTTTTTGTCCACCACTAACTTAATCGCATTCCTGTTGCTAACCATTTCAACAAACATTAATATAACTTTCCTCGCCAAACTTGAGCTTTTCTCATTTTCATTTATCTTTTTATAAATGAAGAAAATTTATTCTTCTTCAGTTCTTCTTATCATAATGTTTGCTGATTCTCTCATGTTCTCATTCAACATTCCCAAATTTCATGTGGTAAATCTAATCTTAGACTTAACCTTTGTTTAATTTCCATCACAATCAAATTAAACTATGATGATTACTTAAGTGTGTTGTGCTAACCCACTCCTACCAACTCCTCACCACAATCAAATTAAATAGTGGTACATGGCTTTTGGAGATTATCTTAGCTTTATAAAATTTCGAATTTAGATTCATTTCATTAATTTTGATATGTGTTTATGACCTTCTGTCAACCTAATATTAAACCTTAATCTTCATCATCCAATTTAAGGCTCAACAATGGCAACAATCCAAAAACAAAGCATTATAAAATAATAAATAATAATAATAATATAGATGATGACCAAAATAAGGTATTGAACAATGAATAAAGGGACTGTAACAGTGATGGTTGATCATGCAGAGGTAGGGGTGTGAAATATTTGGATAAACTAAAAAAATCTAACCAATTCTACCTTGTTTTGATTTAATTATTGATTGAAATATTGACTTTCTTAGTTTTTCGATAATGAGTTTGATTTTTATTTTATAAAATCAGTCAAACAAAAAATAAATAAATTATACTAGTTTCTTCAAATATAAAATCAAGTAGAACTCATGAATTGTAAATAGCAAGGAATAGAAGAATCAATAATAAGATTAATGGAAAATAAACGGGTTCTTCTAATGAAATTAATTTATCTAAACCCTCCCAACTCAACCTAACCAAACCTAAATGTCTCACACAAAAATAAATCAACATATGTAGACAGAGAGATAAACAAGTTAGATCATGGTGCAATGCTTCTGAAGATTATCTCAGCATTATAAAAATTCCAATTTAGATTCATTTCATTAGTTTTGATATGAGTTTATGACCTGCTGTCAATCTAATATTAAACCTTAATCTTCATCATCAAATTAGGGCCCAACAATGGAAACAATAACAAAACAAATCAATAAAAAATATTAAATAATAATAATAATGACATACCAATAAAAATGATAATAATAATTTAAAAATAAATTTCGATGATGACCAAAATAAGATATTGGATAATGAATAAAGGGACTGCGACACTGGATGGTTGGTCATGCAGGGGTAGGGGCGTGCATTATTTGGATAAACTCCAAAAATAAAACCAATTATAGCTCAGTTCGATTTGATTAGTGATTGTAATGCATGTTGACTTTCTTAGTTTTTGAACCATTGGTTTGCTTTTTATTTTGTAAAATATTAAAATCAATTAAACCAAAAACTAAATTACACAAGTTTCTTCAAATATTAAATCAGTAGAGCCCATGAATTATAAATAAATAAGAAATAGAAAGATATTAATAAGATATCTGTAAAAAAAATGGGCTCTTATAATGAAATTTGTTCATCGAAACCCCTCCAACTCAACCCAGCCAAACACAAATACGATTGCTGCGCATACTTAATAAAAGTTAAGCCAAGAAAAAAAAAAAGTGAGTAGATCATAATCACATCAAGAAGCCCAATGGTGCAGAAGTACAAATTGACTCCAAAAATAAGTGAACCAATGAATCGAGCCAAGGTTGAGGTGATAAGCTCACGTGAGGAGGTTGAGATGATGAGCTCACGTGAGGCACAAACAATAAACTGACAAAGCGATGTAAGGAAAAATTTAGCACAAAATAGGGGACAATTAGTCTTTTTTTTAAATCATAACCAATGAAATTATTTTAGATGCATACATGCTAAAATATATTTATTTAACTTACATTATAAAATTGATGAATCATTTTATGTCAGTACTATTATTAATAATTATGCATGAAATTCAAATTTTGGTTGGTCATCTCTGGAAGTCTAATCAATTTAAATTTGAAAGTGATTTACTTCAACTTGACGGCTCACACATGGTTAGAACACAAAATCGAACTTAAATAGGCATATAAACACACAAATAGAAACGAGTATGTATGTATATATATATATATATATATATATATATATATATATATATATATATATATATATACATGAAAAAGGTACATTACCATACTCAAGTCAACAAGAAAAGAAAAAAAAATGAAGGGAACATACCAAAATCAACAGAAAATTGTAAAAAACCAAGTAAAAATCCAATGAAAAAAACAACAATGCATGTTAACAGCTGATGTAAGCAAAAATTTGGGAGAGGGCCCCAAATTTTTGCTAGAAAAATAAAACATTCCTAGGAGATATAAAAGACATAAAATACTCAAAAGACTCAAAAAGACACTTTTTATAATAAAAGATAGACTTACAAACTGTTGACTCTTACAAACGACACAATAAAGACCAACACCTAAAGTTGCATTTCTTTGAGAAGAAGGATACATGTGAGGTGGCACTTGCGGATAGAAGAAGAGGTTAGAAGCCAAGACAAAGGGTGGAAAAGCTTGCAAGCCTTCCAAAGAAGTAGAAGAAGAAGAAGAAGTGGACAAAGCTCTCAAGATTTTCCAAAAACCCTCAGGTTTTCTTACTCCAAAAATAACATTTTCACTACGACTGATCATCCAAAAACATCTCCTATTTATAGACCAAAAGAGGGAATACAAACAGTCCCAAAAACTCTTCATATTCTAAAATTGAATGAGGGAAATGAAAAGCCATCAGCCACTTCATAATATTCCCAATTCTTCACAGGAAACAAAGCACTAAAGCCACGGAAAAGACCCCAACAGCCACGGGAAAACAACCCAGGCAGAACCCGAAGAGGCAGCCGCAAAAACCAAGGAGGTCCGCACGGAACCGAGGAATCAAGGCACAGGAAAACCACCCAGCACAGCCAACCAAGGGACAAGCATGGAAATCCACGGGACAAAGGGGAATGGAAGAGACACAAGGGAAGAAACCAAAAAATCATAAATAAAGGCAAGGGAAGAAACCTAAGAGCCACAAGGAGGAGGGGATGAATCTAATTAATCTTCAATTTATGAGCTTAAAAGACTCTCTACTAGATATTAATGAGCTGAAAAAGAAGAAGCTCATTAATGAGATGATTTTTAGTAGAGATAAAGAAACTCACAAAATTTAAATCCCAACTTGTTTTGACCCCTCCCTTGCCTATATCAACATCTAGGTAAAAGAAGATATGTAGGAGAAAAATTGTTCTTACTAAACTTAAGCCATTAAAAAGTAATGTGTGTGGAGGGTAGTAAAGTAGCCAATATGGAGGAGAGTGGCGTAAGAAGGTGAGGATGAGTGAAAGATAAGTTTTGGGAGGGGTAAGGGAGGTTTAACTACAAGGAGAAAATAGTTAAGAGTATGGACTAAGTTGACGCAAGACAGGAATGATGAAGAAAGGTCTGCTGTAGAGGGTTTGGCGAATAGACAAAACCAAGTTGCGAGTTTAACCATTTCTAAGTCAAAGTTAAATAAAACCAACAAAGCACATTTAGATGTGGGATAAACACGGAATTTCTATATCGAATTGCTGATCCGCTCATATATAGCATTCGCCCAGTAATATACCCTTACACATATCTATTAATTTACACATCTTCTCATCATGAGATTTATAGACCTTAAAAAAGGACTAGCAAGATTAATGTCTTTATTACTTATGTTAAGCATCTGACAGTAACAAAATAATTAGAAGCGTAGTTATCTAAAAGTTCCATAATGTTTACTCCATTGGCTTTTCCAAAGCTGTAGATTTCCCGTTGAACATCTTTATCATAGCTTATGAATGGCAGGATGCGTTAGATTAGGGGAAAAAATCCTTATAATGAATCATGAAGTTCTTTATAAACGCATTTTTTAATTTTTTTTACAAAATTACCAGCTGCTAAGCTAAGTATAGAAGTAAACATCAACTATGAGAGAGTGCAATCATTTAGGCCTCGTTTGTTCCTCCTTAGTTACGCGTTTTCGATTTAAATCGGTGAAAAAAGTTACTGTGTATTGTTTGTTAACACGCCTTTTGCAGAATCTCTTTTCTTATATCTCCATAATATTGTCGATTTCAAAAGGACAAAAAATGCTGCTTACCCAAACTCCGCTTACTCCATTTCTTTAAACTCCACTTATGCAAAAGGAATGCCGCAACTATACGAGGCCTTAGTGTGCAAATAGTTAAAATTGTTCAACAATCTAACTTAATATACAAACATCTAGCAAAACAATGATATTTTGTAATCTTCATAAAATCACTTTTTTTTTTGGGAGGATCAAGGGACAGCACCTAGACTCACACACACAATACATATGTATGACTCGAATCCAAGACCTTTTAGTTGATAGTCAAAGCACTCAACCAACAGACCAAGGAGAGCTGAGTATAAAATCACATTAAAAAAGTAGTATAAGAAAATGATGCAAGTCATTGATCACCTGTATCATGATATTTAATCTCTTGGACAGTTCATAAAACCTCTGTTTGGCCAGGTTCAATGCCTCCAAGCAACTGAGATCAAAAAGATATTTATTTCATTAGTGAATAAGATGAAAGCATGCAATACCTAAAAATGGAAACAATATCATCAACTCCCAAAGTTATAAGTAGAAACAATTAATTATAAGTAGATGCTTAGAAAAATAGCGACAGTGTTACATCCTGTAAAATTAGTAAGATAGCAGTAAATTTTGATGAATTAGAAAGGAGGAAGATAATAGCCTTATACATGCCAGTGTCCCCAACATACCGTAAAAGTCTAATAAAAAATACCAGCGCCATAAATAAAAAAACCTTATTCATGACAGTACCCAGCATATAGTAAATCTTCACCCTAGGCCACTTAAAGCCATAAATTAAAAAAAAAAATTAATAATAAAGCCATAAATTACTTGTGTTGAGAATAACTGGTTTCACATGATAGTTTCATATGCTCAACTAGGAAATTTAATGAACATATTGATTTTCCATTCATCACATATCGAAGCCATTCATATCAATTCATTTGTTGATGAAGAATTTAAAATCTCACTTGCCACACAGATAACAACCTAGCTTTTTTTAAAAATCAATAAGATTTAATGACAATGACATAGGATTATCATGATAAACAGATAAGCCCATCATTTCGACTACTAGAAAACTTGTTTTATGCAGGTCTTATGAATCCTAACTTTAATAATGTCTACAAATGAACCAAACATCATGAAAGCATAAAGCAAAATCGAGCCTTAAAATTATAAAATGCAAAGATAAGAGCAGAGAAATTTGACTTTTCATAATGGATGATATTGATGAACACAGACTATATCAAAAGGAAAAACTGATCTCAACCAACTAACATTCCCGAACAATACCCAGCCGGTCTACAAACAACATTGCCTCCACATAATCCAGACGAATATGCAAATCAAAAGACAAGGAGATAAAGCACCAAGATTCAAATGTCTAGGGCAAGAGGTTCCAAATGAGACAACTACCTATTACAACTCAAGCATCCTAGTCAGAGCCTTGGTCATAACATTTGTGTAGTGGTATCATTTAGCAATAAAAGCACATAATTAGACTACACATGTTAGATGATTACTAGCATGAGATCTTTTGAAAGTGATCACAGCAATACACCTGATATGATATTGACGCTTTATGAGCTGATGCTGATTAATCCAAAATTTGTCAACCTCAAAAAATTGTTTCTGAGAGTGGATTTTTTTTTTCTTTTGAATAGAAGTCATTAATTTTATTTGAAAAATTTCTGATTTTTTTTTTTAAATTTAAATTTTTATACTTTTATCAGGATTTCAATCCTAAATAATTTTCTTTGATTAATCTTAATGGTGTGCCACATTACTAGCGTGATGCCGTTATATTTTTGAAGAGGTTAATCTTAAATTTGTCAACATTGACAAACCATTGCCAAGAGTGAAAGAATTTTTGTTTTTAGACTGAATCAATTAATTTTAAATTATCTTTAAATTAAAAAAAAATGAATTCATATACTTATATTGTGATTTTAGTTGTAAATAATTTACGTTGGAATTTTATGACATCTCCTCCAATAAAGATTTTCAATCAACAAAGTCATCAGCAAGAAAACTAATTTTGAAACATTTACCTTTACAATTAAAAAAAAAATTGATTATTGAAAATGGACTTCTCTGATTATGATGTTCAAAAACCACATTTATCACTTGGATAGTTTGCTTGATTGAATTTTATTATATTGAACTATGCCTGCTTACCTATAGAGGATCAAGTTCATGGGGTTTAAGTCTAACTGGCTTCAGTTTTTGTGATGTTAATGATCAATCATGAAATGATGAAAATTATGTACTCATGCAAAGTGCACAACCTATAATTTACTGCATTTCACACAATGTTATAATTTTCATCTATATATAGTTTGAAGTTTTGTGTGGTGGTCCCACGGATCAATAGAAGAGCTCTCCCTCTAAATTCATTATCACAGGACATTGAGTTACCCTATTTATGAGGGCTTAGGGAGTGTTGTAAGTGTGATAAGAAGGTTTTGCATGTGCTCATAGATGAGCATTCTAGTTCCTTATAGTCTTTGTATTCAATTCAATGTTCATTTCATTTGTCTTCAGTCTATTTGTTATTATAAGTTGTAGCGTAAGAAAGTTCAATTGGTCCTCCCGCATGCTGTTCTTCTTATTTTGGAAAAATTTCTTTAATTTTATCATGCTCATATTCAAAGTGTCCTTAAATTTCATGCTTTTCAAATTTGATCACTATTTAATACAATAATTTCCCAATATCTCTCGAACATAAAAGACATCTATGGTGAGTGTTAGACCTTCCCATTGAGCTTTAAAAACATTCATGGTTGGATTGGTTGGTGTTTAGAACACTGTGGATGGGACTTATTTTATCTTTTTCTCCATCGCATTAGAATAATGTGCACGGATACTTAGATTTTTAGGTACGCATTGGCCTTCGTTACTTGTACAAGAAACTATGCAAGATTTTCCTATCATGTTGGCATAACATGCATGAGTACTTATTTTGCATTTGTCTCACCTTGTTAGAACAAAACACATGGGAGCTTAAATTTTTAGGTTATGCTTGCATTGTTACTTTACATGGCAAAACTATAAGTTTGTAGTAAGGAGCTTGCAAAATACCCACCTTCTATTTCTTTGAATTTTCTTTTGAAAATACTTTCCTTTCTTTTTTTGGAATTTCCTTATTTTTTTTTCTAGCTAGCTTTTTCTTTGGTGATAGAGAAAGCAGATCAAAGAGAGATATAAAAAGATTTAGAGTGAGAAAAAGAAAAAAATACAATGTACGAGAGAAAAAGAGTGAGAGAGGAAGATGGGTTAGGGGAATATAATAGGCTAGAGAGAGAATGCAAGAGAGATTGCGAGACCTTTAGCGGGAGATAGAAAGGTGGATTTTAAGGAGAGAAGTGGAGGAGCTGTGAACTGAAGCGGAAGGAAGATAGTGAGCTAGAGAAAGAAGTTAGAGAGACACATAAGGGAGGAAGCCATGGCGGTGTTTAGTGGGATTGTGTGGGTAACATGGCGGCGGCTAAATATTTGAGGATGTCGACAAGTTCATCAGAGTTGTGGTTGAAGAAAAAAAATAATGATGAAAAAAGGTTATTGGTGATTCTAATGAAAAAGAGACTCAACACACCTAGCGCTCAGGTTAGGTTGTTAGCATCAAGGATAGTGGTTGGAGGAGGTAATTGAGCATTGTGGAGTGTGGAGGAAGAGGTGTGGAAGTGGCTAGGAAGGCTGCAACAAGTGGGGCTATGATTTGCAAGAGATGATTGAGGAGATTGAAGTGTTGGGAGATCAATAGTGGTATGAAGAAATGGGAGTTTTTTGAGGTCTTGCAAACTCTTCTCCTCCATAGGTGGTTATTGGTCTTGTTGATGCGTCTGCTAGCAGTTGGCAGTTGCCATCACAATTCATCACTTATGTGCCATTAAGGGTTTGAAACTTAGGTAATAGCGGAGATGAAGTTGGCTAGGGCTGCGTGAGAAATTGACGGGAGTTGGGTTGATGCTAGTTTTGTAGAGAAAAGGGTGATTGAGTTTGTGGGCGAGCTCAGAAAGACGAGGGGTTGAGAATGAAATGGGAGGGAGTGGGTGTGGGTCTAGGAAGAAGCATCACGAAATAGAGAGGGAGAACAAATTGTGAAAACTGATAAAAACCGAGAAGAGCGAGGAAGATCATAAGAGGGGAAACTTGGGTTGAAGAGATAGTGAGTGAGCGGCCGATGCGGGGAAAAGTCATGGGGGTATTTCTTTTTTTCTTTACTTTTTTTTTTAAATAACAGAAGATCAACAATCATGCATTAAAACAATAACCTAATGAGCCAAGTCAGAAAAAAAGATCTTTAATTGCAAAATACTTTCAAGTGTAACCTAATGGACCAAACTTACTCTTTTACCAAAGACAGCATAACGACTCCAATTAGAGGAAGAGGACATTAATACCCACAAAAGCAAAAGTGATGAGGAAATTCGATTGATTCCTCTGCTTTGCAGCTCTATCTACGGTTGCCCTATTTTCTAACTTTCTATGTGGTTGATTATTTTATTTCTTGGCTCTTGCTACAACTTTCCTTTATTTTGGAATTCTATCTACAGCTTTACTTAGTTTTGCAACATTAAGCTTTCTTGGCACTATATAAGGCCTTCCTCTATTTTGATCATATGCTTTTGTTGTTGAGCTACGAGTAGTGAATTTCCTTGTCCTCGTAGCAAAGGGTGATGTTAATATTTTTGTGATTTGGAGGGGGTCATAACTTGGTGGAAAGGATTTTCAATTAATTTTATAATTATAAATACGGTTCTAAGGCATGTACATAAATTATTGATTTTTGAATAAATTTCTAATTGGATATGCAATTTCTTCTTACAGATTTAGTTACTTGATCAAGTGCATGACTTGGATTCTAATAGAAGTTATCTCATAGTATAAAAATGAGGCTTATTTTTTTAATGAATTTACTTTCATTATTTTCCTTCTCTATCATTCTTTCTTCTACATTTTTTTATTATAGGTTTGTAAGTGATATTGTGGTTGGTAGGATTTGCTATAATCTAGTTTTTTGTCAAATACATGAATTTCAACCATGTGTATGACATATTCAATCCTCATTCTCTCCATTAATTGTTAATAAAATTTCACTAGTAATTTAATCTAAATTGATTTCCATCAATTTTTTTAGTTTTCATCAACATAAACATTAGTTTTTTCACATTAATAGTTTGTGACTTGCACATTTTGAATGTTTTAGCATAATTTTTCCGATCTCATGTTAGATTTGCATTAAAAACCCAAGATGCCTTATATCAAAGAAGGAATCCAAAGCACCTAAAAATATATTATGCATGGGTTAGAACAACATTGTTCTAATTAAGTCAACACAAGAGTTCCTCAACACATATAATTGCTATGCTTGATATCAAAAGATCCATTCCCAAAGTTTTAACTACATAAATTCATACAAGGTTTAATCTCCTAAATCATATCATTTTAGAAATGATGAACTAGCAATAAATTTGCTAGGAACTGAACAACACCAATACTACACAGAGATATCTCCATGCTGAGTCATATGCAATACTAAAGTAAATCCATAACCTATATGAACAAAGATGAATACAACATAAAATTTAACTAAAGGGAAGAAATCAAAAGAATTATGATAAATAAATGTGATAAAAGAACTTAGAGTTGATTAACTAAGGTTATCGAGTTAAAGAGTTGGTTGTAGATAATTGAAACTAAGGAATGGTTGTTCTATAAAAGAGCTAGGGTGATATGGCCAACAAAATGCCTAAAAATGTTATGTAAGGTGAAGCTATTGGTAACTCATGAGAGGTGATCTCATGGAAGAGACAGTGATTGCTTCCACAAGTTTCTTGTTTCAAATTATAATAACTCGAGCAATATTCTCAAAACAGACAGGACCATTAAATGCTGATGAAAACTTATTCAATGGAAAGTTTTCAAAATGGACAAAAGCCAAAAGAAGGAATGACTTAGCATAAATAGCAGCGAACTTGCCAAATTTTTGACCAAGACAAGGTATGAGCGACTTACCTCTCTTTGTCATTTTTATCACAGGAATCACGGACAAGCATGCACGTTAATTTGAAACTATGGGCACCAACACTGCAAAATCCATACACAAAAAAACCGAAAGAATAAAAATAAGATGAAGCACAAACATGCATTCATTGTACTAAATCAAAGAAACCTTGCACTGCTCCCTTTCAACTGGTGAAAATAAGCATCCACCTTCTTGTAATCCACAATTGGTTGATTTCTGCAGTCCATAATCGACCAAAACCCATTTCAATCTCAACAAAATCATCAAAAAGCCAAACTAACACTCCCAGATTAAAAAAAATAAACGCCACATACAATAAAAGGGCCGCTTCGTTCAACATCCTATCTGTATCAGCACAGAACAAACCAAGCAACTCCACAAGAAAATCAGGACTCCCCCCTTCATCCAGCGCCCGAATCTGCTGGAATTGCTCATCAAGAAAACCCTACCTCAAGAAAAAAAACAAAACAAAACAAACCCCAAAGTCGTCAGTCGATTTCATGTCAAAATAAACAAACTAAGTTTAAACCCCACCACAAACAGAATTCACAGAGCACCAGAGCCACAGTCACAAACTAGGTCTGAGAAACAAATCGTGTAAAGTACCTCGCGATACATGCCGTTGACCAGCGCGTCTAGCTGCTCCTGCGCGAACGCGGCCATTGCCGACAGCGAAACCCTACTCCGGTGAAGGAGATGATTCGCTTTTTGCCGTTTTTTCTACGGAATCCATCGATAAATACTTTCCAAATTTCCAAATTCAACGATTTTGGAAATGCGCAAATACGCAAAGTTTTTAACATCTCTGAAAAATAATGGCGTTACCATTTCTTCTCTTTTTTTGTTTATTTATTTATTTATTTCACTATCATTTTCTTATTACATTGATAAAATAAATAATTTTTTTATATTTTTGAGCGCATTAAAGATAAATTCATACACACCACTTACACAATTTTAGGAGTCAAAATTTTTTGATTGATAGTTAAAGCTCTCAACTAACATATCAAGATGAGCTGTGTGATAAAAAAATGATTAATTTTGAGTAGTTTTTAATTATTTTTAAGAATCTTAATGCTAAAATATTGTTGTAGAAAACAGTAAGAAAACTATCTTAAATAAAGTAAAATTTATTGGTTATAAAGTTTGAAAAATTTTTATGCTCTCTTAGATTTGTAGGTTCATCTTGCACTAAGTTTTGGACTAGAAACCAACTCACCTTAAGAAGATACCTTTAGACCAATATTTATTACTTGATTTTGGGACCTTTAGGTTTCTGACATATAATAAGGTTATAGTTTGTGGTTTGATATTAAAGATACATAGTGAGTGGGACTTATGACCAAGGTTATATGGGAAGCTTGATAATAGATCTTACAACCTTATCATATTAGATTATTAGTTCTATTGGTGTTTATTACGATCAAAGATGGGTCTTTGGCTACCTAACCTAATTGCCTAAGTCGATTTTATATACTTTACATTAAGCATGAGTATTTAGATGATGACTCATTTAAGTCCTTGAAATTAATTAGGAGTTAGAGTCACCTTCAGGTCCTCATTTACTTAACAGCATAAATGGGTTTGATTTTTTATATATACTGAGTCAAATTAGATGATAACTCATTTAAGGCCCTTAAATCTACTAGGAGTTTATGTTTCACACCTGCCTAGACCCTTGGTTATGTACCCTAATCAATGAGATAAAAATAAGCATTATAATAATTAAGGTTAATATTATAATTAAATTATTTGTTCATCTAGTTCGGAAAAAAACTTAAATATCTTCTATTGTGTTATAGTAGTATTCATTCCTCATGTTAGGCAATTCTTATAAACGGAAATAAGGATCTCTTCTTTTTTTGGATGAATTTAAGAGATTTAAAATCCTAAAATGGTCACCTTGATGACTCTAAACAATGATATAATCTATCAAAGAGTATGTAGATCCTTCAATCATAGAGTGTTGAGATTAATTTAGTTTAGGGTATAACTTACATAAAGTATTTCTTTAATTAGCTTATCATATTATGCACCTTCCCTTAGGTCTACGGAAGAATCGTTAATCTTAGATCACTTTGGTGTCAGCCCAATTGCCCGCCCATCTAAACTTTAATGAACTTGTTTGATGTCAAATTGTAATCTCCTTGCCCTCTTTCAAATTTGAATAGTGTGTAGCACAAATCAAACATTTAATCTTCCCTCTCATATCTTGGATTATAGGTTGATTGACATATGAGTTTAAATTATGGACAGGGAGAGATAATAAATTGTCTATCCTTAGCTTTTAAGGGCTTGTTTTCTATTTTATCTTGATTGAATTGAGCTCCTAAGATTAACTAAGGCTTTAAGGTTGACTAGGTGGGGTCCCTAGAGTTTAGGTGAGTCCATCCAAGTTTAGGGTAGGGAGCTTAAGGTCTAAGTTAGCCTATGTTTGGGTCCTTAAATCATTTTGGGTTAAGCTTGACCGAGTTTAGCGTTTAACTTTGGCTTATGGTTGGGGTTTTAATAGGTTTGACCTAATGTGTATTCTAGTATCTGGGTGGGTCCATCAACTCCTATAGCTTATAGGATAAGGTTTGGGTTAGCGGTTAGCCTAAGTTCCATTAGGTTAAACTTTTTATATATACACATTTTAAATTATTTTTTTAAGGATATATATTTATTACATATTTTTTTATTTGGTTTGTTCAAGTCCACGTAAAGTATAAGTCGTGTATAAGGAAAATTATAGATATTAGGTTGGCATAATGAAAATTAAATATATTAAATTCATGTTGGATATAAAAGAATTATCATACCTATATTTATTGATATTGATGCCTGAGATATCTAGGTTTTAAACTAATGCATTTACCATTTAAGCAAAGGCCCCTTTTGTAGTCCTCATTTAGGGTTTGAATGGGTTTGACCTAACATAGAGTTTAGTTGGGTTGACCTTGTTGATTTCAAGTTCGCCTATGGTGGGTCAGGTTGATCAATAATGGGTTCAAGGTGATGAGTTGGACTAATGGTACTCTTAAGGGTATTTTTGTTTAGCTTTGGTCTAGCCTCGGTTAGTTTAGGACAACCTAGATCTCCTAAGGTCATATATGAGATCATTAGGCTAGCTTATGATTTGTGGTCATGATCCTTTTTTTTGGGTTTCAATACTACTTGTTCTACTTTATATGCTTAGTGATGTAGCACATTAATTAGATTAAGGAAATAAAGTTGAAGATCCAATTATAAGAGCTCTAGAAAGTGTAGAAGTAAGAGCATAATCAATACCAATCATAAGAGCTTATTTAAGAAGAAATAATTAAATTTTGAGTTTTAATATTAGAATTTTAGATATAAGTTTTGCATGTTTGATTTTTCTTTTTTGGGGGAATATGTATGAGTTGACCAATTAATGAATATTAGAAGATAAATGAATTAATGAAGGCGATTATGTCATGTCCTAAAATCTAATTTGGATATATATATATATATATATATATATATATATATATATATATATATATATATATATATATATAAACTCGGAGTCATACAAATACAATACATTGTATGTCCAATTTGAGTTCAAAAGAATAACTAAAAGACTAAATGATAGTGAAACCTAAAGAATCCTATATATGATCAGCCTCATACTCACGAACATCTTCCATGACCTAAAATCATTAAACCATATATATTAAATTTATAAAGCCCAGCAGGTCATTAGAACCCTACTATTAAACTCAAAGATAAAAAAAGAGATAAAAAGAACAATATGCATGCAATCATTCAGTTCATAACATCAGTAATCAATATAATAATAAATCTATGCAGAAATAATAAAACACATATGGTAACATTACAACATGTAAGGCAGTATAGTACGAATGTCGAAATGGTGAGGCTGTAAACTATCATTCTTAAATCAAATACCATTATAGTATTATTCAAATAATAACAAATTTATATGAATTAATAAAACAAAAGTATCTATAAAAATTGTTAGAAATCTATGAATTAGTAAAACAAATTTATTCATTCATAATGATTATATTAATAGTATAATCGTATCAAAATGCACAAATTACTATTCTTACATATCAGCATAAATAAAAACTAATCCATTTGATGAAAATACACAATAATCTACTTCAAATATAAAAAAAAAAGTACTACAACATACAAAAAAAATTAAATGATAGCAACTTCCTACAATCAAAGATATGCAATAAAAATCAAATTAGGAGAGAATAAATGATATAAATAAAAATATTTGAAAATAGTAGATTAGAGTCACCTACAATGATCTGAAAAAATTTCGTAAAAGTAGTGAAAATAATCGGCAGCCAACTATCCGCTTCATCTCTCCTCCCTTTTCTCTTCTTCTTCTTTTTATTTATTTCCTTCTTGACAAAGCCAATTGAAGAGAGGTGGACAGGGATGGTGGCAATTTAAATATATATACAATGTTATTTGGTGCTTAGCATCGCGATGCCCAAGTGACCCAGTGCCATAGCGCCAAAAAATCACAGCTTCGCAGTGCTGCTACTCTGAATTAATTTTCAAAATTACAGAGAGCTCAATGTCGAGGCACTACAATACCCAGCACTGTAGTACTCTAGCTCAGCAATTTTAAATTATTTAAATTTTCATTTTTAAAATAGTTTTCATATTTTTTAGGTAATTATAATCTATCCTCCTTTGATAAATGGCATCTCCGACATTTTCACTAATAATTTGGGCACACAAAAATCAGTACAAAATAAATTAGTACAACAAAATTTTAAATCAGATCAAAATTTAATCAAATTCTCATCGAAGAATCTAAATAAAATCAAAAATCAATTTATATTATACAATTATGAACTTCATTCAATCATTAGTCATTCGATATACAATGAAATGCTATGTCAATAAAATCATTCAAAATGGAATTTCTTGCTAGCAGAACTCTCAAGTTTAGTCAACCTTCTTGGTACTGCAAGTTGTACGCATATGGCATCACTAGGGTAAGTATTGTTGATCTTGCTGCAACAGATTCACTGTAACTTCCACTAATAGCTCTATCGTCACCCCTGTTCGCTGATCTTTCAGTATGTGCTCTTGATCCTACAATGTCATATCTTTTAGTCTGCTTAGACTATCCTACTCTAGAATTTGTTCATCCTCCATGCCCTCTATGTGAACAATCTGCTACATTGTGTCATTATTGTCCACATCAAAAAAATGTCCCGTCAAATGGTAGCACTAACATGAATGTCTTCTTTCATAATTGATATAATCACTGTAGCTACAAGTAGGTGCTATCAATCCTCCCACGAATCATTATATATACTTGTCTTATCACTGGCACTTTCTCTATCCCTGCTTAATTCATCTCTGATTCTCTTCTCGCTCACATCATGCATGGATGCATATACTATCAAATCAATATCTATTGGTGAGTCTATTTCCACCAACTCAAAAAACTCTTGAATCCATAAAGCTACTAATAAATGTCTCAATTCCTGATTAAATCTTTGTAGTAATATGTAATATTTTTCTTCAGCAATACAGATCAAATAAGGAGCGTACCTAACCAATATAATAAACTCAGCTTCATATTTCATCAATGTTTTGCATTCTTATTCCAGAATTATAAAGGCTTATTGCATATGTCATTTTACGGAGGGAGGTACAAACCACATTCTGAATAGTATAATAAATTCTTCCTAAGTAATCCATTTATTAGTTCTTCCTAAAATTTATCTCACTGCTGTCATACCCTCCATCTCATTGCTTCACCTTTAAATAGAAAGATAGTTAATGATACCATTTGGTTCTTTAGACATTGCATACTGTCAAAGATCTTCATTATCCTCAATAGTCAATTCTTCTATAATTTGGGGTTCTACAGCTCTTTTGAATAGTGAGAGTTTGAGTTTATGAAACATCTATAAATGCTTATCTCTCTATTCTTTCTTGTTTCTATTTGGCTTGCTCTATGTCCCATTAATTGTGTTATAACTATAACCAATTGCATAATGCTATTTGATAGTATTGTCGGTACTGAAGCTCATCATTTATTAAAAACTCATCATCAGAAATTTATATTCAGTCATAGTTTAACATATTCACATATTCCTTAATATATGGAAGCATCAAAAATATCTCATCTTATTCATATATGAATAAATATAGAGCCCTATGAACTCCAAAATATTATAGTGATAAACAGTCTACAAAGTTTTATAGTGACCTAAGACTTTTCAACTTCCACTTTATCTTTGCCTCTTCTTATAACAATAGTTAGAATGAAAATCTGGTGAGCTATGAAGCTCATTAAATTATACAATTTGAATAATAAATTAAATACATGATTAATGAAATTAATAAAATTAAAATCAAAACTGATTTAATTCACAAATAATGGCAAAATAAAATAAAAACCTCAGTTAACATTATCTTTAATATCATTTGAACCATGTACAAAATATCATAATTAGTCTTCTAAGGGGTTATGGCTATCATTTCTCATAAGGATGTCAACATTTGACATGACCTGAAAACTCGACTCGAACATGACACAAAAATTTCAGGTTGACTCGAAACCCAAAAATGACCCATTTTGACTCAATATCCTGTGTATTTATGGGATTTGGTCATGCTTCACAGTGAGCAAACTTCGTTGCTTCAGATCAAAATGTTGTAACTTTTGATCAAATCAGAAGGGAATGTCATCTGTAAATCGAAGTCGAATAGAAACGATGAGAAAGAGAAGGAGCAAAGTCGAACTGCAATGAAATGTTACCTTCACAATGAAGAAGCTCCCATTGTTACTTCCGATCAAAATGTTGTAACCTTCGATAAAATCGTCGAAGGAGCGAAGTCGAACTGCAACGAAGGTGCCGAAGAAGTGACTTGTGCAATCTCCACACCTCCTGCAGATTATGGAATGAAGTCGAACAATAATGACAAAAGGGAGAAAGTTATACACCTTCACAGCGAGCGAGCTCCTATTGTTGCTTCCGATCAAAATGTTGTAACTTCTGATAACATCATCGAAGGAGCGAAGTCGAACTGTAAGGAAGGAGTTGAAGAAGCGACTCGTGCAATCTCCACACCTCTTGCAGAATGCAGAAGACAAAAGGAAGAAAGACTGAAAGTTACCTTCACAACGAGCGGGCTCCCGTCGTTGCTTTAGATTAAAATGTTGTAACTTCCGATAATGTTGTCAAAGGAGTGAAGTCGAACTGCGATGGAGCTGAATAAATGACTCGTGTAATCTCCACACCTCTTGCGGAACAAAGCCAAACATCAATGAAGAAAAAAGAGAAGATAAAAAGCGGGTCGGGTTCTGGTCTGAGAAATCAACCCGTTTGCAAAAATGGGTCGGGTTCAGGTCGGGTGTCCCAGGTCAGTTTGGGGTTGGACCCAAACCTGACCCATGACCCGATTTTGACAGCCATAATTTCTTATATAGTTAACATTTATAAGAAGGTTTAATAGAGCCCAAGTAACCTGACATTATGGCCATTAAACTTCATAGAGATTCCTTTTACCTTTTACCTTATTGGGGGTCCCTTTTTCCCCACTTACATTGCATATTTAATATATGGGGTCCCTATTTGCCCCACATATAATGCATGTATCATATCATTTGATAGCCAATCTTTCATAATTTGATATTCATTAGGCTTCAATTTTAGATCTTATACTTATTTTTTCATTCTTCATGCTTTCATATAAATGTTCTCTTTACTCTACTATTGCATGAAAAAAGTATATATACATCACGGTTGGATGCCTACATTAGTAGATAGTATAGGATTATTATATTAGTTATTGCACTCAATTAGTGCTGTGCTGCACTAGCGGGTTGAATTCACCAAGTCCTTAGAGTGGTATACTCCTGCTATTCATGATGTAAATTGTGTAATAATTAACATAACTTTAGTTTAATATTTTTAAGGTAACTATAATTATTAAAATCAACAAAAATTGATAAAGTCCAGATTAATTAACTGTTAATTAGTGTGATAATTTTAATACCTTTATGTAGAAATTATTATTTCAGAATAGAAAATAAAAATTAATATTTTTACCTAAAGTTTTTTTGGGTATTACACATCATGCCTAGGTGCAGATACTATCAAATCAGTCTCTATCAATCTGTCCCTTTCCACTAAAGAGAAAAACTCCTAAATCCATAGAGCTACTAACGAATGTCTCAATTCATAATTTAATCTTTGTAGTAATATATAACATTTTTCTTCAGTACTAGGGATCACATGATGAGTGTACCTAACCAATACAGTAAACTTAGCTTCATATTCCATCACTGTCTTGCACTCTTATTCCAGTCTTATAACGGCTTCTTGCATCTATTATCGTGCAGAGGAAGGTACAAACCATATTATGAACAGTTGAACACAATAGTTAACTCTTCCCAAGTAAGATCTTCATTAATTTTTTCCTAAAATTTATCCCATTGTTATCATACCCATCATCTTGTCACTTCACCTTTTAAAAAAAAAAGATAGCTAATGGTACCTTCCTATTCTTTCGACATTGCATACTATCAAAAATCTTCAATATCCTCAGTAGTCAATGTTCTACAATCAAGGGTTCTACAACTCCTTTGAATAGTGGGGGTTTTAGTTTATGAAATGTTTGTAAAAATGCTCCTCTCTCTCTTTTTCCTTGCTTCTAGTTGGCTCGTTCTATATCCATTACATGTCTTATAACACTATCTTGCTACCTAATGCTATCTGATAATATTGACGGTATTGGAGCTGCACTATGTTGTTAATTTGATATAGTTTACTCTGGTAGATCCATTTCAAATGTTCACTTATACACTCTTATTTGAACAATTCACACATACAATCAATTATATATACAAAATAATTCACCTTAATCTAACAAATCTTACCCAATTTATAATTAATTCCTACATCTTTAGTGATAATTCAATTCTTCCAACAATAATGCTCTAATATAAAATTTTGTCATGCCACAAAATCTAATTTGTAAATAATTATATCTTTTATCTTTTTGATAAAAACAATCAAAGTTTTCTAATTTCTTTTATTAATAAAGTATCAACGAAAATAAATTTATCAATCAAAACATCAATACACATGTGTTTATTTCCCAAAAATCATATACATTAGCTAAAAGTCATATAAATATGATATATTGTCTGCTCACTCTTGAGCTCAAAAGAATAACTTAAAGTTAAAATGACGGTGAAATTTGAAGAATCCTGTATCTGTTCAAAATCACTCTCCCAAACGTCTTCCTTGACCTGAAATAATTAACCATATTTATTGAGCTTAGAAATCCCTATAAGTCACTAGAACTCTACTACGGAACTCAAAAAATGAAAAATGAATAATATGTAAGAAATCATTCAGTTTATATTAGTAGCAATCAATATTATCATAAATTTATACAAAAATAATAAAACACATGTGATAATAGTAAAACCTATAAGATAATACAATATGGATGCCAAAATGGTAAGACTATAAACCATCATTATTAAACCAAACATTATCACAATATTAATCAAATAGTAAGGAAATCATATGGATTAATAAAGTGGAAGTATCTATGAAAACTATTAGAAACCTATAATAATGCAACACTATCAAGGAAACATATAGAAGTGCACATGACGTTCAGTTATTTTGTATTAATCTCAAATCATCAGTATTTTAATTACATGTTTAGTAACATTAAATCCGTGCCTTATATAAATGTCCAACCAACAATATTTTGATCAACCTTAGTGTGATTTGTTATTTGTCTTTTATGCTTATTGTTGCTTTTGTTAAATATTATTCTAATCCTCTCTTGTGTCATTATGTACACCATAACCATATCTAACGTCCATCCATACATAATACAAGCCATAAGAATTAAATCAAATAATAATAAAAAAAACATCTACTATTGATTGATACACATTATTTCAATCTTGATGATCTTCAAGAGCACGTTTTATATTTACATAGATATGATCATATTTAGGTTTCGTTTGTGATGACTTTTTTATTGCAACTTAAAACAAAGTTTTAATACTAATTTTTGTACTAAAACTCTGTTTTAAGAAGTAATAAAAAAGTTGTCCCAAATGAAACCTTAGGCATGTTATAATTATATAATAATGTTATAAATGTTAAAATTATATATTTTTTTTTGTAATAGAGTTGTTATCTACTTACAAGTAAGTGGTCTTTTAGTCTAAATGAATCTTTCAAGTATATTTTCCTAAAATATTTCTCTAACTTCAAGTATTATGGGCCGGGCATGTAAAATCAAATTTCTCTTCTTAACGCCACATCAAAAGCATTATTTTCAGCGTTTTGAAAATCAGATTAGGTCAATCCGTTCGACCTTGAACTAGACTAGTTGCATGTTTGATCATGTTCAAAAGTTGAATTCATGTTGGACTGGATTGAATTGGTTTGAAGAGTTAATTTGACCGAAAAATCGTCGAATTGGTTCTGATTTTATAGAACCTGTTAGTTCTACAAAATTATATATTTTATTTTAATAGAATTTAAATAGTATATTGTTTTTAATTAACTTTTTTTTTTAATTTTTGAAACTCATTAAAAAATATATGTAGGTAAATTCAACAAGAATAAATGGCTGCCACCTCATAAAGCTTGGCTTGTTATTAGTAGTTTGTATTTTACACTATATAAAATAATTACTTAAAACTCCACTATGATATAAAACTAAAAAAAAAACTCGATGAATACTAAATGAGAGTTAGGTTGCAAAAATATTGGGCTGGGCAGTGAATTTGGGCTACAAGAATATATTTTATTAAATGTTATTTTTATTAAAAATTAAATATTGTTGCATCGTGGAATATTCGTGGCGGTAGTGAAATATATATATTTTAACGTCTTAGCTTTGTATGAAGATCTAGCATACAATCAGATAAAATAGAAGGTCGTGGAACTATACCCTTGAAAATGGGGAAAAATCATGGGACCTAGCCTAGTTTGAAATGATCCACTAGTATTTGTAGTTGATTGCAAATAAGGCTCTTCTTTGGGGGGAAGGCCTTGACTTGATGTAACAAATATACATCATATGGAGTGCATTACATGGTGAGAATAAGAAGAATCACTGTTGACATGTTCATTTGGTCGGAAGGACCATAGTCGGTGGACGACGGAGGTTGGAAAGACCATTATCTGATGACAGAGGTCAGAAGGACCGTAGTCGGTGGGTGACGGAGGTCAAAATGATCATTCTCTGGAGACGGAGGTCAGAAGGACATTCCTTGGTGATGGAGCTCAGAAGGACTGTAGTCAGCGAGCGACGGAGGTCGGAAGGACTGTTGTCTAGTGATAGAGGTCACATAGACCACAGTCGATAGGCGATGGAGGTCTGACGATGAAGGTCAGAAAGACCGAAGTTGGCAGGGGGATGGAGGTAGGAAGGATCGTTATCTAGAAACTGAAGTCAGAAAGATCACAGTCAGTGGGCGATAGAGGTCAAAAGAACCTTAGCAAGTGGGCGATAGAGGTCGGAAGGACATAGTCAGTGGGCGATGGGGGTCGAAAGGATTATTGTATGACTGTGGAGGTCAGAAAGACAGTAGTTGATGGGCGACGAAGGTTGGAAGGTCGTTGTCGGCTGGTGACATAGATCCGAAAGACCGTTGTCTGGTGATGTTTGTCGGAAGGACTGCAGTTGGTGAAGGAGGTCAAAAGGATCATAGTCAGTAAGTGATGGAGCTAAAAAAACCTTTGTTGATGGGCGACGAATGTCATAAGGACTATAGTCAGCAGACGACAGATGTTGAAAATGTTAAACTCCTTAAGTAAAAGAGGTTGAAATCTTAAACATCAAGACACATTTTGGTGTAATGGCTGGAATTTCATTAAAGAAACTCCATAGTTAATCATTCTTATCTCAGAGTAATTTTGGGATGGGTGACCTACTGAGAAGTTATACCAACATGATAAAACTGTGAGGCTCTTAGGCCAAATCAGATAATATCTCGATAGTTTAGAGTTTGAGCTATATAAAAAGACTATAGTCTGGCGACAGAGGTCAGAAGGACCATTGTTGGGTGGAAGTCTAACGTTAGTTGGTAGCCGAGCATAATTCTGGTGACAGGCAGTTGTCGGGTAGAACTCCGGCGTCGGGCGATGGTTAGGCAGAAGTCCGGTGTCAGTTGGTGGTCCGACAAAATTTTAGACGTTAATCAGTGGTCCGGGCATAAATCCGATGTTAGTTGGTGGTTGGACAGAGATCCAGTGTCAGTTGGTGGACGGGCATATATCCAGTGTCAGATGGTTAGCCGACCAAACAACGAGAACAACAACATTAGATGGTGGTCCGACAGAACTCCGACGTCAGGTGGTGGTCCAGAAAAACTCCTGCGCCAGGCGGTGGTCTGGCAGAACTTCGATGTTAGGTGGTTGTCCGGGAAAACTCTGACATCAGGCGGTGGTCTTGCGGAACTCCGAGTGGTGGTCAAGGAGGAGCAAGGAGGCAAGAATGATCTCCGATCTCTCTCTTTCTTCTCTTCCTTTGACTTGGGCCTCCCTTCATAAGGACAGGGGGGGGGGGTGCTATATTTATATGTTTCCTAGAGTGTATGACTCGTAAATATGAGGGAGATCAATGATAAATATGGAGTGATTTGGACGGACGACCAATGTTGAATCCCTTGATCATGGACCATTTTCTAGGCATTTAAATGTCTTAATGATATCAGAATTTTGCGATCTCTAGCTCGTTGTATTCTTCTTGTCGAGCCACTCGATTCGACTATAAGCATGTCATGTTTGAAAACTGTTTGGTAATTCAAATTGTGGTTTGAACCTTCCAACAATGCTTCAGGTCCTTGTTTTTGACCTATTTGGGCTCGAATTGAGTCGAATTTAGTGTGGTTGGGTACGTATTTTCGAGACATTCAGTTCGACTATAAGTTTGTTGAAATCAGAGTTCGGTTGGTCCAATTTTAATTTCAAAAGTTTCCTACTTGATTTTCCCGCGAGATTCGTGCATGATCTAGATAATTTATTGATGATGTATCAAATATATATTTTACATTTATATTATTATTATTTTTATTTTTAAATATGTTATATATATATATATATATATATATATATATATATATATATATATATATATATTCTGGAAATTATAGATGAATGCTTAATTAAAAATAATTAGCGCCAAAGGGGAAATGGGTTGCAATAGTTATTTTTATCAATTACTAGTTTCCTAGCAATAGTTAAAAATAAAATCTAATATTGCATTAGGCATCAATGGCTTATGCCATTCTAAATATATTTTTACTTCAAAAATACTATTTCCATTTCCCTTAATTTTTTTTTCCATTCCCATCCTTTTTAATTCATTAAAAAGTTATATCAATTTTATTTCTTAATTGGGCAACACTTTTTTTCTTCCATTTGTTTGTTTTATCTATTGAAAACTCTTTTTTTTTTTTTTTCTTTTTTCTTGATCCTCTATGTTAATTTATATTATAATTATAAAGGCAAGAACAAGAATCACAACTTAAATAGATAAAACCTTGTTGCATCCTGGAATATATGCGGCGGTAGAGTGAAAAATATAACGTCTTAACAATATACGTATATCCAGCACACCAGCATCTTCAAGTAAAGGAGAGAATCAAACTTTGTAACCAATCTAGATATAGTGGAAATTTCTCATCCGGGCCAGGCCTTGTGGTTTTTGCCTTTTCGGATTTTCCACGTAAAAAATTTCTGGTGCTTCTCTCCCTTAATTATCAGATGGTGTGCTAGATATACGTATATTGTTAAGACGTTATATTTTTCACTCTACCGCCGCATATATTCCAGGACGCAACAAACCTAAAGATGCTCTTTCTAAAAAAAAAGATAATTTTTTTGATAATAACACAATAATATATTAAAAAAGTTCAAAGATTTAAGAAAAATATAAATACTTAAATGAGAGAAAAAAATATATAAGTTATGAGAAAAAAGGATGAAATTTGAGGATAGGTGTCTATTAGAAAAACATAAAAAATATAAGTTATGAGATAATTTGAAACTACATAACAATGTGATTCATGCATAATATAAAGTCAACACATAATAAATCTTTGCATTGACTAAATAATATATCAAAAGTTGATCACTTTTAAGACATCTCTTCTAGTTGAGCACTTTACTATCCAAAAGTCCTGAAGAAATTAGCACCACTCATCTCTTAACTTCTCCCTTAGGTGTACTAGTTGGAAGCTGCTCTTTCTTTTTTAAAGTGTGAGTGTGAGAATCCCTCTTTTTGAGCTTTCTTTGTTTATAATAAAACCAAGCAATATCCTTCAACTAGCTATGGCACTTGATCTCACCATGATTAAAAATTTACTCGTGCTTACACTATAGGAAGATCACCCATTATCGGGGGAATTTTCAGGCAAATTTCCGGCGGAGAATTTTCCGGCAATATTTTCGGTGATTTTTTCGATGGAATATGATGAAACGGCCTTTCCGGCGGTTTTGTTGCTGCCAACATTTTCTGGCGACTTTTCCGACGGTTTTGTCGGCGTTTTTTTTTCGGCGCATTTTAAATAAATTAACTAAAAAGAGTAAAAATTAATTATTTATAAGTGTAATAAAATTAAATATTAATTTATACTTTATTTTAATTAATTTTTAATTTTAGTAATTTTTAAAATTTTAATACTTTATTTTAATTAATTATTAATTATTAATTTTCATTTTAAAATAATTATATATTTTGCTTATTTTTATAGTTTAAAACTTTATTTTAATTAAGTATTAATTTAATAACTTATTATTTATTTTAATATTTTACTTTAATTACTTTTAAATTTTTATTTTCATATAATTATTGTTCATTTTTAAAAGAGTAAGTTTCTTAATACAATTTCCTTATCATCAAAACTGTTGGGTGTTTGAACTTTAAAGTTTGTTTCAGGATAAGTTCGAATTGCACGACAGCCATTTCGCGGGGTAGCACGGGCGGACAGTGCAGAAGGTTAACTGGGTAGTGCAGATAGGTAGCTCTCAGGCAAGCCGGGCGGGAGGGCAGCGGGCGGCTTCATTTTTTTAATTTTCCGGCGGCCTAATATTGTCGGATAGCTGCAGGAAATATTTTCCATCGGAAAAGACCTGAAGAAAGTTTTTATCTAAGCGGGTTTTACTGGCAGAAGATTTTTTGCCAGAAAGAAGCCGGTAAATTCCAAATCCACCGGAAAATGATCAATTACAGCCAAAAAATTATGTCAATAATAGATGATTTTCATGTAATGTTATAAGCTATCGTCATGATTTAAAATAAACATTCAGCTAGTTTATTAGCTACCTCGAGCTTGACAATCATCTTGTTTGAAATACATGAATTATTGATATCCTTTGAACTTATTTCACCGTTCCATATTACATGGTGTACTGAAAGTGCTTATGAGAAGTAGATAATGAGGACAATAATAATAATGCTTGATCTTCATCGTCTACAATGACATCAATATTTCTCAAATATCAGATATGGATTATGAACATTAATATATCATTTTATAGACATATTTTAATAGGAATTCATGCTAACCAATGATTAATTCCATGTTCTATTCATCAAGCACACACTTTTTTTTTGTGTGGTGCATATTTTCTATATATTAGACCTGTCAATTTCGGGTCACGGGTCGGGCTCGGGTTGAATCCGAAACTGACCGGCACTATTCGGGTTCGGGTAGACCCGACCCGTTTTTTAAAGTGGGTCGATTTTCTGGACCGAACCCGACCCGCGAATACAACAACGCCTGTAGTGGTGGGTCAACAGGAGCACTAGGCCTACGGCCGGCGGTAGCGGAAGCCGGCGATGCAAACCCGACGCTGGCGAAAGTAGCTCGAGGCGCGCGTTGACGTGAGCTTGGGATGCGTGCTGGATGTGAGCTCGGGATGTGTGCGGAGACGCTGTCCTCGGGACATGACGCGCTGACGCTGCCGGGCAGCCTAGGCATCAGGCAGGCGGGCACAGGGCAGCCGGGGCAACCCGGGCAAGCAGGGCAGTCGGGGCAGGGTCGGGTCCATTATTGACAGGTCTACTATATATGCTAGCTTTGAACTTAAGATTTTATTAACATACATTTCAGATATTGATGTGAGTGCTAGTTTGATGGAAGCATAACTTTGATTTAATATGAAATTTGCATAAATAAATGTGTTCACAATCAACAAATTAGATTACAAATAATGGCTTAATTAAAAAGCATTATTTAATGCTTGACATACAAATGAAACATGAATGTTTAATAATCTACTTGTGTAAATGCTTGAGGACACCGGGAATGTGAATGTTGATTAAGTAATCATCCCATTCAATGTGCTTAGGATCAAAATCAAACAACTTCTCTTCATCACTATTCATCATTGCCTTTCTCAGCCTTTCTAAGTTGGAATCATCAAAGCTGCAGTCAAAGAAAATATGGAACAAGATTGTTGTCAATGTTTTAATATTATAAATTCAATTATGATTAATATTTGCATTAGAAAATGTTCTAAGGGCATAACCAATGTTCTTACATGTTTAATTTTTTTAAAAAGTTACATATAAACTTAAATATTACTCATAAAATTCAGCATACCTTCCTTTATAGAATGCATATGGTGCATAAATATCAGCTAGGCGGAACACAAGCTTATATTTCTTCCATATCTTGTTGAATTGTTGAGAAAATAATCCAAAAAGGGCTAGATTTATCAAGCGCAAGCCCTAAACATGGAAGACACAACACCAATACATATAATGTCAACTCTTTTCCTTTAAATAATAGGCCAATAATGGTTAAAAGTACTTGTCAAACAAGACATATTCATATCCATTATAAATCAATTCAAATAAATAAAAAACCCAAAGAACTAGAATTTACCTCAAGAGGCAGGCGATAGTGAAGAAACATGTATCTATGAAAAATTGACATTGTTCTCATAAATTGAAATCTAACTGTCTTAATTGTCTTGCCATCACCACCAGTTTGAGTATTCTTCTTCATGTATTGATAAGCACATTGTTCAACAGTGGAATATTTCACCAAATTTCTCACTGATGAACTTACATGATATATGAATTCTGAATGTTGATTTGAATGTGCAGTGATTGCTGAAATCATTGCATTCACCACCATGTCTCCTGGAATCTGTCAAAGTTTAAAATCTTGAAGTAAGGATAATGGAAGGAAGTATGTCTGAACATTGTGCTGTGATTTACATATGTAAATATACTTTTATTGTTTTTATTTTATATGTTAAGGTAACATCAAGATGCCTTATTATGAAACAAACATTTTCTTTGAGGAACTATAATATTAACATATACATTGCATATAAGTGGTTAATATAATTTTTCATATGATGCTTCATACGTAATTATGTTTGATGCTTATGCTTGCATACTTTAAAAATTTATAGATAGAAGACTTCAAATTATTATGTGGATCATATAAGAAAATGAAGTTTATAAAAGGAGAAAAAGGAAGAAAAATCACAGTATAGTAATATAAGACAAAAATAGGCAATCAAGAAAAAAACTTTTAGAAAAATTAAAAGTAATTTAGTTTATTTTTATTTCATTTAATTTTAAAGTCTTTGTGCTATAATATGCCTTTTTTACAACATTTTATTTTCCTTAAATTATTTTCATCCGCCACAAATAAAGAGCACATACCAAATCTAGAATTACTTCTGGATCTCCTAAAAAGCATGAAATCTCCCCCTTTATATATCCAAGTATTACACTGTCAATTGTTCTGCAATCTCAAGTGATTGTTGAGTTAGATCAAGAAATATTAAAAATACAAGAATAAAGATAAACAGCATGAAACTATACACACATATACATACACAAAGATAGAAGTGTATATATATATATACACAGAGAGAGAGAGAGAGAGAGAGAGAGAGAGAGAGAGAGAGAGAGAGAGAGAGAGAGAGAGAGAGAGAGAGAGATACCTTGCTCCTTCTACCCAACCTGGACACGAGTCTTTGTAAACGCTAGTTATAATTGTTGGGCGCATAATAACTAGAGGAATATCTCCTCTTAAATGACCAAGAAGCATTTCTCCCATGGCCTTTGTAAATACATAGGTGTTTGGCCAACCATACATTCTAGCCCTATAAGATATTGACAAAATGGTCATTAGATTAGTTTATATATATATATATATATATATATATATATATATATATATATATATATATATACAATACCCTACAAAGTGGTTGCATGATTTGATAGTTAAAAAAAAAAACTAATTTATTATTCAAATAATAATATTATTTATCAAATGCAATATTTTTGATTTACTGATAGTATCTGAACAATTATTATGATTTTTTCATTAATAACTTGAATTTTAGCTCCCATTTGATTTAGGTGTCAAATAGGTGCTAAGCAATTAAGTATCAAGTTTCATTTAAGAAAAATACAATTATTAATACATGTTATAAATTCAATCAACTAATATTTAGTAGTAACATAATATGAAGTCACACGAGAAAATATGCTAGAAAACAAAACATTATCAAAATATTTTATCAAGTTGGCTACTAAATGAATGCTATATCTAAACAACTCATAAAACTTAAAGGAATTTCAAACCTCTCAATGCCCAAATCCTTCATAGCTATTTTTTCAACATCTTTTGTTGAATTCTTCTCATGGAGTTTCTTTTTTCTTTCTTCAACTAGCTTTAGCTCTCCTTGAATGTCTAAATACAAATCCTTATTCAGTGCTTCACCAAAGCAAAATGGCTTCTCTGATATTACACCTTCCTTCACACCAGCTACATAAGCTGATCAACACAAATATAATCATAATAAGGGTGAAATATTATTGAGATTTACAAAAGGTTATTGAATACAAAATTCCAAAACAAGTAAAAATGAAAATTTCATGTGTGTATCTATATATGCACATATTCTTATGATTCATTATAGATTTTATCAAAAGATTATATATTTTTTTGGTTAGGACTAATTAACCTGTTGATACATGGAGAAGCATCTTTAATTTTGTGCATTGCTTTGCAAACTCCAATGCATGTTTGGCTCCCAAGACATTGATATTCAAAGCCACATCATATCTAGGAATGATCATACAAATAGTGAAAAATAAAAAAATAATTAGAGTTTTAAAGTAATATTAATTCATCTCAAACTTTTCCTATAATAATATTTGAATTATTAAGATTTCCAAATATATACCTCTCATAAAAATTGGTAGTTGCAGCCACATTGACAACAATATCAATCTCCTTCCATAACATTTCTCTGAGATTATAATCCTCAATCCCTAAATTTTCATGAATAATATCTCCTTTAATAGGATGGACTTTCTTGGATATAAATGAATCAAAGTCATTTCCATGTTTCTTTTTAAGAACATCAAACAACTCCTTTGTAATCACCTGAATGAAAAAGTGAGCATTCAATTTAGTAATATTGTAATTAGTAGTAATGCTATGGGAGGAAAAGGTAAATAAATGAAAAAAATAATATTGAGATAGATATATTAATAAATGTTATGACCAGAAAATCCAACTCAGATTCGACCTAAAATTTCCAAGCTCATGTTTGATATCCTCACATGTTTTATTAAAGGATCAGGTTCAAGTCAACCCGCCAACTTAAAATTGACTTGTTTTTGACCTATGTTAATGGACGTGCTTTACATAGTATGAAATTTTCCTTTATAATTAGAAATATTTATATGATATTAATTTGTATATTAAGATCTTCTTGATTAATCTTTATTAATTGGTAGTATTGAGAAGGTTGGATTAATATTTTCATATTTTTTGCACTACCAACTTAACTTAAAATTAAGATTTTTTAGTATAAACGAGCTAATGGATCTAGTCAGGTCAAACGGGCAATTGTTGGGTCGGCTTCAAGTCTAGGATTTTGACAGGTTGGGTTCAAGTCAAATGAATTTAAAGCGGGTCAATTTAGGGTTGGTCTTGAACCCAACCTATTATCCCATTTTGACACCTCTACATTGAGGGAGTTATAGATTTTTAATTTATTGAACATTTACTTGCATTTTGAACGATATGCAAGGTCATTGTTATGCTATCAAATAAAGATTTATGTGGTTTTATAGGACTAATACCTAGAAATTTGCAAAACCATTGATTAGTGGACTTTCTCTTCCTAAGAAGATGCTATTGTGAAAGTTTAATTTGACAATATTTTACCAATTAAAATTATTTAATACAAACTCATATACTTAAAATTCTTTATATTTTAAAAAATAATAAACTTATCATGCAATTGTAGCCATTTATTATGAATTTTTAAAAAAGCGCATGTATCATTTTAAAATGATAAAAATTTATCTCTCTCTACCTTTAAAATAGCTGAAAGTTAACTCTTTTATTCTCAATCATTTAATTTTTTTTTTAAGGATAAAAAAACATTTTTGAAGAAAACTAATAGATTTTCAAATCAATTGGAAATAAATCATTTTTCTCACTCCACTTTCCCCAAAGTCCAAAGCTTTGACTCAAATCAAGGTCGGCTTATTCGAACTCGACTCAAGTTTCGTTTGGAACGACTTTCTCACTATTTTTTGAAGCAGCTTTTTAGTACAAAAATTTTTAATTTTAAAATTTTTTGTACTAAAAAACAATCTTATAAAACAATACAAAAGCTGTCCCAAACAAAACCTCAATGTTAAATGAAATGTTGGAGGAGATATACCTCATTTTGAAAGCGCTCTGTGGCTAACTTTGCGTCACTAGCCCTCACGAGGAGGAAGAGTTTCTTCACATTGGGCTGAACTCTCAAAACCTTCTCCACAAAAACTTCAAACACAACAATAGAGCAATAACAAAAACTAAGTACTCAATGCTAAAGAATATAATATGGGATAAAAATCAAATGTTCATTCATATGCACAAGGTCATGGGTTTTGAGGTATATAATACTTTTTGCTAGAAAACCAGTGGAGCCAGTGACAAGGATGCTCTTCTCCTCCAAGTACTCTACTATACTACCTATCTCCATTGTTGGCTAAAAGAGAGCCAAGAAAAACTATAAGCAAGATTGAGAGAGAGAGAGAGAGAGAGAGCTGTGTATGAACTTAATAGAAATTCTCTTAGACATATTAGTATTTATAAGAAGGGCTAGCTTCTCTACTTGAATTGATAATTTTAAAAAAAATTTTCCAATCCTTTAAAAGAGCATTCTTTTAATGTGTTATTTCAAATACTTGTTGGATTTGTGAGCATCAGTTAGTCTTATTGTTAGTTCACATAAACCAAAATTGCAGTCCTTTGCAAATACTTTCGGTGGCTTCCTCCATGGCCAGAGAAAGATACCATTTTTGCATATGATGGTAAACTCCTACAAGCAAAAGGACTTCCTGTTTGTTGACGTGATTGAATTGAAAAACTAAAACAGCTATTTTCTCATTTTTTTTGTTATGAGTTTAGGCTGAAAATTAGATTTTTTTTGGGCATTCAATAACTTTGAATCGAATATCTAACACCGAATACTATTTATTTGCTCATATAACATTAAATTATTTATATAACATTGAAAATATCATCTTCTTCTACATATCCCTTATCTCTCCATCGACGCACACGCTACAGTCTTGTCCCTGCACTTTTGCAGGGTGATCACATTGTGAATTTCTCTGCTCTTCTTCATTTTAGACGTTCAAATGTCCCTGGTCTCATCCAGGGGCGAAATCGGCCAGGGGGACAAATTTATAAATAATAGATCTATACAATGTGCTTAATTCTACTAGGGGGACAATCACCTAAAGATAATAGTATTTTAATTTTTTTAGTGGGGGCACTTGCCTAAAAACTCTTATAATAAAGAGTAAAAAAAGGATGGAGGGGAACAAATTACTTAAATATTCATAGAATAAATAATATTTAATTTTTTTAGGGAGGACAATTGAGCCCCCCCCCCCCCCCCCCCCCCCCCCCCCCCCCTGTGGGCTAGATGGTTCCGCCTCTGATCTCATCGATGCATTTCCGTGCTAAGATCTCATCCTAACTTCCCCCTTTGTCATCAAAGGCTTCCAAGAAGTAAAATAACAGAGTGGTAGTTTAGTAAATAGACAAATATTATTTGTATGAATTATTATTTTTTCAAAAATATTATGCATATCATAAATAAGTATTATGCATATAAATTCTCCTATTTGAAAACTATTAAGTATTGATACGTCATCTCAAAATTATCTTGATTGGGCACGAATCTCGAGGCAAAATCAGTTCGGAAACTTCAAAAATTAATTTCGGGAGCATATGAATTCCGATTTCAGCGAGCTTACAGTCAAACTGAGCGTCTCAGAAATACGAACCCAACGACACCAAGATCAACCCAATCCGAGCCCAAATGAGTCCGAATCAAGGGCTCAAAGCACTGTTGGAAGGTTTAAACCGCAATTTCAATTACCAAACGGGCTCCGATTTTGACGAGCTTATACTCGAATCTAACGGCTCGATGAGACGAATCCAACGAGCACAAGATCATCGAATTCCGACATCATTAAGGCCTTCAAACATCCAACGAACGGTGCATGATCAAAGGATTCGATATCGGCCGTCCTTTCAAACCACTCCCAATTCACCCCTGATCTCACGCCTATTTACGGGCTATGCCACTCCAGAAAAATTATAAATAGAGCCCTCATTCTACACTAAGGAGAGGGAAGTGAAGAGAGAGAAGAAGAAGAGGAGAAAGGGGAAAAGGAGATTTCTCACCTCCTCGACCACCGCCGGAGCTCTTCCTGCCGCCTGAAGAAGCCGGAACTATGCCGGATATTCGGGAGAACGCCAGAATTCTGCCCAACTTCCATGGGGTGCTGAAATTCATCCCAATTTACAAGAGAGTTTCCTCCTGACGCCGAAACTCCGCCCAAGTAAAGCCGGAGTTCTCCTCTGCCACCAACAGACGTTGGACTTCTACCCGACGTCGGACCTTCACTCTTCGCCAAGTTTCTACCCGACGCCGGACTTCTACCGGTTATCGGACTTCGCTGGACGTCTACGCAAAGATGCATTTCTTTCCATTGCTGGACTTCTACCTGACGCTGTCCTACTGATCTTCGTCGTCAGACTACCGTCTTTCCGACATCCGTCGCCCGTTGAATATGGTCCTCCCGACTTATGTCGCCCGCCGACTACCGTCTTTCCGACATCCGTCGCCCGTTGAATATGGTCCTCCTGACTTACGTCGCTCGCCGATTACAGTCCTCTGTCGCCAGATGACTACGGTCTTCCTGACCTACGTCCCCCGCCGACTTCAGTCCTTCTAACAAAGCGAATACGTCGATAGTAGATCTTTGTATTTACATCATGTAATGTACTCCATAAGATGTACATCAAGCTAAGGCCTTCTCCCAAGGAAGGGCCTCATTTGTAATCGACTACGAATACTAGTGGATTCGTTCAAACTGGGCTAGGCCCTGTGGTTTTTCCCCCTTTTACAGGGGTTTTCCACGTAAAAATCTTGGTGTCTCATAAATGCTAGACCCTCTCTCCTTATCTGATTGCGTGCCAGATTTTGTACAACGTTAAGACGATAAACTTTATATTTCTCTACCGCCGCGAATACTCCTGGACGCAACAAGTATATATTACTTTTCTTGAAAAAAAAAAGGATCACAACTTTATTATAACCATCTCAATTTAATAATTTTTTCTTAATAACTATTACTTTTGGCTTAGAAAAATTAAAGAAGCCAACAAAAAAAAAAAAAAAAAAGAACTACAATTTTTATTAAAAAATAAAATTATCTAAAATAAATTTTTTTTGGGACATTTAAGTAAATTAAAGCAGATTCACACATACATCGCATACACAAGATTGAAAATCAAGATCTCTTAGTTGATAGCCTAAACTCCGAACTAATAGACCAAGCTGAGTTGTGTCACAAATAAATGCTTAATGAGCTATCTTAGTCAAAATGGAAACCAAATTGAGATATCTGTAACAAGATTTGACTTGGAGGTCAACAATCTTCCATAATTTTAAAAATTTAAAACGTGGAGGTTTTCTGTTAGATAAATGAAGTGGGGCCCTGCCACGTAGGCGTCATCATCATCCATAGTTGAAATACTAACGACGAAGCTTCTAGGCGGTCTTGCTGGTTGCCGTTTTCCACATGCTCTTCATAAAATGTGGGACATTTTTATGGAGGAAGAAGAGGAGAATTGGAAAGAAGATTGGGGAAGGAAGATTGGACTGTTTTGTTCTTTAACTCTTCCTTCCATTTTCATCCTATTTTTTTCCATTAAAATAGAGATAGTCTCAAGAGAATTTAAAACAAACAATCAAGGTAGAATCAGAGAGATTTTAAGGCGGTAATTGCTCATCGTGAATTTTATTTTATTAGAAGTATGTATAATTTTTAAATTATTTATCGCAGCCTTTTAATATAAAAGGGGGGAATCCACTGTCGGCCGAAAATTTTTCTATGAGGTTGGGGGGGGGGATTTATTATGTTTATTTTTTTGGGTTTGTTTTTTTTGGGGGGGGTTTTTTTTTGTTGGGGGAGGTTTGTTTGTTTTTGGTTTGGGGGGGGGGTTGGGGGGGGGGGTGGTTTTGGTTTTGTTGGTTTTTGGGGGGGGTTTTGTGGTTGGTTGTGGGTTTTGTGTTGGGGGGGGGGGGTTTTTTTTTTTGATTTGGTTGGGGGGGGGGGGGGTTTTTTGGTTTTTTGTTTTTTTGGGGGGTTTGGGAGTAGGAAGAATAGGTAAAAGTAATATATTTTGTATAGGATTGCATAATAATAGACCGCCGAACTATAATTCTAACCGATCAAGCAGAGACATATAAATAATGATTATTGCAAAGTCGCCCCATGTAATGGGCAATTTATAGAGGTATATTTCTTACATCAAGCCATGCCATTACCCCCAATTGAAAAAAGCCTCTTTGTAATCAAATACAATAATATGGATTCATTAAAACTGGCCTAAGCCCAAGATTTTTCCCCTTTTTCAGGATTTTCCATAAATAATTTTGGTGGTCTCTTAGGAATACAATAGCATCTCTTCATCAAGTTGTGTGGCCAGATCTTCATATTGATGATAAAAATTAAACATTATAGCTTCTCTAGCGCTGTGAAAATGCGCAGAGTACGCAACAATTATGCTCGTCGATATTCGAACAATGTCCGATTGACAAACAGATAGCACCATTGCATCCGGAACATCGTCAAAATTCAAAGTCTATATTTTATTTGATCAAATTGAATCATTTGATATAGTGTCGTAAAATTCAAAGGCGGTCCAAATATAATGCAAAGGCACGCGTTACAAGAGAAATTAGCCTCGACGAAAACAACACGATGTCGGATCAATAAACGGATAGCGCCATCGTGTCCAGAACGTCGCTAACATTAAGAATATACATTTTATTTAATCAATTTTGATCATCTGAGGTGGTGGTACAAATTTTGAGGCGATTTGAATATGATGCGAATGCACACATTACAAGGGAACTAAGTATCGTCGTTGCCCAAATGACGTCCGATCTCAAAATGAACTGCGTCATTGAGACCGAAACATCAGCAATACCCTAAATGCACTATCAATTAATCTAATTTTGACATTCGATGAATTTGATACAATAAACGAGGTGTTTACACATTTCAAGGCGAAATGCACATGAATCGAGGAATTATGCAAATTGAAGCAATTTTGAAATAATTAACATGATATCATTGCTTCAGATTAATGGTAATATTAATATTAATATTAATATTAATCAATCTTTATTAATATTACTTTAACTTAAATAAAATCAAAAGTGAAAAGAGGGTTCAAATCAAAAATTAATGCAGAAATCTCAAACCTCGTATACTCTGAGTGAATCCTGCTCTGAATCCTGTCAAATTCCTTGAATCCCGTTGAAAAAAAAAATCTTCATGTCACTAGCCTTGTTAAATGCAAGATATCCTTGTTAAAACAAACAAGAGCTGATTCGTTGGGGGGTTCCTTGGAATTCAAAAGCTCTCGCCCCTCAAGTCCTGAAGCTCTGGCACAGCCTTCTACCTCCCCTTATCTTCTACAGACAGCTAGCTCTAAGGTCTCCAACTCTTTGGCCTTTTAATTCACACGAACAGCCCGAGATATTCGAGTTTTACAACCTGCACTTGATCTTTCAAGTAGAACCTGCATCTGTCCGTACCAACTGCAATGGGACCTTCAAGTCCTGTCCGTCTTTTGATCTCCTTCCTCTCTAAAAGCCAAAACTGATTCTTTACTTCTTTCACTTTACACATCCAGCTACTTCAACCTATTCTTCCCCTCCTATAGCCGGCTTCAGCACCCAAACTCTCAGCCTTATGCAAGAAGAAGGAAGAAATGCTCATTTGATTGTGTACCCATGTTCTTCCCACTCAACATCTTCATTTGACGTTAACCTTGCTGCTAAAAAATCTGTAAAATCTGCCATAGCAAAAGAACTCCACCAAAGGACCCGTTCTTCCTTTCCTAATCGAATCTCCACCCTACCCAGTCAGTCCATTTACCTCAACCTCACGCAAGCAAGACAAAAGGCAATCGTTCTGCCCTTTTTCAGTCCAGTCCCAAGCTGCTGTGGATCCCCATTCTTCAGCAAACTTCCGTCAACTTCCAACAACATCTTTCCTCATATTTAATATGTAGGTTTTACAGAACTGCATCTCTTGCCTTCTTTTTCCACCGCTTATAAGCACAACTATTTGAGCAGCTCAAGGCTCTCCTTTACCAAGCCAATGAAATCTGTACATCCTATTACAGCTCACGAGCTCCTCAACTCATCCAAATCTTCCCACCTCTTCACGCTTTACCTACAACACTTAAGCCACTAAACCTTGCTGATCCTATTCAAAATGGTGAGCATCCAGGAAAAGCTACTTCCCTTGCACCATCCATATGTGAAACTGGAAAAGTCTCTCACTGTCAGGGGAATGCAAGCGCTTGAAAGAGTAGGCAAAGATGCCATAGAGCTCCTTACAGCAGAAACTGGCCTTTAAAGTTGAGAAGATTTCTAATAAAGCTGATCAACATGTTGATGAAGAATCATTTGAAGAAGTTACATTTGATAGATGCTTTTATATTTATGGGGGTCATGATCTCCTTGAGGAGCTGGAAGCTCTGTCAAGCTATTATGCATTGTTGTTGGTTAGTAGAATTATTTTCTAATGCGTAGTGATAGTGATAGTTATCAATACCATCGTTATTAATAGTAATCATCATTAATGCTAGTAGTGAAGATTATTATTAATATTGTTGATGATTATTTCTATTAATTACAATAATAAATAATTGTTATTGTTGTAATTTTTATTATGATTGTAATACTGTTATTACTGATTTTTGATAAAAAAGAAAGATAACAAAAGAGAGAAAAAAAGGAAGAAAAAGAATGAAAAAAAAAAGAGAAGGAAAAAAGAGTGTAAAAAAGAAGAAGAGAGAGAATATGCAAAAAAAAGTGAGAGATATTCTTAAAAAAAAAAAGAAAGAAAGAAAGAAAAATGCTCCTCCCACCTCGATCCATGAGCCAACACCGTTAAAGCCCGCGAAGGTACGAACTCTCTAAACTCATATTCTTGCGTCGTTGTTTGCAGCAGACCGCAAAAATGCCTATGCACGCCTTTATTGCGCATGGTGGGACGCGACGCCGGTCTGATGCCTATGACGAAGCGAGCAATCGCCTAAACCCTACCTTAATGTTCGTAGCAAACCGGAGAACTGCCCTATGCACGCCTTTATTACGCATGGTGGGATAGGAACCCTGTGTGGCACGTACGGCGAAGCAGGGTCACTTATAAGTACCCCCGGGCGGGGGGAAATAAAAATTGATTATCAAAAATATTTTTTATGAAACCCCATGCACGCCTTTATTGCGCGTGGTGGGAGAAAAACAAAAAAATACAACCGCCGCGGTGTCTCACCAACACCAACCGTGCACGTTTTTATTGACGTGGTTGGTAGGCGGCCTCTTAGTTTTTCTCCTAAACTGGGGAGACGCCGGGAGGTTGCCAAAATTTTGTCTGAAAAAGACAAGGACTTGGACTTTTTTTTGGACAACAGTGGACTCATTTTTGGACAGCAGGAGACATAAAGTATGGACTCAAAAAAAAAATGGATTGAACAATTTGAATAAATATTTGACCAAATAAAGAGTAATAAGACTCATCATTGCAATAAAATGAGCTCAAATGAACGTAAAATGATTATGACATTCGAACTCAAATGACTTGAACAAATGATAAAGGACTCAAACTTGGACATGCAAATTGACTACAAATGACATGAATTAGAACTTGATTTGAACAATCATGTAGTACTTGAGCTCAAACTTGAGCTTAATTTGGATACAAAGAAGACATGACATGAACTCAATTTGAACTTGGTCTTGCATCTTACAAAATCACATGGAAATTATTACACACAAAGGATAATAAATTGAAGAAGATTGCTTGAGCATTGATTGAGCAACAACAACTCAAATGCCATCTTTGGTTAATAAGAATGTGTAATCTAAATTACAAATAGATTCACAAGGCTACTTTAATGAATATTATAATGCACATGTGAGATATTTCTCTTACAAATGATTATGAGACTTGTGCAATCAATTAATTTGGGACAAATGCATTGGTCATAAGGATGTATGATGAATGCAACAAGCATCAACGTGAAAGCAAGTGGAAATGATATATGATGATTCAAAGAAATTAAAATGGCACCAAAATTTTGATTTTGTGAAACAACATTTGAACAATTCCAAGCAATTTACAAATGAATGTAAGTTGGAGTGTGATCCTCTCACAGTTAATAGAAGACTGATTTCTTGAAAGATTCAAGATATCTTCACGTCAATCAAATTGAGAATGTTAATAGTGTCATGTTCATCATGTATATTGCAAGTGTAATGTGATCTTTAATTTAAGAAGATTATGGGAGCAAGAGCTTGATCATAGAGCCATAGTATGAGGCCTTTAGATAATGACAACCCGACTACGACCAAGTTCTGAATGTCAAGTTGAATAAGACTATCGAGGCTTGCAAGTTCTTGATAAATCAGCAATCTCTGAAGCTTACACTGATGATCGTATAAGACTCAAAGGTGAAGGATATATGATGTTCACCAACTCTTACGGGCTGTTGTAAGAGACCGTCGTACACACTAAGTATCACCTACGAAGCTAATATTAATGATCTGCAATGCATACAATCTCTCTACGAATACAGATATATGTATAACATGCCATCAATGGGTAGACGCAGAAAGACTTCAGTTAATGCAGTATTCTGAAGTCAATTCCAATCTGTGAAGGAAGACATCTACCTACCTACATGCAGTAGTGGCGGACGCGCTGAAAAGACCAAGGACAAAAATCAAATGCATAGAGAATACGACAAGTACAAGCTCCTACGACCCAAGGCAAAAGGTTAGTTAGTGCACTATGATCCACCTACAAAAATCAACAAATAGTGCACGACAGTCTACCTGTACGAAACAGCGAACAATTCTATCCAGAAGCTGCTACGCCACGCCACCGGATCTGCAACATTCGTACAAGAAGACAGAAGGCGTCTACAATTATTTCAAAGTACCCCTGCACGTGCACTATAAATTGTATACACATAGGTACACTAAAAGGGGTAAAAATAATCATAATACCCGCAAGGGCACCGACGAGCGTGTTATTGGTACATACGTGACGTCTAGGGATGCTGCGCGTGTGTTGACCTCATTTTTGTATGAGGTCACTAAGGATCTATCCAAACTCCAGATCAATCTAGAATCCATATCCTAGGATTCTGCCAAGCTCTAGACCTTAGGACTTATTTTAGATCCTAGGATCATTCTAGAATTTATACTTTAAGATCTCTTCTAGGCTCTAGAATTCTTTCAAACTCCAGACCCTAGGATCGACTTTAGACCATAGAATTCTTCCTTACCAATCCAGACCTTAGGATCTACTCCAGACCCTAGGACTCTTCTAAACTTCAGATCTTAGAATCTACTCAAGACCTTAGCACTCTCCTAGGCTCCAGATCCTAGGATTTTCTTAGACTTTAGGATTCTTTTAGATTCTGAAATTTTGAGATCTATCCAGATCCTAAACTCTTCTAGATTCTAGATCTTAGAATCCCTCCGAATTCTAGAATCAATCTAGATTCAAATCAATTCAAACTGATCATGATCAATCCAAATTTCAAATCCACCTAGCTTTAAAACCTATTCGAGCTTCAAATCAATTCCAACCTCAAGTTAATTCAATTTTCAACCTAGATTTCAAACCTATTCGAATTTCAAACATGTCTAAACCCTTAGGCAACTCAATTTCTGATTCAAACTTTGATCCATACGTCCAATCAAACTTTTATCAATCTATATATCCCCTAAATCAATTCAAATTCATGACCTAAACATTTCTTAATCATTGATCGATGATTTTGGTCAAATTCTTCTACTCTTAGTTAAATATCTATGCATCTTCAATCAAGCCATTAAGATTTCATTCAAACAGCCATTTGTAATCCCTCCATGCCACCTAGGCAGTCAAACTGACTGTTGACCAGTCAAACTGGTCAACAAACCCTTAAAACTCCTTTAAATGATTAAGTTCATATGTTTAAGTTAATCCTTTCAAACCCACCCCACTCCAGCAGTCCTAATCATATTCTGGAAGTTTCCTAAGCTCCTAATCCCTAGATTTGAAAGTAACCAGCCCAAGTGGTCCCAAAGCCCTTGTGAGACCAATAAGACCTCTCCACATGGATGTCTTTGGGCTGTCCTTGATCCCAGCTTTCCAACCACTCCAGGGGCAGGTGGCAGCCATCCAGAGATGCAATCAAATGATCCTAGCCGTCCAATAGACCTAGGGCTGCTTGAATAGGGTAGAATCTCATGTTGAGCCGCATTCATTGAAGCCATACTCTCTCTCCACTCGAGCCATCCCAAAACCCAGAAGTCTTTTCGTTCGAGCTTTCAAAGACTTCAACAACATTCCCAACACCAAATCCGGAACTTGGAGGTCGCCGGCGGCGAGTTTCCGGCCAAGCCGAAGGCCAAATCCGTCCCAAGCTCGAGGCCCTCAATCCAGGCGTTTTCGAGCTGAGGTTTCTTCTACAAAGTGGAGCGTGGACAGCCTACAAATGCAACACACCTTTAAACGGATTAATCCATCCATTAAATGAGGTATAAATCGAAACCCTAGATCTAGGAACACTAGTTTAAATAGCCTTTTGTAAAGCTCGTTTTAAGCCATAAATTTAAATCCCCATTAATGCTCTTCATAAGGGCATTCTCCATTTAAAATTTCAAGTTAAATTGTCTAGCTAATCGAGAGAACGAGTCGTTTTACTTGATCTGGACTTTGGGCTCGGGACGTGCATGATCTGCACATTTTCTAGGTCGTTGATCACACGGTCAACGGCCCAGATCAAGCTATCCCGCCGCTTTTTCTAACCAGGCTTTCGACCTAACGGGATAGTTCTCTGGTCCGGCGACATCATGACCCTTAATCCAGAACCGCGGGATCAAACTCGACCGTTCGATCCCGTTTGATTGAGATCAAGCCCATAATCGGATCCTAGCCGCTAGATCAAGCCGCGCGCGATCTAACGGCTCAGCTCGATGCCGAGCTGGATAAGTGAGCGGGGCCCACTTGCCCGCTGCCGCGTGTTCTCGAGCGGCCATGTGGCATTTTCGCCGCCATTACCTGTTAATCAGGGTTTTAATTAAAGATTAAAACCATTTAATTACCAGAACCTTCAAAAAAATATTAAAAACTAAATACTTTTCAGAAAATTAAGTATTATATATCAGATTGTTCATATTTTCAAGACCTTCAATTTAAAAATAAAATTACTTTAAAATAAGCTATATATTTTGAGTAATTTTAAATATTGATTGTTTGACCATTTTAATTATTATTCGATTAAAATAAATCCAAACTTTCAAAAAAAAAATTAAATTTATTTTTAAATTATTTTAAATAATCAGAGGATCTCTCATTGATATATTAAAATAATTTTGATAATATTTTTAATTATCTTATTTTAAAATATTTATTTATGTATATATGAGTTTATCTTTATATATATACATATATAGATCTATTTTAAAACCTATTTTAAAACTATATGAATTTAAATCTTTACCTTTGAGAGATTCATTGAGATTTTAAATCTAGATTAAGCATAATTGAATTGAATTAATGGGGATTTGATTAGTATGTAATCATGATTTGATTGTTCACTAATCTCATCGTTATTTATTTGCATGCTTAGGATACACACACTTGCACATAGTTTAAGGCTCTCCTAGATCTAGGAATTGATTGTTATTGAATGTTCGTTTCATTCTTAGTCAAGGGTTAGTTAAAACATTGATTCAAACCTATCAAACTTAGTGACATAATTAAGGACAATAATTAGGGACTTATGTGTAGAGAACTTAGAGAAATTCTAGAAATTAGGATACACATCATTTTAACTTGAAACTTCAAACACTTAAACTTAGTGACATTTACAGCCACTAGGAAAATTTTCACTGGTTTTGGAAGTCATTAAGGCCCTTAATTAAATTTCCTAAGTCCAAATCCTTAATTAAGCCCCAAAACCTTCCAGAAAATGCAATAAATCCATTTTAAACCCTAAAAATATGTCTAACCCCTCTAACTGACCAGAATTCAATCCTTAACTCATGAAAATTAAAAGCCCCTTGATTTGACAGCAAATTAAACCTTAATCTAATTTTAAGTGAAAATCAATATTTTATTAATATAATTAATTAATAATTATTAAAAATTCCAAAAATTTCCCAAACACTTGGGAATCTCTCCTTAGGTCATTCCTGACCTTTGGAGCTGATTTCAAGGAGTTGGGAACTCATTTGGAGCAAAATCACAAGAAGCCCTTTAATTAAACAATTTTGAAAATTCTAATAAATACATAAACTTCAAACCCTCATAACTAATTCAAGAAAAATCCAAATTGAACAAACTCAATCGCATTCTACTCATAATAGGGTCTAATATTTATTAAAAATATTAAATTCCAGAAATCTGTAATATTTCAAACTCTAGGCCAAAACTAGTTCAAAACTTCAAACCTTCGTAATAAAATGTAGAAAAATCCGATTTCAACGTACTTACTGTCTAACTGATCATAGTAAGGTCTAGTTTTTTACTAAAATACAAACATTCCAGAAAACACCCTTAATCAAAAAGTCAATTTTTTGACCCCTTAATTAAATCATTAAAATATTCCAAAATTCATAAAAACTTGAAATTCATTTTAAAACTCCAGAATTCATTAATTAACTTCTAAAATCAGTAATCAACCAATTTTGGATAAAATTCATTAACTTCTGAATCTTAATCAACTTAAGTTACTTAATTATACCGGGTACCACTAGGTAACCCAGGCCTACGAGGTTGTTTACTCAGCCCCAAGGAAGGTGAAATAAACTTCACGGGCCTCGGTGTGAAACAAAGGTGGTTTTCCAACAAATAATTAAATAATTGATTTTAAAAGATTTAAAATATTAATATTTAAATTCTAATTAAAAAAATCCCTTAAGCCTTTCAACCAATCAAACTTGAAACAACTTTAATTAATAATCCTATTTAGGACATATCAAAACCACACGACCTACCTCACACACTTTAGATGTTGTGCTAGGATCACCGACTCTAGTTTTAGGATAGGCCGGTGTTTTACTTTTTCTGCTGTGTGCCGGATTTTTCGTAGCTTTCACTGCATGCTGTTTGCTAGTGTAGAAATTGTTGTGTTTATTTACTTGCTTTCTGCACTCTGTGTTTGATTGTGCGTTAGACCTACCCATAGGCTAGGAATGAAGTCTATATATTTGTGCAATCTTATGCAGGTGGCCATGCTCATATAAGGAGCTGAAAACTAAAGGGGGCAGTTAATAAAAAAAATATATAACTCTTTGCACAGGTACCTGCCGCGCTTAAGACCCCCTTTAAATAAAAAGAGCATGGCCAAGTGTGGCTAAAAAAATGCATTTCAATTTTCTATATTACAACTTCTTGGGATTGAGTATATAACTGTTGATTATTAGGATAACCCTGCAGGATCGAGTCTAGATTTTCATTTTTTAATTGAGATGTAAATTTGATTGTATAAAGGTTGTAATTGTTTAAAATGATTTGAATTTGGGATATTCGATCCAATTTGAATTCCAAAGAGGTGAAGACATCCCTAAAGGGGAGAGTCTTCTTCCATTTGGAAGTCAAATTAGGATCTCTTTCAAATATCCAAAGAGGAAGGATAACACCCCAATTAAAGGGGAGTTTCTTTTCATTTGGGTATCCGGAACCGACGAATCAAGATGTTCGTGAGAAGACGAAGAAATGGACAACGAGAAGAATCCCAAATTTCAAATTCATTTAATTTAGGATTAGAAATCCGGGTTGTAGTCAGTGGTGCCCGGCCACTTTACTTTACTATCATTTCTGTGATGTAATAATAAGTGGCACTTGCCATATGGACATTCAATTTGATATATTTAATGTAGTTGATTTATTTAATTTGATTGCGCATTAGAACTCATATTTTTTTCTAGTCTCTTTATTTGCATGTCGTATTTGGATTGACCTGGAATGCGAATTTAGGCTCCTAGGGTTCTGTCAAAAAAAAATTCTTCTATTTTAATTAAATAAAAATTTTAGGATAAGATAGTAACTCTAAACGGTCCTAAGAAGTAAGCTCGGACTCGCCGAGGGTTTTTCATGCATACATATTATACTTTCTCAACCTTGTTAGGCATCTCCCCGCCTGCGGGTTCTGGCAGGCCACCTGACCTATGAGGGTGCCGATCTGTCAAGGGGATGTTATGCAATCTCTAGGATAAAACCTATTTTCTAAGCCAAAAATTTTAAACTGCTACATACAAATTTTGCATTCAATCGAGTCAATTAGCATGCATCGCATTAGTAACAAATTTAAAGGAGTCTAATATTTAATTGCATCTATTTAGACATCGAATACCCGACATAAGTTAAAGGGGTCAATTAAGGATCTGCTCTAGATGTCGACCCCATTCCTCTAAAATTTTCTAATTAACGTCCCTATCACTCAACATTAAAAGACCGGACTCATATTTTAAAATCGTTTAGGTGGTTTAGCTGGCTCCCCAATCCAGGCCGGGGTAAGACCAGATCCGCATTGCACTAGCTAGGTTCGGGGCACTAATTTCGAGTGCCCAATTTAGATTTAGGTTCCGAGGCTGGCCCGGGCCATAAGACCTCAAATTTCGGGAATTGAATCCCAAATTTCTAATAAAATTGACCACTCAAACTAAAAAAATTCCTTTCAATCAAATATAAGCCCAACACTTAGGATAGATTGGGATGTTTCTGAAGTAATTCAGAATCTCAAAACATTCCCTACTCCTCTTCCTTTGGCTCCGAAAATAAGTGTTCAATCTTGAACCAATCCCCCTTGAAATTCAAACCTTAACTTCCTTTGATATTTAACTTTGAATTCTAAATAAAATTCATATCGCTATTTTAATTGAGAGTTTTCGTAGGAAAATCTCTAATTTTCCTACGATGTAATTAACTACGATGGCTTACGCTCGTAGGAGATTTAGTAACTCAGATTTAATTTTTTAAAATTAAAATTGATATCTTTTAAAACTTCAATTAATTATCTTTGGGAAATTCAATATTCCCAAAAATAATTAAATATTTTCAAAACTATATATACTTAAATGATATTTTTTTAATCAAAACAAAAAATGGCGACTCCGCTGGGGAAAATTTCTCTCTCCATCTTTAATAGTGGTATGAATTTTATTGAATCGGTAGTCTTAACTACCTTTCTCTCTGTTGGTCCCTCTACCCATTTCTCCCTTGGGTGAGTGTGGCCAACTCAATTAAGACATGTGAAATAAGATGTGAGTGTAGGAAACCTCCCTTTAAGTCGGGCTTTGACATTTTGCCTCCAACTTGATTGGTAGAGCGAAAGAGTAAAGCCAAAATCCTTCTGTATATGTTGCAAACTCGCATGCGAACAAATAACTAGCGTGCTAAGTTTCACAATTTACAGAAGACTCTTCAATTTCAAAATCATAAATTTCAATCCTTTAAGTGAAATTCAATCTCTTTCAAAACCTTTCAATCAACTTTAATCGTCGTTGTGATGTGTCTTTTACAATAGTTTATTGTAGTTGAACACATGCAATTCAAACTCTTGATCAAACCTGGATTTTGACATTTCACTCTAAGCTAGTCGGTGTAGTGAAAGAGTCAAGTCTAGGCTTCCCGATTTCCTTAAATTTTTGTTAACCATTTTGTTGAAAATAAAACTCAACATTTTGTGTTTCAAAAAAATATAGGAAAATCATTCAAACCAATTTCAACTGTCGTTGTCATGTGTCTTCTATGACATTCTGTTGTAGTTGAACACATACAATGCAATTCCAAATTTCTCTTGTTAGATCTAGGCTTTGACATTTTACCCCCAAATCCTTTGGTGGGGTGAAAGAGTTAGACCTAATTTCTAAGGATTCTCCTATAATTTTGTAAACCTCTACATTTGAGTGAAATTCAATGTCTTGAATTTCAAAATTTAAAGGATATCCATCCAAATATAATCTCAAGTAAAAATTCAAATCAAACTTTGATTTCGAATAAAATTTCAACCTTAAGTTTAAACTTGATTTTCACCTCAAGCTTAAGTTCAGTTTTGATTTCAAATGCGAGTCCAAACTTTGACATTTTGCCCCAAGTTAATTGGTGTAGCGAAAGAGTCAAGTTCAACTCATCAATTTTATGAACCACCGTGTTTAGTGTAAATTGAACACGATTGAGTTATAAAATTTTGAATAAAATAAATCAAACTTAAAATTCACATTCAATTTCAAATCACTAATTTAAATAACCTTCTTTTAATTCCAGGAAATTGAACACTCAAATGGCTGGGAAACTCGTCTTCTCATTGAATAAAGATGTTCCTGTAGAAGAAATTCTTAATGGCAATTTTAATTCAGTACGAGATAGAATTTCAGAACCTCAAGATTTTAATTAATGGAGAAATAATCTTAGATCTGTCTGTTGGTACTCAAAAGGACTTCCCCTTAGTAGAAATTACTTTAGGGTCAAGAGTTGACTCCCCCATCTCTAAGATTGAGGTCGTTGTCGCCCCTATACCCACTGTACCCTCTGCTCGGGAAGATCAAAACCAGAAGTCAATAACGACAAAAGAGCTACCATCTCAGTCTGAGATCGGGTCAAGTTCTAATACCCCTGTCGTCGGTAGGAAGAAGATGAAGAATTACCTTTAAAGAGCCAGAAAAAGGAATCTTAAGGCTGGAAAGACCGTTGAGTCGGAAGCTTTAGAGAGGTCCGATTTCGAGGCCAATCGAAAGTTCGTTGCTCCTTCTACGTACCCTCTCATTGCACAAAGGAGGGAGGTTATAGAGATGAGAGTGTGATCTTCAATACACCTACTTGACTACTACACAGAAAGACTCAAGCAATAGATAATTGAGCGATCACCAGCAATAGGCCATAGGCCCCCAACTGAGGGTTATGACCCTTCCACTCTACTAGAAAATGTTAAGGCACGTTACTACACGTGTCCCACTACATCATCTACAGAGGAGGAATAGAAACCACTCGGTGTACCACTCTCTTAACTACTAGTCTAGTAGTAATTTGAGAGGAGAAATAATCTAAGATTGTATCAGATAGTGATACCACCAAAATTTAAATTTTGATGGGGTCCTATCGTGATAAATCTTTTGATTAAAGTAATGTCGTGCCTCCTAGGGATAGTGCAGATCCTATAATTGTCTCTTCCTCTAAAGAGATTATAGGAATTCAATTCCATATTGACAAGGGTCTTGCCACCTAGATTTGCAACAATTAAGGAAAAAGCTTTCGGTTTCTCAGGTGTACTAGATCCGGATTTTCAAGATAATTGATTCTTCTTTTTAATGAACATTGACCTCTATCCTAAGTCTTAAGAAGGAGAGAGTTGTAGTTGACTCCATCAAATGTTTGAATACCCCTCCCTCCCACTGCTTTTGTGGGTTGATTTAACTTTTGAATTAAAATCTACCTCAAATTTAAGTCGATTCAGAAATGAAAATTTTATCAAGCTTCTAGCAATTTACTATCTTAATAGGAGATTCACACATGACTAAAATCTATTCAATAATTTTCAAAAGTCAAGTTGATACTCTTTTCAAAAAGATTGGATGTACTTTGAGGATTACTCTTCCTTGTATAAGAGAACGAATTTTCCTCTCTAATACTTGAGATATAATCCCAGCATTCAAAATAGAAAGATCAATCAATTTAAGGTATTTAAAGAAATGAAGCCTCTTCTCGAATTCAATTGAAATTAAAAGATGCGCGAATGCGCCAAGAATCAAGAAATGCACGAAGTGCACCAAAAGTCAAAAGATGCGCAATATGCGCCACCAGAAAAAGAGAAGAAGAGTAAGATGGCTCCCTTCCTCTAAATCCTTAAATCTAAAAAAATCGATCACCTTTTAAATAATTGACTTTGAAAGTCTTGAATCTAGATTCTTCATCATGCAGAAATCATCTATCAAATAGAAGAAAATCGTGCAAGAAAATTGAAAAGATCAAATTTCTTTCTTCAACTTAATCCCTTTGAAGTTAATTTTAATTCAAAATCTGTTTAAGGGAGACCCCAGTTCAGTTTCTACGAAACTTGGTCTGGGTCAACAAAACCTAAATTCTTAAACCTTTTTAAGGTTTGATGGAGTCAACACTACTTCTCACTGCACTTCTAAATTTGTTCCCACATGTCGTTCCGACAGGGTCTATATAGTTAGAGGAATTTTTTTTAATAGAAAGATTGAATCCTCTACTCTTAAAAAGAATTCAAATCATGTCCTTGAGAAATGTGTGTAAGTCCTTACGTGTAGGCATCTTTTCCTTTAAGGCCTTTTCAACAAAATTACACTCTATATTGGGTCCAAGATCGAACCCCATTAGAGGAGTATTTTGTAGTGCTGGAAATTGAGGTTCAAAATCAAACCACGACTGAGCAGAGTGCCCGACTCCAATTTGAGGAGCTCGAGGCCTTGCAGAGCTTTGTCTTCAAGGCTCAATAAAACTCAGAATCGTACAAAGCTTGACTGGTTAAAGCTCGTGATAAGATAGAGCAACTTAGAACCTTCCAAGTAGGCGACTTGGTCTCGGTTCTTCGGATGCATATCTTAGTCTACCGAGAGATTGGTGGAGGAGTTTGAACTAGTACAAGGCTTTCCCCTTGTCGTAGAGACGATCTTCAAGAAAATTTCAAACATTAATTGATCAACCCTGGAGAATGCCACCTGATATTTTTAAATGCTGGGGAGGCTCTTCAGGAAGTACCATGCCAGATGAGTGTCAAAATGTAAAATTAAATAAAAAATCTTCAAATTCAAACAAATCAAAATTCAATCAAATCAAATTCTCCAAACTCAAAATTTAAAATCAAATTAAAAAATCAATTCAAAATCCAGATTTAAAAAATCTTCAGAATTAAATTCATCAAATCAAATTTCAAATTCAAACATTTTTCAAAATCAAATTCAAAATCGACTTTCAAATTCAAACACATTCAAATCCAAAATCAAATAAATTCAAATTTAAAACTTTCAAATCTCAAATTCCAAATTTCAAATCTGATCTGCTATGTAGAGCAAGTTTCCTCTACATACGATCATCCAGACTCGATCCTCTGTGTGAAGCAAGTTTCCTTCACATACGATCATTTCAAATCTGATCCACTGTGTAGAGCAAATTTCCTCTACATACGATCATCCAGACTCGATCCTCTGTGTGAAGCAAGTTTCCTTCACATACGATCATTTCAAATCTGATCTGCTATGTAGAGCAAGTTTCCTCTACATACGATCATCCAGACTCGATCCTCTGTGTGAAGCAAGTTTCCTTCACATACGATCATTTCAAATCTGATCCACTGTGTAGAGCAAGTTTCCTCTACATACGATCATCCAGACTCGATCCTCTGTGTGAAGCAAGTTTCCTTCACATACGATCATTTCAAATCTGATCCGCTGTGTAGAGCAAGTTTCCTCTACATACGATCATCCAGACTCGATCCTCTGTGTGAAGCAAGTTTCCTTCACATACGATCATTCAAACCTGATCATCTGTGTAAAGCAAGTTTCCTTTGCACATGATCAATCCTGACCCGATCATCCGTAGAGCAAGTTTCCTCTACCCATGATCATTCTAGACCTGATTTTATATAGAGCAAGTTTCCTCAATATAAGATCATTTCAAATTTGATTCGTTGTGTAGAGCAAGTTTCCTCTACATCCGATCATCCAGACCCGATCCTCTATGTGGAACAAGTTTCCTCCATATATGATCATCCAGACGTGGTTCTTTGTGTAGAGCAAGTTTCCTCTCCACGAGATCATTCTTTAGTAATGGAGTACGCCCTCAGTGGCACCATCCTAAATTCAAACTCCAGATCCGATCTTTTGTGGGAAGCAATGCTTCCTTCCCACAAGATCATCCAGTTTTCTCTTCCTTAAGGATAAATGTGAGTCATCGTGCTTTCTCTCCTTAGGATTATATCTACTAGTGGCAGAGTACGCCCCTCGTGGCACTACCTTAGTATCAAATTCAAATTCGATCCTCTGTAGTTAGGAATTCTTCCTTTCTATATGATCATTCTTTCCTTCTCTTCCTTAGGGTTTAGGTACTCTTTTCTCTTAGGATCAGATCTACTAGTGGTAGAGTACGCCCTTAGTGGCACTACCCTAGTATCAATTCAATATCCAATTCTCTAGGGTTGGGTTTTCCCTTTCCTTAGAACCAATTCAAAACTCAATCCTCTAGGGTTAGGTCTTCCCTTCCCTTAGAATCTATTCCAAATTCAAACTCAGAGGTTAGGCCACCCTTTCCTTTAGATTCAAAACTCAAATCCGATCCTTTATATTTATGAATTCTCTCTTCTTATAGGATCACCTAGGCTTTCTTTTCCTTTAGGGATAGAACCTTTTCTTCCTTTAGGATTCGACTCGCTAGTGGTAGAGTACGCCCTCTGTGGCACTACCCTAGTATCAATTCAAACCTTGATCCCCCAAGGATAGACTTTTCCTTTCCCTTAGGATCAGAACTCCAGACTTGACCTTTTTCGGTCAATGCCAATATGTGCAATAGAATTTCATTCTATTACACATATTGGCGGTCCATTTGTTGACCTCATTTTTGTATGAGGTCACTAAGGACCTATCCGGACTCCAGATCAATCTAGAATCCATATCCTAGGATTCTGCCAAGCTCTAGACCTTAGGACTTATTTTAGATCCTAGGATCATTCTAGAATTTATACTTTAAGATCTCTTCTAGGCTCTAGAATTCTTTCAAACTCCAGACCCTAGGATCGACTTTAGACCATAGGATTCTTCCTTACCAATCCAGACCTTAGGATCTACTCCAGACCCTAGGACTCTTCTAAACTTCAGATCTTAGAATCTACTCAAGACTTTAGCACTCTCCTAGGCTCCAGATCCTACGATTTTCTTAGACTTTAGGATTCTTTTAGATTCTGAAATTTTGAGATCTATCCAGATCCTAAACTCTTCTAGATTCTAGATCTTAGAATCCTTCTGAATTCTAGAATCAATCTAGATTCAAATCAATTCAAACTGATCATGATCAATCCAAATTTCAAATCCACCTAGCATTAAAACCTATTCGAGCTTCAAATCAATTCCAACCTCAAGTTAATTCAATTTTCAACCTAGATTTCAAACCTATTCGAATTTCAAACATGTCTAAACCCTTAGGCAACTCAATTTCTGATTCAAACTTTGATCCATACGTCCAATCAAACTTTTATCAATCTATATATCCCCTAAATCAATTCAAATTCATGACCTAAACATTTCTTAATCATTGATCGATGATTTTGGTCAAATTCTTCTACTCTTAGTTAAATATCTATGCATCTTCAATCAAGCCATTAAGATTTCATTCAAACAGCCATTTGTAATCCCTCCATGCCACCTAGGCAGTCAAACTGACTGTTGACCAGTCAAACTGGTCAACAAACCCTTAAAACTCCTTTAAATGATTAAGTTCATATGATTAAGTTAATCCTTTCAAACCCACCCCACTCCAGCAGTCCTAATCATATTCTGGAAGTTTCCTAAGCTCCTAATCCCTAGATTTGAAAGTAACCAGCCCAAGTGGTCCCAAAGCCCTTGTGAGACCAATAAGACCTCTCCACATGGATGTCCTTGGGCTGTCCTTGATCCCAGCTTTCCAACCACTCCAGGGGCAGGTGGCAGCCATCCAGAGATGCAATCAAATGATCCTAGCCGTCCAATAGACCTAGGGCTGCTTGAATAGGGTAGAATCTCATGTTGAGCCGCATTCATTGAAGCCATACTCTCTCTCCACTCGAGCCATCCCAAAACCCAGAAGTCTTTTCGTTCGAGCTTTCAAAGACTTCAAAAAACATTCCCAACACCAAATCCAGAACTTGGAGGTCGCCGGCGGCGAGTTTTCGGCCAAGCCGAAGGCCAAATCCGTCCCAAGCTCGAGGCCCTCAATCCAGGCGTTTTCGAGCTGAGGTTTCTTCTACAAAGTGGAGCGTGGACAGCCTACAAATGCAACACACCTTTAAACGGATTAATCCATCCATTAAATGAGGTATAAATCGAAACCCTAGATCTAGGAACACTAGTTTAAATAGCCTTTTGTAAAGCTCGTTTTAAGCCATAAATTTAAATCCCCATTAATGCTCTTCATAAGGGCATTCTCCATTTAAAATTTCAAGTTAAATTGTCTAGCTAATCGAGAGAACGAGTCGTTTTACTTGATCTGGACTTTGGGCTCAGGACGTGCATGATCTGTACGTTTTCTAGGCCGTTGATCACACGATCAACGGCCCAGATCAAGCTGTCCCGCCGCTTTTTCTAACCAGGCTTTCGACCTAACGGGATAGTTCTCTCGTCCGGCGACATCATGACCCTTAATCCAGAACCGCGGGATCAAACTCGACCGTTCGATCCCGTTTGATTGAGATCGAGCCCGTAATCGGATCCTAGCCGCTAGATCAAACCGCGCGCGATCTAACGGCTCAGCTCGATGCCGAGCTGGATAAGTGAGCGGGGCCCACTTGACCGCCGCCGTGTGTTCTCGAGCGGCCATGTGGCATTTCCGCCGCCATTACCTGTTAATCAGGGTTTTAATTAAAGATTAAAACCATTTAATTACCAGAACCTTCAAAAAAATATTAAAAACTAAATACTTTTCAGAAAATTAAGTATTATATATCAGATTGTTCATATTTTCAAGACCTTCAATTTAAAAATAAAATTACTTTAAAATAAGCTATATATTTTTGAGTAATTTTAAATATTGATTTTTTGACCATTTTAATTATTATTCGATTAAAATAAATCCAAACTTTCAAAAAAAAAATTTAAATTTATTTTTAAATTATTTTAAATAATCAGAGGATCTCTCATTGATATATTAAAATAATTTTGATAATATTTTTAATTATCTTATTTTAAAATATTTATTTATGTATATATGAGTTTTATCTTTTATATATATACATATATAGATCTATTTTAAAACCTATTTTTAAAACTATATGAATTTAAATCTTTACCTTTGAGAGATTCATTGAGATTTTAAATCTAGATTAAGCATAATTGAATTGAATTAATGGGGATTTGATTAGTAAGTAATCATGATTTGATTGTTCACTAATCTCATCGTTATTTATTTGCATGCTTAGGATACACACACTTGCACATAGTTTAAGGCTCTCCTAGATCTAGGAATTGATTGTTATTGAGTGTTCTTTTCATGCTTAGTCAAGGGTTAGTTAAAACATTGATTCAAACCTATCAAACTTAGTGACATAATTAAGGACAATAATTAGGGACTTATGTGTAGAGAACTTAGAGAAATTCTAAAAATTAGGATACACATCATTTTAACTTGAAACTTCAAAAACTTGAACTTAGTGACATTTACAGCCACTAGGAAAATTTTCACTGGTTTTGGAAGTCATTAAGGCCCTTAATTAAATTTCCTAAGTCCAAATCCTTAATTAAGCCCCAAAACCCCTCTAAGCTCTCCCTCTTGCTTCTATATCACAGTCCCTCTGGATAAACTCTAAACCAAAGATTATTTCAATAGTTATTTAGAGATTGTTATATAAAGAGCCTCTCAAAAGAACCCTAATTTTTATTTCGCTGTTTGTAACTTGATTTTGTCGTTCATGATCGAAGTATCTCTTGTCATACATTAGCTACTCAAAATAGCCCTTTCCAGTAGGTTGAATGTAATTGCCTCTATATGGATCTCTAGTTCAAAGAGAAAGTCAGGTTGATTCATCCAGTATTATACAAGTTGTTGTCTGGATGATAGTAATAAATTTTTGACTTTCTCTTAGTACGATGCTGGAGTGCCTTTTCTCCCAAATTCAACTTCTCTTGTCTTCTCACTATGTTCGTTGGTATTTAATCCTGAGCTCTCCCCTCACTCGCGCCCTCCCTCCCTTACATCCATGATTAGTTGGAATAATTTACTGCTAATCATCTGATTTGACATGCTGGAAATCCGCTTTATCATATCAGACATGTTCTCTATTGTACCCTAGATGAGCAATCATTGATCAGATATGGCTAATGATTATATTGTATTATGTTTGTTACCATAATTGTTTCTACTAATCAAGAGATTAATTTAGGAATGATTGTCTCAAATCATCTAGGATGATCAATATCATCCTGTACATTTTACACAAAATTTGAAAATTAAAATATTTCCTAAATTATGATTTAAAATATTTCCTAAATTATGATAGGGATCGTCCATTATGATTAGTTTAATCACTCTAAAAATTGGGATGCCTAATTAGTGTTTCTATTTTTTACTAATCATCAAGTATGATTTTAAATCATCATATAAGATTAGGTCAAAAATAGAGAACTCTCTATCCCGCCAAATTTCTCCCCTGAGTGTGTGTGTAAAGTCACTTAGCTTGGGGTTCACCAGTACATGACTTGACTAAAGAAAAGTAAAAAATTCATTGAATTTGAAGTTATAAATTGACTAAACCCTAGTCTACTTGATCTTGAGCTAATTTGCTTGCATGTGATCTTGTGGACAGGAAAAATTAGTAAGCAGGGCAAGCAAAAAGATATGTAATAAGAGTAAGGATAAAGATACAAAAATATTTTTCATAATCAAAATCATTATACTTTGATCTAGATTTACAACAATTTCCCCATTTTTGATGATGTTAAACATTATTGTTAAAAATTTTAGATCAAGTAAGGAATTTTTTTTTAAACTATAGAAAAAGAAAATAAGACAACAAAATAGTAATAGAACAGAACACATTCCACTTAAAACATAGTCAAACAACATACTACTCCTTTTCACATCACGAAAAAGAGGAAACATGAAAAATATTAAAAAAAAATAAAATATAGAAATGAGCACTAGTACAAACACAGAACTAAACACTAACAATCTAGTAGAAAGAAGAACCCTGATTAGGTGGAGGTGGTGGTGGTGGATACTGAAACTAATAATGGTGAGAGCTAAATTGCTTTCCAAACCAGGTCATATCCTAGTCATGCTGCACCTGCTACTAGGCTACATAGTTTTCAAAATGAGCAACATCTGTTGCATGTTGCTACTCATGAGCAACTATGTAGGAGTCAAACCTAGCCTCCCACTGGTCAAACCCACAACAAGCTGATCTAGTTGTGACCGCTGCTAGAGAGGAATAGGTTTAGGAGTGGGTGTTGGAGCTTCATTATGTTCATCTGCTTCTAAGTAGTGAGCTTGATGGAGAGAAGTACTTTGGATAACATGGAAGGAAGTGTCTGATTAGAAGATTTGGAACTGATCCAGTGGTGTAGGAAATTAGAATTTGTACTTAGATTCGATAACAAATGCTATGATGTGTCCTAATGCTATATTTGGAATTCTTTTATGTTTGGGGTTTCTAATGCAAGACAAGTTAGAATGAAATAGAATTAGAAGACCAGCTGCATTAAATTCAATATGGTCCCTTAGGAAATAGCTTGCAAGAGAAAAGACAAGAGTGATATTAAGTTAATCACCCGCTTTAGGAATGATAAAATTTTTGGGAATATGTTGGATGATGCATGCATTCTATCCTAAAGTGCTGACCTGGGAAACATAGAAGTAGTTGTTGGATCCTTTAAAAGTGGTGTTAACGGGGTCTAGTCAAATTCATGATTTGAAACCAAAATGTGAACTTTTTTTCCAATAGTGAATAAATTCAGAAAAGCATGAAAGTCTTCGTATGTGATTTCTAATGGATTCCTATTGATATACGAATGATGGATAGCACACTCATTATTAATTCATAGGCTAGCAAATAACTCTAATAGTAGTTTAGAATTAAAAAGGATATGCTAGAGTGAGAATAAAGTTTAGAGTTATATGAGTAAAAAGGGGTAGTACTTGGAAATGAAGTTCCTCTTGATTTAAGATTTTGGAGGGTGTAATTCTATCCTCCTTATATCTATTATAAGCATCTTCATCAGATGCCTCAGCAAATTGTGGATTAACTTACTATCGAGAGTAACTCTCTACAATTTGACGCGATCACTTTTCTCCTGTGATTGCAAATGATCATATTATAGAGGAGGATGAGTCTTGAAGAATTGGAGTGAAGAAAATAAGGGATTTTGGCTGTTGGATGTGCAATAATGGATCAGCCTAATAGCATTCAAATCGTCCCACTGTTTCTATCATATGGATCATCCGTGATGAAATTAGGATTGTCTAGTATGATTACCAATAATTGACTCAATCCAGTCATTAGATGTGTTGTGATCGAAGAGGTGTATTTTAAACAAATCATATTAGATTATGTAGATTGTCCAGGATAATGTGAACAAAATAGATAAATTATAGGATATGGAAGGTGATGATCATGAATTTTTCAAGACAAAAATAAAAATACGAAAGAGCAAAAAATAACACAACAAATAAAAAAAATCAAACAAGAATGAAAAAAAAAAGAATATATTTTTTGAATTGATCAACTCTAGCAAATGATAAACTTCCCTTGTGATTGGATTAAAAATCAATAAGAAATAAATTAACTATGATGAAATTGAAAAAGATGGAAAACCAATTTTGTTAACCATAGCTCAGGCTCCTTACATGTTAAAAATCTTTTTTAAGACAAAAATCTAATTTAGAAAAGAAATCAGATAATATAAGTGATCTATTCAAAACTTCATTTCCAAAAATATCTGATAGAATATATGGAAAAATAATTAAGCTAAATCATGAGTTTCAAAAAAGGTGTTTTTTTTTAAGGATGCATATAGCATTTAAAATGAAAAACTATTACAAACTAGAAAGCAAAAGACCAAAGTAAGCCCTTCAAAACAAACATAACAGATATAAGATCTACTAATTCCCATTTTAAATCCATTAGGGTGATTGGGATACAAAATATTAAAACAACCTAAAAGGTTGATTAGTATCCTAGAGTTCCCAAGAGATGAAAAATGAAAACTATTAAGAATATCATATGACATTACGATAACTTCAAAAAAGCAAACAAGATCTACTAAAACAACAAAATAAAACCATAAAACTAAAAGATAAGACTATAAAGAACTACACTAAAAATAGCTTCTTCAACTCCACTTTTAGAAGTATGACCATAACATAGATTGAGCATCTCCTTCCCAAGATCAGATAAAGACTGATCTTTTTTGTAGTATAAGAATAGGTTGAAGAAATATGCATCAATTGAGGTAATGCAAACTTCTTTTTCCATATCCACATCACTTAAAGAAATGGAAGAATTTCTCCTAAAAGCTCTATCTGCCTTCCAATCCGCATAAAACTTCATCCAGAGATACTATTGAAGTTGTTACGTCCAAAAGGCTTAAAATCAGTTTTCCTTTTCCTAGGAAAATCTTCAATGGGACCTAGGAATTTGAGTTGTTTATTGCTTTTATGTTTAATGATTCCCAACTTTATCTCTTTATTGTCATCAAGGACACAAGAATCTAAACTTATCTTAGAAATCTTAGGAGAGGACAAATCCTGAGATCCCATTTTAGCAACAATGTCAATACTTTCTTGTTCACATTCCAGTACAACAACAACAGGGAAAGGAGCCATAGGATCCAACCCCTCCATACGAGAACTGCTGATTTTCGGCTTAGAAAATTTTTCCAGCCGATTTATTAACAACAACAATGGCTTTTGATTCCAAAACTAAATCAAAGTTGTTTTTTTTACCTTCATATGAATCAACCAGTTTATCCTGAGCAAGGACCATATCAGTAAATGCAGAATTATGGATTCTTTTTTCACTTTCTCCAACTACAACCAAATCAGCTTTAACACTAAAATCTTTATTGAAATTTGAGACAGGTACATCATTTCTTTCAACCTCTATAGCCATATTACTCACTATGCTTTGAGATAAAGCATTAATGAAAATGGTAGAATCCTTCTCAACACCATTATTTTCTAGAATATTTAATAGCCTGTCCTCAATCAAGTCAAGATTATCTTGAGATAGAATATCAAATCTGTTAGCAATAACAGCCGAATCTGGAAGCTTCATAGAATCCAAGTTCTTCCCAACCTTTCAAACTTTTTTACTATTTTTTTTAATTTCACATTCAACCTTGGACCATATATTGTTTCTGATTTGCCAACATTCCTTTCAAATGTCTTCTCAACCATATCAGCCTTCTCATAATTCTTCACTTCTAAAAGGCCACTAACATTTTCAGTAATTTTGCCATCCAAACACTCCAGAAGAACATGCCCTATCTTACCACAATTAAAACAAAAAGAAAAAAATCTTTTCATATTCCACATTATGAAAGAGTTTTCCATATATGCCTTCAATCATAAACTCCATGAGATAATTTAGAATCCAGATTGATACGCACGCAAGCTCTTACAAACTGTCGCCTTCCCCATTTGAACATATTTCCATCAAGAAACAAAGGAGTCCCTATCTTAGAGACAATTTTTGTAGCATTCACCTCATCCCAACAATGAAGAGGTAGATGAGGTAACAAAATCCAAATTGGAGAAGATAGACCTTTCAAGGACAATGGTGAAAACTTAGGCGACCATTTGTCTAAACCAATTATATGTCCTCCTACATACCATGGTCCTCCACTAACACCTCCTCCATAGCATGGAATGAATGGAAGGAGCACAACATCCAATCAAGACCCAAATAAGTAATATTAAAGTTTCCAAATTTACTCCAATGATGCCTTAATTCTACACTACTAAGGGAAAAAGGAACATTTCTACCAAACACCTTTACCACCAAAGATTTTTGTAAAAAATAAATATTACTCGCATTCCTTTTCACTGTTTAATTTCACAAAACCATCATCTTCTCCATTGCAAGGATTGGGTTCCAAGTTAATAACTCTAATATGATGATTTTTCCTCCAAGCGTTCTCTGAATTGCTAAAAGGAGAAACTTTATGTTCAGAAACTTTTTCCATATTATCTGGCACCACTTCCTTTTGAATACTCGAAGCATCAAAATTTGAAATATAATTTGAATTCCCTGAAATCTCGCTTTCCTAATTATCCGGTACATAATTATTCAAAATCGATTCACGTTAAAATTCAAACCAGAAGATGTAGATGCTTCACAATCATTTATTTTGTTTTAAAAACCAGAAACCAAATTTATTGGAGGTGATGCAAGAACACATCTTGAAGAAGACATCTTCTCCTTATCACAATTGATCAGAGGAGATTTACCCATACCATCCACATAAATAGGAACTTTAACCGGAGAAATACCACCTTCATTGACTATCAACGAATGTTGCTTCATCCTTGTGATTCACAAATCATCTCAAACTTCGTTGTTTCTACCTTTGGTTCCCCAATGAAGGTTAGGAATCCTAGTAGAATGGGGAATGGAGGTGTTCTTATCATCCATACTACATGACTGGCGACCCTCCGCCACCATAACTAAGTTCAGCAGGTTAATCAGAAGTAGGAAATTTGAAAACAATAAGTGTTTCTCTCACTAGAATCCTGGATGCTCTCTCACTAGGAAGCTAATTCAAAAAAGGTGTTTGAAGTTATATAATTGCACATGAATTCTTCTAATATTTAAAAGTTTAAAAGAGAATGAATCTTATTTTTGTGGGCTCATTTTGTGTATTTTTTTTAATTCTCCGGTGCACTTTGCATATCTTTTGTTTTATGATATATTTTGATATATCTTGTAATTACTTGGCAATCATTGTACATATTTTCATTTTTTTTTAGCTCACTTTATGCCTCTTGTCAGTTTTTGCAAGTTAGCTTCCTTTCAACACCTTTAAAGACTCTCGTTTGTGAGAACAAGGCCAAAAAACAAAAAATTCCTAAGGTAATTTACTCAGCTTCAATAGTAAACATGAAAACTGAGTTCTATTTTCTACTAGACCAGTAGACTAAGGACTGTCCTATGAATTGATTGTTGCAAACCTATTTTCATGACCAGTGTTTTGATGATTGACAAACACTATTGATTCTCTTGGACTACTTATTTCTTCTAACTTTTCAGGAATCGAAGATCGGATGAACAGACGAAGCCAGTTCAGGATTACATAGGTTTAGGGTTTAGTCAGTCTGTACTTTTGTTTTTCACCTCTTGAGTCTACTTGTAATGGTCAAAGAGACTGATGCTAAGTAACCCTACACACACACACACACTTGAGAGAATTAGAATTTTTGTTTTTACTCATATCGGCCAGGACAATATTTACATTGTCCTGGACGATCAGGCTTAAAACAGAAAGTCTAAATATGGATTCTTAATTATGGACATTAACTATCGGCCGGGATTTTAGGGTTTCTCGTCCGTGGAAGGGTTGGTAGAGGTAAAGAGTTAGCTTTTGGCTGTGGTTCTCTGCCTGCTTCAGGAGGAAGCAAAAGGAGAAAGGTTCTCTGCCTTGCCGGGGTGGCAAAAAGGAGGTTCTTGTAAAGGCTTCTCCGCCTAGCTGTGGGGGCTAAAGGAGAGTCACGTTTGTAGTGCAATACTCGGAGGGAGCCTCCGGGGAGTGGACATAGGTCGATTTGACCGAACCACTATAAATTTCTGTGTTCTTGTTTCTTGCTTCCGCACTTTTAATTCCGCATTTATTTTTGTGGTGTGATTTTGGTTTATGCGATTTTTATTCTTTGTGAAAAGAAATTTTAAAATACCAATTCACCCCCCTCTTGGTTATCTTGGGCCAGTTCTATAGGGCTTAACATCCCTAACGAACTTTCAAGTGGTATCAGAGCAGGATTCATAAAAATTAGTTTGAAAACTTTTTGAATTTTGATCCATGGCTAATCTTGGGAATCGTAACACTACTGAAGGTTATTCAATTACACAACCACCCTTGTTTGACAACTTACCATTTGATTTCTAGAAAACCCGCATGTCAACGTTTTTATAATCAACTGATTATCGCATGTGGATGCTTATCAAAGAAGGTTATTCTCCACCTTCTCGTGAAATTAATGGGGTTAAAACTGAAAGTTTCTTTTACTGAATGGACTTTTGATGAACGAGATTTAGCTCAATTAAATGCAAAATGTTTGAACTATTTTTTCTGTGCTTTAAAATATGAGGATTACATGCGTGTCTCCACTTGCAAAACTGGAAAAAAGATTTGGAATAAATTATGCATCACCTATGAAGGTACTAATGAAGTTAAACAATCTCGTTTGAACATTCTCTTGCATGACTACGAACTTTTTGTATGAAACCTCATGAATCGATTTCTAACTATATTAGGTTTACTTAGATAGTTACTTCACTGCATGCACTAGGAAAAGAACTTTCAAACTATGAAAAAGTAAACAAAATTTTGAGATGCTTGCCTTCGTCATATGATGATAAAATCACTGCAATCATTGAATCTAAGGATTTGAACACCTATTCTATTGATAACTTACTTGGCTCACTCATTGCTTATGAGCAAGGGGTGAATCAAAGAAATCTTGATGCAGATGAGAAGAAAAAGGAGAAAATAATAACACTGAAGGCGCACAAATCAGATTTTGAATCTTTCGGGTCTGAAAGCGATGAAGTTGCCTTCATCACAAGGCAATTCAAAAGCTTTCTAAGGAAGAAACAAAAGCATCATCAAAATTGGAGAAAAGGTAAGGATCATAAACATGTTAAAGGATCTTCTGATGTTGTTTGTTTTGAATGCAGGAAGCCTGGACATGTGAGAACTGATTGCCCTACGCTTAAAGATCACTCAAGCAAAGGAAAGGGTGAGGAGAAACCTAAGCCAAGGAAGGACAAGATGAGAGTACAAAAAGCATTTTGGGCGGATTCAGCATCGGATTCATCAGAGACAGAACCAGAAGATGAGACATCAAAATTGTGCTTGATGGTAGACAACAATCCTGATCAAGAAGAGGTATGTGAACTTTACTACGATCAACTTCTTGAAGTTTCAGAAAAAATTCATGCATCATATAGGAAATTAAAGAAAACACATGCTATCTTGAAATTAGAATTTTTAAATCTACAAAAAGAGCATGAAATTTTGATTAAAGACCATCAAACAATTGATTCAAATCATATGACTTTACTTGATGAATTTGATGAGTTAAATAAAAATCATTGTGAGTCAGTTGAATTGCTTGATGCATTAAAAGTCTCACACACATCACTTGAATCTAATTTTAAGAAGTGTAAGGAGATGGAGAAAAATTTAAGGATTGAAAATGAAGTTTTAAAGAGCACTAATTTGAAGATTCAAAATGATTTAGAAGCATGTAAGAAAACTAGGATGACACCTACTTTTGATCAATTGCCAAAACCTAGGAAGAGACATTATAACTCAAACCACTTAAGAAATCCCTTTCCTAGAGTTAGATATTTTTCATGTGGCATGCTAGGACACATCTCACACACTTGCACAATTCACCATAGTACACATTGGGCGTGGAGACCTAAGGTGCATGATCCACAGCATACCACACATGCATTGCATTCTTCTCTTCATAAGAAGGAACCTAAACCTACTTGGGTTCCTAAATCTAACATTTGGTAATTTTGCATTAGAGCTCTCACAAAAGGCCTCGTGAGAGTATGTGGTACCTGGACAGTGGATGCTATCGACATATGACTGGTGATGCCAGCCAGTTTGTTGTACTAGAGTCCAGGACTGGAGGCAAGGTTACTCTTGGAGACAACACCACTAAGAAGGTGGTAGTAGCAGGTATAATTGGTAATTCCAAGAACCTTATGATTGAAAATGTTTTGCTTGTAGATGGATTGAAGCACAACTTGCTCAGCATCAGTCAATTCTATGACAAAGGCTTCATCGTGCAATTCTTTGCAAATTCATGCATTGTAAGTTTAAGTAACAACACTATTTTGCAGGGAAAGAGGATCAACAACGTCTACATGCTTGATTTAAATAACATTGAATGTGCTGCTTCTTTTTTCTTAAAAACTGTGATTGATGATTCTTGGTTGTGGCACAGGAGGATTTGTCATGCAAGTATGAAAATTCTTAGGAAAGTGACCCAAAAGGACCTTGTTAGAGGTGTCCCCAAACTTAAATTTTCAAAAGACCACCTTTGTGATGCCTGTCAACTAGGAAAGCAAGTCCACTCCACTTTTCACCCCATTAAGGACATTAGCACCTCTAGAAGTCCTTCACATGGATTTGTTTGGACCCATTAGCACTGCCAGCCTGGGAGGGAAAGTCTATGGTTTTGTGATTGTTGATGACTACTCGAGGTTCACTTGGACTAGATTTCTTTCACATAAAAATGAGTCTTTTAAGGAGTTTAAAACATTTTCTACTTGGATTCAGAAAAAGCTAGGTTGTGAGATTTTGACCATCCATAGTGATCATGGGAGAGAGTTTGAAAATGAAAGATTTGGAGATTTTTGTGAGGACAAGGGGATTAGCCACAATTTTTCAGCCCCTAGGACCCCTCAACAGAATGGGATAGCTGAAAGGAAGAATCAGACCTTGGTGGAAGCTGCTAGAGCCATGCTTGCTGAGTATTCACTTCCAAAATACTTTTAGGTTGAAGCGGTTAACACAGCTTGTTATGTGTTAAATAGGGTGAATGTTAGAGCCAAGTTAGAGAAGACACCCTATGAGATCCTTAAGGGTAGAACACCCAATCTTTCCCATCTTCATGTCTTTGGTTGTTAGATTTTCATTCACAATAATGGGAAGTCTCACTTGGGAAAATTTGATCCTAAATCTCATGAAGGAGTATTCTTGGGATATTCTAGTGTTGGGAAGTCTTTTAGGGTGTTTAACAAGAGAACTTTGATGGTGGAAGAGACAACCCATGTAGTTTTTGATGAGTTTGATCCTAAGAAACATAGAGTAGAAGATGATGATGTTGGAGAGATTACAAGTGGAGTAGAAAATTCAGGGGAGGGGAGAGAGCACCAAAGTAATGAAGGAGTAGGAGAAGTCACCCAAGGAGTAGAAAATTTTGATGAAAGGGGTGAACCTTCACACACTTTGCCTAGAGATTGGAGATACTCTACAAGTCACCCCAAGGATTTGATGTTAGGAGACCCTTCTAGAGGAGTGAAGACTAGAAATGGACTTAGGAAGGAGGTGAACCACTCTGCCTTTATCTCTATGACTGAACCCACCACCATTAACCAAGCCCTTACTGATGAGTTTTGGATTTTTGGAATGCAAGAAGAATTGAATCAATTTATTAGGAATGATGTTTGTGAGCTTGTGGAAAGACCTAAGGGACAAAGTGTAGTTGGGACAAATTGGGTCTTTAAGAACAAGGTGAATGATTCAGGAGTGGTGGTAAGGAATAAAGCAAGATTGGTGGCTTAGGGGTACAATCAAATAGAAGGGATAGACTTTGAGGAGACTTTTGCCCCTGTAGCTAGATTGGAAGCCATTAGAGTGCTATTAGCCTTTGCCTATTATAAAGAATTTAAGCTTTTTCAAATGGATGTCAATAGTGTCTTTTTAAATGGGGAAATAAAAGAAGATGTGTTTGTAGAACAACCCCCAGGTTTTCATAGTTCCCAATTTCCAAATCATGTTTTTAAATTAAAAAATGCTTTGTATGGTTTAAAGAAGACACCAAGAGCTTGGTATGAGAGGCTTAGCACATTCTTACTAGAGAGGGAGTTTTTCAAGGGGAGCGTAGACACCACCCTTTTTCTTAGGAGAGTTGGAGATGATTTACTCATTGTTTAGATTTATGTGGATGATATACTCTTTGGATCTTCTAATAAGAAATTGTGTGATGAGTTCTCCAAAATAATGAGTAGAGAGTTTGAGATGAGTTTGATGGGAGAGTTGTCCTACTTTTTGGGGTTTAGCATAAAATAATTGGAGGATGGAACCTTTTTAAATCAAACAAAATACATAAAGGACATTTTGAAGAAATATGAGATGGACAAAGCTAAGCCAATAACACTCCCATGACTTCTAGTGCTCCATTGGATAAGGACCCAAGTGGTAAGTCTGTTGATCAGAAGAAGTATAGAGGCATGATTGGATCTTTACTTTACTTGACTGTGAGCTGACCTGATATCATGTTTAGTGTTTGCCTTTGTGCTAGATTTCAAGCTGACCCTAAGGAGTCTCACCTGATTGTTGTTAAGAGAATTTTTAGATACCTTTTGGGGACACAAGGCTTAGGAATTTGGTACCCTAGACATAGAACTTCTTTTGAGATTATTGGTTTTTCTAACTCTGATTTTGTAGGATGCAAGGTGGATAGAAAAAGCACTTCTGGAACTTGTCAATTCATTGGACAATCTTTGGTCTCTTGGTCTAGTAGGAAGCAAAACTCTGTTGCACTTTCCACTGCTGAAGCTGAATACATCGCTCTTGGAAGTTGTGTGGCCCAAGTCCTTTGGTTAAAACAACAGGTATTGGATTTAGGATTACCTGTAGGCACCATCTCAATCTTTTGTGACAACACTAGTGCCATATTCATCTCTAAGAATCCTATCCAACATTCAAGGACTAAACACATTGACATTAGGCATCACTTCATTAGAGATCATGTGACTAAGGGAGACATTGAGTTACACCATGTGACAACTGAAAACCAACTGGCGTACATCTTTACTAAACCACTGGCCTTCGACACTTTCAGTTCTTTAAGGACCAGATTGGGTGTGATTGACATAAATGCATGAAACTTGATCTTTTAGTTATTTTCTTTTGCTTTTGTTTTCTATTTTTTTTTCTCTTAGCTTTTTGGTGTGTTTTATTTTTCTTTCTTTTTACATAGTCTTCAAAATCATCGCTGATATGATATTATATTCCTTATCCTTACTTTTGAAAATTTGTAGTCAATGTATTTTTCATCTCCTAATCTCTTAGATGGTAGAAATATTTTATGATTGTGTCTCCTTCTCTAACCTATTTTAGTGGCATAGTTTTCTTTTCTAATAAAAAATCTATCTCAAAGTAAAAAATTGTTTATAAAATTAAGAACTTTTTTAAGCTTTCTTAAACAAATCTATCTTGTAATTATAATGTTTAAAGTTTTTTGTCACATCAAGATCCCTCGTTACTCTTGTCCTTGATTATTAACTCTGTTTGTGGTAATTCTTTATTATGTTAGAGAGAGAGCTCCTATTCTCTAAATCTAAGAAGATATACTCAGAACTAAGATTTTTTAAGAGGTTATAAAAGAGAATGTAGCTTGCAAAATCAAAAAAAAAAAAATTTGGCCAATGATGCCAACAAAAGAAGCGCATGATGCCAAAATTGAAAAACTATAAAAAGATGTGCAAAGCACCAACTCATTTGACAAGAGGCATAAAATGAGCCCACTCAAAAGCAAGTTATTCTCTCTTTTTAAATCTTTTAGAACTTAGAAGTTTTCGTTCTCAAAGGCTTGATTTCGATTGTTTTTCAATCGTGACAAACTTACTTTGCTTCATTATTTTTAAAGAAAGTTTTTTTCTTAAGCCAAATGATGGATGGATTTTTTTTCATATCCAATTAATTCCTTGAGTTAGGTCATTGATTTCAAAAGACGATTCTACCCTATGAAAATGTCTGAGCTAAGGGTAACCATGATTGGATATTCTACTATTCTATGGATTGATGAGATTATTAACACATTAGCTCACAAGTTTTTAAATAAATCACATAGAATACTATATCATTTTCATGCCTTGGCCAAAAAAAAAGGGGGATTTTGTGATTTGCTATTGTTCTTTTGTGTTCCCTCTTTTTTGATATGTCAAAAGGGGGAGAAGCTTATGATGTTCTTTTTTTGTCGATCCTGAACTTTTACTGCTAATTAATTTTGCAATGTTTTGCCATCATCAAAAAGGGGGAGATTGATGCAAACCTATTTTCATGACCTGTATTTTGATGATTGACAAACACTATTGATTCTCTTGGACTACTTATTTCTTCTAACTTTTCAGGAATTGAAGATCGGATGAACAGACGAAGCCAGTTCAGGATTGCGTAGGTTTAGGGTTGAGTCAGTCTGTACTTTTGTTTTTCACCTCTTGAGTCTACTTGTAATGGTCAAAGAGACTGATGCTAAGTAACCCTACGCACACACACTTGAGAGAATTAGAATTTCTGTTTTTACTCATATCGGCCAGGACGATATTTACATCATCCTGGACGATCAGGCTTAAAACAGAAAGTCTAAATATGGATTCTTTATTAAGGCAGCCGACATTAACATATCAGCCTAGATGATACGTGTATCGGCGAGGATGATAAGCTCAAAACAGAAAGAAGTTACCGCCATAGACAATTAACGTATACTGTATTTTTAAATTATCGGCGAGGACGATCTTTGATCGTCCTGGACGATATTCACAAATTATGCCTTAATTAATCAGGAAATCAAGGGAGTAATCAAGGATGATTGATACGATCATATCATCCTGGACGATCACAGGATCGGCCAGGACGATCTTTTCAAAAACCATGGTTACTTTAGGACGATAAATATCGGCCAGCTCGAATTCAGGGCGATGCTCTGGACGATTTTCCTCTGATTTGAACTGATCAGCCAGGACGATCGTGAGATCAGCCTAGACGATCAAGCCAATTTTCAATCATCCAGTTTTGCATCCAGGGCGATACTCTGGCCGATCTTCTGAGTTTTGTATTGATCGGCCAGGCCGATGTCCATATCGGCCTGGACGATATTGTCGGCAACTTGCAATTAATGAGCTCCTTTGAAGCTCTTCTATTTAAGAACTCTTGTTCAACATTTTAGATGACCTTTGGCTGCTGCCTTGACCTAAGAAGGCCTTGAGTAGAGAAAGAGAGAGTGGGAGAGAGAGAGAGAGATCTTGTGAGGGGATTCACAAGGGTTGCTTCAAGGATCGCTCTGCTTCTTCTTCGTCTAGAGTTTCTCATCCGTGGAAGGGTCAGTAGAGGTAAGGAGTTAGCTTTTGGTTGTGGTTCTCTGCCAGCTTCAGGAGGAAGCAAAAGCAGAAAGGTTCTCTGCCTTGCCGGGGTGGCAAAAAGGAGGTTCTTGTAAAGGCTTCTCCGCCTAGCTGTGGGGGCTAAAGGAGAGTCACGTTTGTAGTGAAATACTCAGAGGGTGCCTCTGGGGAGTGGACGTAGGTCGAGTTGACCGAACCACTATAAATTTCTGTGTTCTTGTTTCTTGCTTTCGTACTTTTAATTATGTATTTATTTTTGTGGTGTGATTTTGGTTTATGCGATTTTTATTCTTTGTGAAAAGAAATTTTAAAATACCAATTCACCCCCCCCCTCTTGGTTAGCTTGGGCCAGTTCTATATGGCTTAACATCCCTAACGAACTTTCATTGATAAGTTATAAAAGTGCTTTATCTATTAACTTAACATCCCACAAAGTTTGAATCATAATATTATAAGATTTAAAAATAGGTACTATGCCTAGGATACAATATTCTTAAGTTAGGGGTTCCTAAGAGATACCTAATAATTCTCTTAATAGCTGTCAAGTGAGACTCTTTTGAATCAAACTAAAATCTAGCAAAGAGATAAATATTAAACTTAATAGCATGTCTTCAAAAAATAAAGTAAAGATGTGATCCAATTATTTATCTATATTTTTTTATCAACAAATTTTTTATTTGAATCCTTATATTAAGACTTGAACTGTTGGGAGTATTGATTGTCTTGGCTTTATCCATTTCATATTTTTTAAGGATATCCTTAATATATTTTGATTAACTAAGGAAAGTTTCATCATCTTTCTGCCTTATTCTAAACCCCAAAAAGTAAGTCAATTCTCCCATTATACTCATTTCAAATTCCTTATTATTTTTAGAATTCATCACATAGATTTTTATTAGAAGATCCAAACAAAATATCATCAACATAATTTTAGATAATTAGTAATTCATCTCCTACCTTTTTTAAAAAAAGGGTGGTATCTATGCTCCCTTTATCAAAAAATCTTTCTCGTAGGAATATGCTTAGGCTTTTGTACCATACCTTGGGTGCTTATTTTATTCCAAACAACACATTTTTTTTAATTTGAACATATGATTAAGAAATTGTGAGTTATCAAAACTTAGGAGTTGTTCAATATACACATCTTCTTTTATCACCCTATTCAAAAAAGTACTCTTGACATCCATTTGGTATAATTTGAATCATTTAAAATAAGCAAAGGTTAGCACTCTGATAGCTTCTAATCTAGTTACAAGGGAAAAAATATCTTCAAAATCAATCCCTTTTATTTGATTATATCCCTCAGCCACCAATCATGCCATATTCCTCACTACTACTCCAGAATTATTCATTTTATTTTTAAAACCCCATTTAGTTTCATCCACATTTTGATCCTTAGATCTTCCAACTAGCTCCCAAACATCATTCCTATCAAATTGATTTAGTTTTTCTTGCATATAGAAGATCCAAAATTCAATAGATAGAGCTTGATTTAGTTTGATGGGTTTAATCATTAAAATGAAGGTAGAGGGTTTACCTCTTTTCTAAGTCCATGCCTAGTTCTAACACCTTCAGATGGATCTCCTAAGATCAGTTCTTTAGGATGCTCAAAGAATATCTCTATTCTCTAGGTAAAGTATTTTTAGGTTCTATGCTTTCCTCCAGATTTATAGATTTTAAACCTTGGGTTGAAAGTCTATATAGGTTGTTACACCTAACGTAATTGTCCTAATGCTAATTAAGATGAGGAGGGGGGGGGGGGGGGGTGAATTGGTAATTTAAAAAATCTCATGGAAATTTTTTAGAAAATTGTTTTATACTTTTTGTACAATTAAATTTTTTATCTAAATAAAAAACATTTCAACCACAAATATTAAAATGTGTAGAAAAATAAAAATTCAAAAAAAATTAAAACATCAAAATTTATAGTGGTTCGGTCCAACTAGACCTACGTTCACTCACTGAATACTTCTTCTTTAGGTAATGCAATATTACCAAAGTGACCCTCCTTTTGCTCCCACAACAAGGAGGAGAAGCCTTTACAAAATAACTTTATTCCACTAATTTCCGGTGCGACAGAGTATTATCATCCTTTCATACTCTCCAAGTGTTAGAAGAGAACCATCATCCTTTCACACTCTCGAAGTGTTAGCAGAGAATCATCATTCTTTCACACTCTCTAAGTGTCAATAAAGAATCATCATCTTTTCATACTCTCCAAGTTTTGACAGAGAATTGACATCCTTTCACACCCTCCTGGTATTAGTAGAGAACTCGATCTTCTCCAAAGGTCTTCTCTCGAGTAACTTCAAAGACATCCTTACCTTTGGGCAAACTTGTGAATCCTTCACAATTTCTACTTGCAAGATCTCTCTACATACTCTCAAATACTCTCTCAAAGCACTCTCACTCACACTTGCTCTCAAAGAAAACACGAAGAAGGATTCATCCATAATTAATTTATAGAACTATATATATATATATATATATATATATATATATATATATATATATATATATATATATATATATATATATATATGAAAGGCATGAAAAACCATCTAGAAAACTAAAATTTTTAGTTTGACCGTCCATGATTGTACAGTACAATCGACAATTATATAGAATGAATAGTTCAAAATTTACTCGTACAATCCAGTACGAACTAATTTCATACTCTGATTGACTTATATATGAACTAACATCATACAATATGATAAGTTCAAATTTGAACAGATTCATCTAGTATGATTTAGTATGAAACGATTTCATACTCTGAATAATATACTATATGAAATCCATATCATACATTACGATCTATTTTTATCAAACCATGTTTCATTTGGTACGAAAATGGACTAAACCATTTCATACTCTGGAAGTTATCTATATAATAATATGATTGTATAGAATGAATAATTCAAAAAATTTACATGTTCATATGGACGAAAAGATCTACAATTGTTTCATACTCTACACGTCGTCTGTATGAACCTAAGATCGTACAGTACGAATAGTTTAAAAAAAATCAATAGTTCATCAGTACAAACTTGTATGTATCTTTTCATACTCTAGAAGTCATCTGTATGCAGATAATGTCATATAATATGAATAAGACTTAGAAAATGTACCTAGCATGGTTTGATTAAAAGCTTTATAGAGAAATACTCAACCCAAATCGGCTCGTACGATCCAAAATCATATAGTACGACTAGTTTTAAAAATTTACAAAATTTTACACTTCCCTAAGGAGTGTGTGCACGCTTACCCAATTACAATCACACTTTCTCAAACTCAAGAAAAGTATAAAAAATACATATTTCAAAAATAGCAAACCCTAATCTAATCTGACTTGAAGTTTTCAACTATCTGGAGTGTGATTTTCCTAAAATATTAGTACCCACAAATAACAAAAGCAATATTTCCAATATATGTTAAGAGAAATAATAATTCATACAATAATATTTTGGAATCATCAAAAACACACATGATGAATACAAAGTTATGAAATATAAGTTTTAACAATCTCTCCCTTATTTGATGATGGCAAAATAATTATTATTTGCGTTAACATTTAAAATAATTTTTTTCCTTGGCTCCCTCTAAATGAATGACCAGTTAAATAACAAGGGGTTCTCATGAAGATAAAAAACAACAAACCTAAAACAAATCAAAATCATCTCGAACAAAAAGACAGACACAAACTAACATTCAAACATTTAAAACATACATTCAAAACATAAACATACACGCACACACATTCACAATACACATTATATTCACAATACATATTATAAACATACACCAATCATCAACTAACCACAAACAATATTCAGTCTCCCCCTTATGACATCAACAAAAAGGAAAGTACATGTTGAAATGAAAGATTTCTATAGATAAACCAAAAGAGTTGAAGAAGAAAAGGATTTTAATTTTGTAAAACTAAAAAGAAAATTTTCAAAATTTTAAATTAAAGAACAATTAAGATAAGAAAAGTCAACCTGGTTCATTGTTTATTCTAGACAAATTAAATAAAAATGATTATTGGCAAAATAACAAAAATGAATATTAGTAAACTTGAAATTCAATATTGTATATGATTACTAATTAGATGGATTTGGATTAGAGATTAAATGATAGTGGAAATAACACATTAAAAAAAATTTCAATTGACGACATTGCACATCTTTGCAAATAGTTGTAGCACACTTTGTACATCTTTTCTATTTGTTTTAATTTTTTGCCTCTTTTCACTTTGAAAATCATTATGCATCTTTTCTATTTTTGCACGCTTTGTACATTTCTTCTTTTATCACTTTTTGGGTCTTTCTAATATCATTAATCAAAATTCAAATTCTACTAATAAAAAAATAAACATATTGAAAAAGAAAATAAAAAAAATTAAAATAATAAGACATTTATCTTGCAACAATTATAGTTTAGATATGTTTGTCTATAGGAACATGAAATTGAACTCCTTGTCTACATTCTGTTATAATTTAATTTAAACTTTTGAAAGATTAAATTTTGTAAAAAAAATAATTTGTAGAGCAATATAATTGAGAATCCATTCTGGTGATCAACTACAAATGATTTGTCTATTAAAATTGAATACATTTTAAGAGATACATTTCAATACAAGTGAACAAAATATTTCAACATTCCATTAATATCTAGGGCACATACAAACATATTCTCAAAACATATAATCTTAACATCACATCTCACATCACATCATAAAGACAATATTATCACAACACTTGAAAACACTATACTCAAAAAGAAACATCATAGCAGTAAATACAAAAACTCATAAGCAATAATAGGATAGAAGTACATCTAAAAATCTGAGGGGACCTAGTTTGGAGGAGGTGGTGGATTGAACATTGAAAAATAACTACTAATTATAGCTACATTCATGTTCACCAAGTCAAACTATCCTCAAATCCACCCCATATCTTCATTGTAATGAGCATCATGTTGGTTAAGGTGATTCTCAATTTGATCAAAGCATTGATCAAATTGATTTTATAATCGATCAAAGCACTGTACCATTTCCTTGTAGTAGTTTTGGTTAGGTCTAGGTGCAAGTGCTGGAGCAGGAGACCCCCCTTCTTCCTCAGAATCATCACTCTCTGAACTCTGATCTTGCCCAAAAAGTGGTGAAGTATATAGGAAGTTTTGTGGGAGGATCAGGATGGATCAGATTTACTTCTTTTCTAGGATATAGGCAACTAAATGTCACAAAGCCTCATTTTTCTTCCTCTTATGATGTGGAAATATAATTTTAGAAAGATTATAAATATAGTCCATGATGTGTTTGGCTTCATTAAATAATTTTTCAATCATAATCTAATTATGGACAAAAGTGGAGTCATATTTATGCGATCTCCAACTTTAGGTATAATTTAAGTTCTCAAGACATGTTGGGTGACCCGGGCATTTTGATGTAGAGTGTAAACCCTAGAAAAATGGCACAATTAAGATACACCTCTAAGAGTTTTATTAATTTCAATCCAATCAAAATTGGCTCTTGCGGTCAAAGTGTGGGCTCGAATCCCTTGGGATCTTAGTCAAAGAAAGTTGCCTAAATCTTCTTTAGTAATTTCAACTCGTTGTTTCTAAATATAAGAAGTTATCCTAGAGTGGTCCTCATTAACACTCATGTTTTCCAAGAAGTATTAGAAATATTCTTTGTGGTAGGGATAAATGAGAGTAAGAATGAAAGAAAGTTGAGTTGACACAAACGAAGGCATGATAGAAAAGTGATGATCACCCTGAATGGGAAGTCTAGCATGGGTGATTTTGGTAGTAGAATACCTAAAGTAGGCATCCTCATTTACCTTAGATAGGAAGCTATCATCCCCACCACTTCTATAAGTAGAACCCTTAGAAATATAGGGTCACTTGCTAGAACTTGACATTCTTAAGACGAGTGCTCTAGAGAGTTTTGCAATGGATATGAAAATGAATTAAAACAATTTCAAATACCATGATATTTAAAAAAACAAATGACCTATTATACCATACAAAATATGAATCATACATACAATTTTAAAATCATACGGGATGAAAGAAATTTTGCACCAACAAATATGAAACAACTTTTCATAAAATGCCATTTTCGAGGCATACTTTCGTATAGGCTATTTGACCATATTATCAAACAAATGAAAGGGTGTTCATATAAGATGATTTGAATATTAAAGATCATTTTAAAGATGGTTAGGTTTGTCCCCCATATAATCTAACAACTGTATCATACAGATGAAATATGATTTTGTACGTACGATCAATAATTAATAACTGACTCTTATTGGTAAATTGTCCCCATGCATATAGAAAAAATTGTACATATTGTACAGTATGATGACATCATCATACAGTATGAATCCTATGAAAAACTAAGTTTTCCATGCTCAATTCTAAAACCTACCATGCATGTGCTACATAATTTGAACAGGACAAAAAAAATTTTTACAGTACTAACAAAATACTTAGAAAAAAAGGTATGATAATTAGAAAATCTTCTCTAAACTAATCATTTTTCATCAAGTGATATGCTTCACTATAAAAAAAAACCAAAAACAAAAAATACACAACTAACCACATAAAAAAAAAAAAAAAGAGAGATAAACTAAACAGACATATATATACAACACATCAAGTTTGTAGAATTTTCAAATTAATCATTAAGATCAATCACACCTAACTTGGTTCTTAAGGTGCTAAAGTTTCAAAGGCCAGTGGTTTTGTGAAAAATATATTCTAGTTGATCTTTTATAGTAATGTGATTTAATTCAATCACTCCCTTAGCTTCATAATCTGTAATGAAGTGATGTCTCATGTCTATATGCTAGGTTCCAGAATGTTGAAAAGGATTCTTTGAAATGTATATGACACTAGTATTATAGCAAAAAAATTATAATTATGCTAATTGAAAATCCTAAATCAATCAATTATTATGTTAACCAAAGAACTTGTGCCACACTACTACCTAAGGCAATTTTTTTTTGTTAAAACCCATAGAGGGGCCTACACGTTAATAATTAAAAATGATTACAAAGTCCTTACAGCAGACCATCAGCTCAGTAATTCTCCTACCAGCTGCAAAACAAAGAAAAAGAAAACTTAGGAGTAGATTGTCTCCACTAACAAAAATACAGGGCACCATAGTAACATTCTTATGATTCTATAGACAAGCATCCAAAAAAGAAAGATAAAAATAATGAAATAAAGCACAATCTTTCTATAAAAAACTTGAATTAGCCAAAAGCAACTCCACCTAAAAAGTAAGGCTGCTGCAAAAAGACAAGCTATACTACAAAAAATTATAGGTTGACCAGAAAAAATAATTTAAATCAAAGATAGTGCCCAAAGGAAAGTAGCAACATCTACACCACATTAAGACAAAAAGGGGAAGAGGACTTATAGAGCTCAGACTAAACATAATACAAAAAGCCTCATTAGAAAATTTAAAGCCACTCTATCGTACCTTCAGGATCAACCAAAAACACCTTAAAGAGCCCATACAGCAAAGCATACCTCCCCTAGTAGAAAAGCACAAAACCTCTAGAAGGTCACCAATTCTACCTATACCAGTCAACCTATGCTAGTTAAACATAAGCCATGCCAAAGTTTAAGGAATAGCCAACCACTTGTAGGCTATAACCAAACTGACAACAGAACCAGCACAATCCTAAAGGCCGGCCAAACTCTTACAAGTACCCCTAGAAAATTGAAAACTGAAGGTAGGAGAGCAAAAATGGGAAAAACCATCAGGTATACAACCTGTGCAATGACAGCACAAGTTTAAATCCATGAAGACATCAGCTAAAATGGAATCCACAGATAGATGTCACCAGCTATACACTAACAACAAAATAGAGGAAAATTAGAAAAATAAAATAGGCTCAATACAACACAAATAACACCAAAGAAGGAAGAAAATCTCATGCCTACTTAGAATACCACAAGACTAGACAACCATCTAAAAAAGCCAAACTAAATAAGGTATCACATACCTCCAAAAATAAAATAAAATAATATCACAATAGCCAATCCAAGACGATACAAACCTGTAACCCCACATATTTACTAGCCATGTGGGAGGAGAAAACCAGCACTGACATAAAAAATAAAAACACCACCACTCACCAGCAGGTTAGGACAAGGAACCAAAATAGAACAAATACACTACAAAATAACCTAGCAACAAAGAAACCATAATAAACAAACCTCCCAACACACAGCCTAAAAAAAAATCACTTAGGATCTAACATATGAGATACAAAATGCATCAAGTTTAAGTATACCACGAAGTGTCACTGGAGTGGAGCACCAAATAACATCAAAAAATTAATCAAGACTACAACCCCAATTAGCAAGCCAAGATGCACATGCATTACCCACCTTGCAAATATGGTGAAATGAGTAATTCAAAAACAACAGCAGCTTTTTAATTTCCCTAACATGATAGAAAATATATGAGACATAACACATATCCTCATCAGTGTAAAAGAGATGGAAATCATAATCAGAGTTCACCTCAATAAATAATTTAATTAAGTTAAGAGAGATGCATAACTGACTACCATAAAGAATAGCCATGGTGATAGAAGTGAAGTAATTACCATTATGAACAGGTTCAGCAAAAGCCATAATAAGGCAGCCATTCCTATCCCTGATAGCTCCACCACATCCTATAGAGGAATCACTACTAGCACCATCCACATTTAACTTAAAAAAACTAATGGCGAGTTTGGTCTAGTAAATAATATTAGCCTGAGAAGCGGTAGGCTCACCCTCTAAATTCATCCCTAAAATAGTCCCAACAAAGTAATTGTTTTTTAAATCCTTTAAAGAAAGTTGTTACATAGCCACGAGGGAAAAAACCTTATCCTTCACCTTCTGAATAACATTATGATGGTTCATCCGCACATAATTAAAAAGAGAATTATTCTTCTCTAACCAAAGAAACTATAAGATGAGAGAAGGAATAACATTACGGATGTTGCCTTTAGAATTCATAAACCAAGCATTAAGCATAGATTTAAGAGAAAGATGAGCATTTCAGCAATTTAGCTAAAACAAATCATCAAAATAAACCCAAGTTTTAATAGTAACTAGAACAAAGATAAAAACATGATGCATATTCTTCATATGGTGATAAAATTGACTCTTGGAAGCCAAAATAAAACCTTTTTTGATGAGATTATCATCCGTAGGAATAAATCTTTGTAAGACTCTCCAAACAAAAACTGACACAGTAGAATGAATGCTCTTATGCCAAATATAAGTGAAAATATTATCAATATTTCTTTTAGCTTTAAAAGTACGCCAAGCACTCTTTAAATAAAAGTTACCATCTTTGGATAAATCACATAAGATAATGTACTTAGAAGCAGTATTGATAGGCAAGTTTAAAATCAGGTGAAGAATGCAATCAAGAATCACATTAAAGAGTTTTTCATAATCCCAACAATTATCATTAAAAAAAGAGATAACCTTAACCAAAGTAGTAGATGAAGAATTCAAAATAAAATCAATAGATTGCTTAACTAGCCATCGATCTTGCCAGAAGAAAACATTACCTTCACCAAGACCCCAAGAGTTGAAGGGCTCCAGATCCCATTTAATCTTGCAAAGCCTTTTCCATACTCTAGAATCACCTTGCTTAGAGAAACAAGTAGTGGGATGTTTTCCTACACAATACTTGGAGACCATAAAATTAGCCCAAAGACTCTCTTTAGATAAAAAAATTATTCCGAAGTTTAAAAGAAAAGGCCATAACTAAATCATTCAAATTCTTGCAACAAAGCCCACCTTCAACCAAAACACAAAAACATTTCTCCCAAGTAGACCAAGTAATTCTAGAATCAGTGGAAGAGCCTGTCCAAAACAAAATTTTGTTAATAAGCTTTTGAACCCTATTACAAACAACTTGTGTGAGAAGAACAATTTGAAAACTATAAATTGGTAAATAACATAGAATAATTTCGATAAGAGTAACTCTAACACCAAAGCTAAGGAAATTGGAATCCAAAGATCAAAATTTATTTTGAACAGAGGCAATAAGATTATCAAACATAAAGGTTTTTCTCCTACCATTAAAAAGAGGGACACCAAGGTATTTAATGGGAAAGTGAGCATGCATAAAACCAGTTAAATCTTTAATAGCGAGAATATGATCATTAGAAACCCTCTTGGAAGAAATAAAACAACTTTTATTTTTTCTAAAGGACAAGCCACAAATCATCTCAATTTTGTAAAAGAAATTCGTATGTTTATGAATTATATTAATAGTATCATTAGTAAAAACAATAAAGTCATCCCCAAAGAACAAATGAGAGATGGGAAAAACTCCCAAAGTTCTAAAATAAAGACAATGATTATTTTCAAAAAGATTGATGAGCCCCTAGAAAGAAATTCAACAGCAATAATGAAAAGAGAGGGACAAATAGGATCACCTTGCCTTAACCCATGAGAAGATTTAAAAAAACCATTATTAAAACCATTAACAATAATGAAGTAAATATCTTCAATAGAATTTATAATAAGCTTAATAAAGACCGAATTAAAGGTAAAATTCTCTGAAATATGTTAAATAAAGTTCCAATCAATATTATCAAAACCCTTGGAAATATCAAGATTCAAAATCAAATTCCCCCCTCTCACCCTAACATCCAAGTCTAGATAGAATTCTTGAGCCAACAAAATGTTATCCGTAATGGCCCTACCTTTCATAAAACCCATATGAGAAGGAGAAATAATTCTAGGTAAAATAGAAGTAAGATGATTCATAAGAATTATAGAAATCAATTTATTAAAAAAAGGAATAAATACTAATAGGTTTAAAGTTATTCCAAGTGTTAACAAAATTGTTTATGGAAATAAGAACGATATAAGTAGAAGTGAAAACATAAGCATAGGATTACCTGCAAAGAAATCCAAAATAATAGTAAAAATATCATTATTAATAAGGTGCCAATATTTTTGGAAGAAAAGAGTACTAAACTAATCAGACCCTGCCACATAATCACTACTCATAACAAATAGAGTATCTTTAACCTCATCAAATGTAGGAGTCTTAGGGAAAGTCACATTCTCCCCTTGGGATATAAGGCTAAGAATAAAAGAATGATCCATGATCTGAGCCAGATTAGAAACCTTATTAAGATAGTTTTGAAAATGATGAACAACTAAATTAGCAATCTCCACAGTATTCTCAGTAATAGAACCATCCTCCCATTGAATTTTATTGATACTATTTTTATCCCTTTTCCTCTTAATAAATGCATGTAAATATTTAGTATTGTTATCACCTTCTTCCAAGTGCTTAGCAACAGCTTTTTGCTTCCAAAAGACCTCTTCCTGAGCTTGAAAATTAAAAAGCTCCTCTTTAGCCTTCTTTAAAAGACTGAAATTAGCATCTGAAGGGTCAGCTTGACAAGAAAGATCAATAGTATTAAAAAGTTATTCAGCTTCCAAAATGTAAAAAAAAAAAGATTTCTAAACACATTATGGTTCCACCATTTTGAAACTTGTTTCAGCCTTTTCAGCTTAAACCAAAGTCTCCTCGTGCAAAAAGTAGAATTATCCGGATCTAAATGAGCTTCTCAATTATTTTGAACAACATCAAAAAAGAGTCATGTAGTAATCACATATTTTAAAATCTGAATTGAGAAGAAGCATTAAAATGTCTAAAATTAATGCTAATAAGCGAAGGAGAATGATCAGACAAAGTTCTACTAAGATGCTGTACATGCGTAGAGTTAAGAGAATTAAGCCACAAGTCATTAAAGACAACATGATCTAGCCTTTTCCATAAATGACCCCTATTCCAAGTAAAGTTATTACTAGAAAAACCAATATCAATTAAATTGCAATAAAAAATCATGTTACAAAAATCCTCCATAAAGCGATAAGAAGGAGATGAACCTCCTATCCTTTCAGAGGGGTTATTGATAGCATTAAAATAACCTCCGACAAACCAAGACAAATTACAAATACTATAAAAATTAATAAGTTATTCCTAAAGCAATTTTCTAATGTAACGAGACGAGGCGTACACAAAAGAGGCACGATAATGAAAATTATGAACCTCATCTTTACAATGCATCACCTTAGTAAAATCATTAATAACATCAATTTTAACTAGGTCTTTCTAAAAAACCCAAATCTTGTTAGAAACATTGGAAATAGCATAATTAAGACCCAAAAATTGAGAGGTGCTTAACAACCTAGAAGAAGAAATAAGAGGCTCAAGCAACACAAGAATAGTAATATTGTGAACACGACATAAATTCTTAACATGAATTCTAGAAGAAGAGCAACAAATGCCCCTCATATTCAAATAATACGATTAAACATAGAAAACACACTTAATGGGAAGTATGAGAGTGAGTGGTTCTAAGATATTGCAAAGTAATATGTTGTTTCTTCCTCTCTCTTTTACTATGAACTTTATTGAAACTAGTATCATTATCATCCCTAGCAAAACATTTAACAACAATACGTATATCCTCAATATCAGTAAAAGCATCACTATTATAATTAGAGGTTGAAGGAGTCTTACTATTATTTTGTTGGGCCCTTTGACTAGTCTATTGAGGGCATTTATCCTCCATAAACATACCATCATCCTCCAAATTATCTTTATCCCTCACAAAACGATCTTCAATACATTTAGCAAGAGGAGAGCTATGCTCCATAGAAATAAATTCACCTTCCTCTAATGGGATATCATGTCTCCCACCTTCTTTGAAAGGCAATTGAATAGCAACATTAGCTTCAATCTCAACTTCCTAATCATTCAAGGGGTTAGAGAGAGTGTGAGAAAGTATATTACCATTAGAATCTAAAGCATTTTGATTAATCATGCAAGAATGGATAGTTTCAACATTAGCATCATTTTGAACTTCAATATTAGTCAAAGTATTCTACACACTATTCTCACAGTCAATGGAATAAATAGAAAATGTTTTAATAATAGCTACCTGATTCAAAGAAATAACATTGGTAATAGTAGGTGCAGGTTCATTAAGAGTAACAACCAACGTCTCCTTAAAAGTTTGGGATAGATTAGAGGTATTTGCCTCTAAAAGCACCAAATTAGGAATAGTGACTCCCTGATCAACCACCCCATTCATTTGTTTCAGTGAATCCTACTCATCACGAAGGTGGGGATGTTTCCAAAAAATAATCGTTAATATGATGACCATGAATCTTGCAGAAAGAACAAAATATAGGTAAATTTTCAAAATAAACTTTTTGGAAATAACCTTTCACCTCTAAACTAATCCATATTTCACTTGGGTGTTTTTTAGAGACATCCAATTCTATCAACACACGAGCCACAGACGACCTTGATACAGAAGCAATGGCTTGGTCCGTTTGTAACGGACGCCCAAAGATAAATGCCATACCAAAATGGATTTGATGATAAAAAAGTGAAGTCTTAAGTTAAGAAATTAAATCCAAATCGAGGTAAAAGGAGATTCCTCCCTAACATCAAAATCCGGAGTCCATTTAAACAATCGCATTTGACAAGCTTGTATATAATAAGATATCGTAGCAAATACGCAACTATAATCAAGATCATTTTAAAGTTGGATAGCAACATGTCTTTGACTAAGTAAGATAATGTGAAATGATCTAGAAAGTGTAAGGTTAAGAAAAAATTTGTAAATAACATCAAGATTCGGATGCCTTAGAACAAATTTACCCACCAACGTCAAAGCATAAGGAGCGGCCAACTGATCCACAACCAAATTTTCAAATAATAGGGAAGGACAACCCTTGAATGAAGAATGAATGAAATTCTATTTAGGAGAAGTAGATGAAGTACCATCCAATACAACTTTGAAGAATTAAGTTTTCCCCTTAAAAAGAGAAGAAGATGCTGGGTTTGCTAATGACATAGTCATCATCACCTAGCACCAAAAATCCCATGAAACCTCAAAATTAGTGAGTGAAAGATAACAAAATGAAAAAAGCAAAAGAGAACAATAAAAAAGTTCAAATAAAATAAGCCAGGAGGGCCAAAAACTAGAGTGCGAGAAGGAGCCCTAGAATCATCCTAAAATCACCTCGAATGCTAGAGCACAGAGAGACGTTGATGGAGGTATTCACTGATAGCTACTACCTAAGGTAATGTATTCTACTTCAGCAGTAATTAGGACTACTAAATTATATTACTGGACCAAGAAACTAAAGAATTTCTTATAAATTGATAAGTTCTAGATAAACTTTTTTAATCAACCTTATAACCTGCAAAAACTAAATTAGAATATCCAACAATTTTAAATAAACAATTTTGCTTTGAATATCAAATTCCTAAGTTTTGACTTCCAAAAAGATATCTCAATTTTCTTTTTATTTGTGTCAAATTTGATTATTTTGGATTAGATTGAAATCTAGCACACAAACAAACACTAAACATTATATATGGTCTTCTAAAAGTAAAGTAAAGCAATGATCCAATTATACCTCTAAATTTCTTTTGATCAACAAATTGTCCCTTAGGGTCCTTATCTAATTGTACTGAGAAACTCATAGATGTAGTCACTAGTTTAGTATTACCCATTTTATATTTCTTGAGGATGTCCTTAATATTCCTTAATTGACTAAGAAAAGTTCCTTCCTTAATTTGCTTTATGCTAAAACCAAGAAAACAACTCAAATCTCCCATTAAACTCATCTCAAATTTATTACTCATTATTTTTTAAAATTCATCATAATGATTTTTATTCGTAGATCCAAACAAGATATCATCAACATATATTTAAATAATGAGTATATCATCTCCTATTTTCCTCAAAAAGGGAGTGATGTCCACACTTTCTTTCATAAAAGACATCTCTAATAAAAAAGTGCTTAACGTCTCATACTAAGCCCTAGGTGCATGTTTCAGTTCATATAATGCATTTTTCCATTTAAAAACATGATTTAGAGAATTTAGAATTTTTAAAACCTGAAAGTTGCTCAACATAAATATTCTCATGTATCGCCACATTCAAAAATGTATTCTTGACATCCCTTTGATATAATTTAATACCATTAAAATAGGCAAGGGCTAACAAAACTCTAATTGCTTCAAAACTTTTTTAATAGGGGAAAAATTCTCTTCAAAATCAATCCCTTCTATTTGATTATACCCTTTAGCCACCAATCTTGCCTTATTTCTCATCACAACTCCTGAATCATTCATTTTATTTTTGAATACCCACTTAGTTTCAATAACACTTTGATCCTTTGGCCATTCAATCAATTCCTAAATATTATTTCTTACAAATTGATTCAACTTTTCTTGCATGGCCAAAATTAAAAATTCATCCGAAAGTTCTTAATTTATATTTGTGGGTTCAATCATTGATTTAAAGTCAGAATGGTTCACCTCTTTGTTAAGTCTATGCCTAGTCCTAACACCCTCACTAGGTTCACCTAAAATTAATTCCTTAGGGTCATTCTTAGTAAATTTTCATTATCTAGGTAATGGGTTTTTTTTTCCATATTTTCTTCCAAATTTCTCTTTTCAAATTCTTGGGAGTTTTTTTCAATATGATCCTCTTCCAACCTTGGCTCTTCCAAAATGTCATATTCATCAAACAGAATATATATAGTCTCCTCAACTATCAAAATCCTCTTGTTAAAAACTCTATAAGATTTTCTAACACTAGAATATACAAAATAAAAGGCCATCAATAAATTTTGGATCAAATTTTCCTAAATGTGTTTTCCCATTATTATGAATAAACACCTTACATCCAAAAACATACAAATGTGACAAATTTGGTGTTCTTCCCTTGAGAAGTTCATAAGGTGTCTTATTTAATTTAAATCTAATATAAGCCCTATTTAGAATAATACAAATTGTAGCATCGACTTTAACCCAAAAATATTTTAGAAGTGAATATTCTGCTAATATATATCTAGTAGCTTCAATTAATATTATGTTCCTTCTTTTGACTATCCCATTTTACAGAGGGGTCCTAGGTGCTAAAAAAATTGTGATCAATTCCTTTCTCTTTACAAAAATCTTCAAATTTTATATTTTCAAATTCACCTCCATTATCACTTTGAATTGATAAAATCTCACATTCTAATTTTCTCTAAATATAAGTTGAAAAACTTCTATTCTTCAAATGATTCATTTTTAAGAAATAAAAATTTAACCCAAGTGAATCTAGAAACATCATCTACAATCATAAATCCAAATACTTTACCTCCTAGACTCATAGTGCTAATCAGTCCAAAAAGATCTATATGAATAATTTCCAATGTTTTGTTAGTTTTAAGATCTTTAATGGAATGAAACATAGACTTCACTTATTTTTCTAGTTGACATGCATCACATAGGTGTTCCTTAGTAAAGTTTAGTTTTGGTATTCCTCTAACAAGTTCATTTTGGGTAATTTATCTAAGATTTTTCATGTTAATGTAGCTAAGTCTCCTATGTTATAACTATGATTCATCCAAAATTATTTTTAGACAAAAAACATTAGGAGATTAAATACAATTCAAATTAAGCATGTATATATTATTTATCCTAATTATATTTTGGCATACTATACACCTAGTGGGAAAATGTTTTACACTATAACCCTTATTACACAGCTGACTAATACTCAACAGATTATGTTTTACTCCTACTACAAGTAAAATATTCTCAATCAAAAAATTGTTTAATTTTTTAATCATACCTATGCACCACTTTCTTAGTGGTATTGTCTCCCAGTATAACCTTGCATCCATTATTACCTTCTACCAATATGAATTATGTAGTTTCTCTAGTCATATGCTTCAAACATTTGTTATATAGGTACCAAATACTCTCACAAGGTCTTGTATAAGAGAATTTCTCTTCTTGATATGACTGATAAGTTTGTTGGCCATCAAACATAGGTTGGTGACTTCCTCCTCTACTTTTATTTTTAATGAATCCAAAGCTGAGTTCGCCCAAAATGCTATCTGAAATCTCCTATTTCCCTTCCTAACATTTATTTTCTCCTCCACTATCCTTGCTAGGATTGGCTTTAAGATTTGGGCGTTCAAATTTGATGTGTTTATGCTTCCTATGTTTATAAAAAATAACATCATTAGAAGCCTTAACATTTTTGTGGAACTTACTTTTATTCCACTGCTGATGTCTCCTTTGCTTATTTTTTAGAAAACTCCTAAATTACCTTGTCACCAAGGCAATGTCATCTTCATCATAGGGTGAGGCTGATCACTCTCTATGTTATCCACTTTCAATATTATATTCTTCTCTATTTGCTTCTCATCTATATCAATCTATCTTTAAGTCACTCTTTGCTTATAAGCAATTAGTGATCCAAAAAGATTGCCAATAGAATAAATAGTTAAATATTTTAATTTTGTTATAACAGTGATCTTTGCATTGTAAACAATAGGTAAATAATGAAGTATGTTATTAACTTTCTCACCATTCATTAGTTTCATACCTAAAATGCAATAAGGTAACTATTTGAGTGAAATGCGTACACATGTTAGTGATTGATTCATTTAGTTTCAAGCAAAACAATTCATAATTGTGTAGCAAAATATTAATTCTAGATTTTTTTCACTTTGTTAGTCCCTTCATATGTGATACAAATTCTATCTCAAATTTCTTTTCTGCTTTTACATGTAAAAACATGTATTTAGTCTTCAGATTTAAGTGCATAGAAAAAAATTGTTCAAACATTTGTCATTTGAAAACAAAAAAATTTATAGTGGTTTGTTCCAACTAGACCTACGTCCACTCCATGAAGACTTCCTCTTTAGGCATTACACTATTACTAAAGAGACTCTCCTTTTTCTCCCACAGCAAGGCGGAGAAGCCTTTACAAAACACCTCTCTTCCACCAATCCCCGGTGCGACAAGTACTGTCATCATTTTATACTCTCTATGTGTCAGTAAAGAACCATCATCATTTTACACTCTCTAAGTATCGATAGAAAACTGTCATCCTTTCACACTCTCCAAGTATCGATAGAGAATCATCATCCTTTCACACTCTCTAAGTGTTGTCAGTGAACCGTCGTCTTTTAACACCCTCCTAGTGTCGGTAGAGAATTGGATATTCTCTCAGGATCTCTCTTGAGTAACTTTAAAAAATTAAGGAAGAGTTTTGACAAACCTTATAAAGAGATCCTCACCTTTGGGTAGCCTAAGGAACCCTTCACAATTTTCACTTGTAAGATCTCTCTCCACACTCTCAAATACTCTCCAAAAGCACTTTCATACTCACTTTCAAAGAAAACATGAAGAACCATTCATCCACAGTCAATTTAAAGGACTATTTATATGAAAGGCACAAAAAACTGCCAAGAAAACTAACATTTTTAATTTGATCGTCCATGATCGATGATCATACATATGCATAGTTCAAAATTTGCTCGTATGATCCAGTATAAACTGATTTTGTATTTTAATTAACCTGTGTATGAACTGACATCATACAGTATGATCAGTTCAAAATTGAACATATTCATCGGGTATAATTTAGTATGAAATGATTTCGTATTCTGAAAAATGTACTATATGAAATCCTTATTATATAGTACAATCTATTTTCATTAAACCATATTTCATTTAGTAGAAAAATGGAATCAACTATTTCATAATTTGGAAGTCGTCTGTATGATTCTATAATCATACAGTTCAAAAAATTTACCTGTTCATATGGACAAAAATATACACAAACATTTCATACTTTACATGTCATCTATACAAACCTAAGATCATATAGTACAAATAGTTCAGAAAAAGTCAAAAGTTCATCAAAACAAACTTGTATGTATCTATTTCTTACTTTGGAAATTGTATGTAAGAATATAACTTCATACACTATGAAAAAGACTTAGAAAAATTTCCTAGCATGGTTAAATTAACTGCTTTCTGGAGGAATGCTCAACCAAAAAAGTTCTGTATGATCCAAAATCATACAGTACAATTAGTTTTAAAAATTTATAAATTTTTACACTCCCTTAGTGTGACTGTGCACGACTAAACAACTACAATCACACTCTCTTAGACTCAAGAAAAGTATAAAAGGTATAGACTTCAGAAATAATAAACCCTAATCTCATCTGACTTGAAGTCTTCAACTATTTAGAGTATGATTTTCCTGAAATATTAATACACATAAATAATAAAATAATATTTCTAATATATGTTAGGAGAAATAATAATCCATACAATAATATTTTAGAATAATGAAAAATACATATGATATGAAAACATATTTATGAATACTAAGTTGCAACATGGGTGACTTCTATAACCTCCTCTTCTTCTAACCTAAACTCTCTAGAATTATCAGAATCATCAAACACAACATGAATGGTCTCCTCAACTACCAATATTCTTTTATTGTATACTCTATAAGATTTTCCTACACTTGAGTAATCTAAGAACACTCCATCATATTTTGGGTCAAACTTTTCTAGTTGAGACTTCCTATTATTCAGAATGAACACTTTACATCCAAAGACATGGAGGTGAGAAAGGTTGGGTGTCCTACCCTTCAGAATTTTATAGGGTGTCTTGTTCTATTTTGATCTAACATTTAACATATTCAGAATATAACATGTTGTATTCATCGCTTCTGTCTAAAATTATTTTGGAAGTGAGTATTCAGCTAACATAGCTCTAGCAGGTTATACCAAGGTCCTATTCTTTCTTTAAGTTGCCCCATTCTATTGAGGGGTCACAGAAGCTAAAAAGTTATGGTCTATCCCTTGTTCCATACAAAAAGATTCAAAATTGTTTTTCTCAAATTATCCACCGTGGTTGCTATAAATTATTGGAATTTCATAACCTAACTTCCTATGAATACAATTGGAAAAAGACTTAAACTCCTTGAATGATTCACTTCTATAAGATATGAATCTATCCCAAGTAAACCTCAAATAATCAACAATAATCACATACCCAAAGACTTTCCCTCCTAAGCTTACAGTGCTGACAGGTCCAAAGAGATTCATGTTTATGACTTCTAAGGGTTTGCTAATAAAAATGTCTTTAGTTGAAGGGAAGGAGGATTTGACTTACTTTCATAACTGATAAGCATCACATAACTGATCCTTAGTGAACTCTAGATTAGGTATCCCTCTCACTAAGTCTTTTTGGGTGATCTTTTTAAGACCTTTTATACTAGCATGACATAACCTCCTATGTCACAACTAAGATTTAACAGTAATAGTTTTTAAGAAAAAAGTAGTATCAGATTTAATGCAATTTAAATTAAGCATGTAGACATTATTGATCTTTTTTCTCTATAAAAAATATTATTATTCAAGCTTATTATGCAGCTGGTAGACAGAAATTTTATGTTGAAGCCTTTATCACATAGTTGACTGATGCTGAGTAAGTTTAATTTCAACCCATCAATTAGTAAAACATTTTTAATTATAAATTTTTTAGAAATGCCAATTAAACCTGACCCCACCACTTCCTGGTGGTGTTATCTCCAAGTGTTACCTTACCTCCTGCCATGGCCTCCAACGAAATGATTTGATTTGCATCTTTAGTCATATACTTTGAACATCCATTATCTAAGTACCACATGATCTCAAGAGATCTTCTATGAGAGCAACCCTATAGAATAATTTGATGTTAGATTTATGAACCCAATTAGGTTTGGATCCCATCTTATATAAAAAGAGTTAAATGCATGCATGTTATGCTGTAAGTTTTAAACTTTAGCTCTCCATACTAAATATGTTCTATTGTGAACGGTGAATGTGTGGGAGATATGTCCTAGCATACCATAAGAAAAACATCTAACACCGGGAAAATGACTTACTAATCTACTCGGGTTATAGTTTATCTTCCTAGATTTTAATGATGCATGCTAATCCAATGGATTGTGAAACTCAAGCATTGTGGATGATTTTTTATTTTCTTTCAAAGCAATTAATTTAGATTTTAAAACCTTATTTTTATTTTCAAATTTTGATTTTTTAATTTTTAAAGCATTCTCCCTACTATCTAAATTAGATCAAGAGTATCTAAGTCCTTATATGCATTTTCTAGTTCAACATGTAAACTTTTTAAGGAATCATGCTCATATGTTAAATCAAGATTCTTTTTATTCAATTCATTAAGTATATGACTCCTATTAAAAAGGAATGTGTTACAAATTAGGATTCATAAATTATAATTTTGATAATAGCAAATATCTTTTATACTTATATTTTTCTACTACTATCTTGCTTACTAATATTTCAGGTCCACAAGGCCAAACTACAAATCAAGCCTGCTCAAGATTGGGTAGATTAGGACCGAGTCTATTTATCAACTAACTTTATATTGTTTTTTACCTTTTTTTGTGGATCCTGATGCTAAGTAACCTTGCACACACACACACTTAGGAAAAAATTATATCTAATTTTAGAGTTTTTTATTTTTGATCAAATCATTTGGGACGATCCCAAATCATCATAGACGTTCAGTTAAAAATAGAAATTCTAATTAGGACATCCTGGTTAAGGTAGTCACAATTAAGCAAATCAACTTGGACAATATTAGCATCATCTTGGATGATAGGCTCAAATAAGAAAGAATTATCCGCCATATCCTTTTAGGCATATTTTAATCTTTGGACATCATCCACGATAACATCCTGGATGATACAGTGCAATTATGCCTAAATTAGTCTAGTAATTAAGGTTTGATTTCTTGATCAGACTGTCCTGGACGATCGAAAGATCATCTAGAATGATCAGTTATAAAAACCTTATTTTCTTATTGGATGACTAGAATAATGTTCTAGATTATGTGTTTTGATTTATTCTAATCATCCAGGATGATCAGTTTATTTTTCATTGTCCAGATATGCAATCAGAGTAATGTTCTTGATGATATTTGACATTTTGAACTAATCATTCCTAGACAATTGTGAAATACTCCAAGATGATCAATTTATTTTCCCATCATCCAGACATGCAATCAGGGTGATGTTCTATACAATACTCAACATTTTGGTACTAATCATACAGGATGAACAAGTCATTTAATCATCAAGACTCTCCCAGATCATCCTGGTTGATTGAGTTGAATTTGTACTGATCGTACAGGATGATCAGTTGATCATATAGGATGATCAACTGATCATACAGGATGATCAGCTAATCATCCTAGACAATAATTTCCATTTGATTCAATTAAGAAAAAATCTAAAGCTCTTATATATAAGACCTCTTATTTACCCTGAAAGTTTGTTAGGGATGTTAAGCCCTATAGAACCAGACCAAGGCTAACCAAGAGGGGGGGTGAATTGGTATTTAAAAATTTTTAGGCAAAGCACGAATACAAATCAAATCACCACAAAAAAAACGCGGAAGAAAATAAATGCGAAAGCAGTAAAAATAAGAACACAAAGGTTTATAGTGATTCAGTCAACTCGACCTACGTCCACTCCCCGGAGACGCCCTCCGACTATTGCACTACAATCATGGCTCTCCTTTAGCCCCCACAGTTAGGCGGAGAAGCCTTTACAAATAGCTCTTTTTTCCACACCCGACAAGGCAGAGAACCTTCCTCCTTTTTCTTCCTCCTGAAGCAGGCAGAGAACCTCGATCACTTGCTGGAACTTACCTCTCCCAACTCTTCCAAGGACAAGAGACTCTAGGGAAGAATAAGTGGAATAATGCTTGGAGCAACCCTTGTGAATTCCCTCACAAGCTCCCCCTCAAAAAATCCTCTCTCTCTCCCTCCCTCTCTCTCTCTCCTTTAGGTTTTCTTGGGTCAAGACAGCAGCCAAGGATGTTAAAAAATGTTGAACAAGAGCTCTAAAATATAAGAGTTTCAAAGAAGCTCATTATTTGCAAGTTGCCGGCTATATCGTCCAGGACGATATAAAAATCGTCCTGGCCGATCAGTACAAATCCCATGAGTTTGGTCAGAGCATCGCCCTGAATGGAAACTGGACGATTGAAAATTTTCTTGATCGTCTAGGACGATCTCATGATCATCCAGACAGATCAGTTCAAATCAGAGGAAAATCATCCAAAGCATCGCCCTGAATTCAAGCTGTCCGATCCCGATCATCTAGCACATCGCCCTAAATTTGTGATGGCTGATATTTATCATCCATAGGTAACTAAGGTTTTGAATAGATCATCCTGGCCAATCCTGCGATCGTCCAGGACGATGTGATGGTATCAATCATCCTTAATTACTTCCTTGATTTATCTGATTAATTAAGGCATAATTGTGAATATCGTCCAGGCCGATCCAAGATCGTCCTAGCCGATTTCCAAAAATACATAATACCTTAATTGTTTATAGCGGCAATTTCTTTATGTTTTGATCCTATCATCCTGGCCGATACATGTATCATCCAGAATGATTTGCTAATGACGGTTGCCTTAATTAAGAACCCCTAATTAGATTTTTTATTTTAAGCCCGATCGTCCAGGACGATGTAAATATCATCCTGGCCGATTTGAGTAAAAACAAAAATTCTAAGTCTCTCAAGTGTGATGTGTGTGTGTGTAGGGTTACTTTGCATTAGTCACACCAAAGATTACAATTGACTCTAGAGGCAAAAAAATAAAATTATAGATAGACTCAACCCTAATCTAGCCCATCTTGAGCTTATTCTAATTTTCGTCTGATCTTTGGGTCCTAAAAAGTCAATAGAGAAAGAGGCAAGATTTGTTTGCTATCATTAAAATCATAATCCAAAAATAGATTTGTAATAATCTCCCCCTTTTTTATGATGGCAAACACAAGTAGGAAAAACTCAATAAAAATAACAGTTCATTAAAATTTCAAATTTACAAGCATCAATTTTTCCTACCACATCCTACTCCCCCTTTTGTCATCACAAAAAGAGGGTCCTAGATACACATAAAGAAAAATGAAAAAATACAATAGAAACTAAAACAAACTACAAGACAAACTACAAAAAATAGAAAACATAAAACAAAAACTAGAAAAATGAGGGATCATGATCATCAGATGGAGGTGGTGGAGGTGGCTGTTGAAAGTAGCCAGCTAACATAGTAAACTGAGCATTGAACCAGGAGATGTCCTTGTCATGCTGCTGCTGTTGCTGAGTAATGTAGCTATCAAAATGGGCTAAGTTCTCTATACGGTATTGCTCGTAGCCGGCCATGTCCTCAGAATATTATTGCTCCTGTGCAGCAACGTAATCGTTGAAGCGGGTCTCCCATCAATCAAACCTCTCTACTAACTGGTCAAGCTGTGAGTGATATCAAAGAGGAGTAGGATCAGGAATAAGAGCGAGAGCGAGAGCCTCCTCATCCTCAGCCCCTTGAGGTTCCTCATCCCCTGGGTGGAGACGAGTACTGTGAAGGGTATTAAAGGAACTATTTGAGTAGAAGAGAGTTGGGAGGTTTGGAGGAGCAGGATATTAAAGTTGTTATTTGGTTTCAAGGACATAGGCTATGAGGTGTCCTAAAGCCAGATTGGGTTTCCTCTTATAACCTGGATCGCAGATTATGGTTAAATGATCAATGTACCGAAAAATTAAGTCAGTAGTATTAAATTCTCTATGAGCCATGATGTAAAAAGTAGTCAGAGAAAGTATAGGAGTGATGTGGATTCGGTCCCCAACTTTTGGAATAATGGAGGTTCGAAGGACATGCTGAATTGTCCTAGCATCTTTGACTAAAGAGCTAGTCTCTCCAACATGAAAATGTGCATTGGTCTGGCGAAGGAAATGATATGCCGTGGACCAGTCAAAGTCAGGATTTGAGATGATTATATGCAGTTTATCCTTGGTGGTGGATAGTTGCAATAGTTCAACACAGTCCTGATATGTGATTTCGACCGGGTGTCGATTCACATAGGAGGTCAGGGCTGTAAAAGTAGTATTTATGCGAAGATTTATGAAGAATTCATAAAGAAGCTCAGAATGAAAGGGGACAACGAGAGAAAGAATGAAACAAAGAGAAGTGTGAGCAAAGAGATTCATTACCGGATATGAAAGGTGGGCAGGATTGATGACTCTGGAGACAGTTATCCCACATTCTTTATATCAATGGTAAGCAGCTTCATCTTCTGCCTCCCTGAAATGAGGGTCAATTCTAGCCCTCGAAGAACTCCCAAAAGTTTGTCGGACTCACTTCCTACTAGCCATAGCAAGAGACTAGTAAGAAAACACAAGAGAAGAAGAAGGTTGAGGTAAAAACAATGGCTGGAATGGTTTGAATTTAAAGAAACGGTCATATCGTCCAGGCCGATCGCAGAATCGTCCAGGACGATTTGGTTCAATTATTGAGTACAGGCCGATTAGTCAAAAAGGCAGTCCGATCGGCCGGGCCGATCAGATATTGGCCAGGATGATTAGACACAGGCAATCATCCCGAGGAATCAAGCCGGACGATCGTTGAAAAAGTAGATCGTCCGGGTTGATTATGTGTATCATCCAGGATGATGCACAATAATTGATCATACCGACCGAAGTTAAAACATTTTAAATATGTGCCACATGTATCGTCTAGGACGAACAATGGATCGGCCAGGACGATTGTCCAATAATGGATCATCTGGGGTTGATTTTAAAGATTTAAACGTGCTGACACATGGATCATCCAGGACAACCTAGTGTCTCGGCCAGGATGATGACCATAAAATGCATCGTCCAATATGAAATATGTTATCGGCCAAGACTATCAACATGATTGCAACAGAGTTTGATCAGATCATCTAGAACGATAAATTATCGTCCAGGACGAAGAGTTACAGCAAGCACAGAAAAGTTTAGCAGATGGAAATTTTGAAGAGAGTTTGTCCTATCTTCCAGAATAATATAATAATCGGCCAGGACGATGTGACAAGAAATTTGAATCTAAGGAAAAGATGTTGATGATCAAAGCCCTTAAAAATGACTCACAATAAAAGCTAGAAGCAACAATAAAAAGGCTAAAAAACTAGAAAGAAAAAGAAAAATGAAGGAATGGTAAAATTTTCTTATTTTTGGTTTTTAATTTTTTTTGTTTTCGAAAAGTATCCAAATGAAAAATTTCTCAAAAAATTAAATTTTAGAGATTCAAAAGTTCAAAGAGTTAACAAGTCAAAATCTGAAAAGGTAGAATATCCGATCTTGTTGATCCCTAGCTCGGACTTCTTTCAGGGCAATAATTATCCTTTATTAAAAACAAAAGGTCTAACTCAGAAAAACTTTACTGGGTAAAAATAAGATCCAATCAAAACTTGGTTACAAAGAAAATATCTTATAAATAATATAACAAAGTAATTTGTCTCAATCCTGGAATTTGAAATCAAGCCTTTGAAAGCATCTTATAACCAATGAGTTCTCTAAGTTTTAAGAGTTCAAAAAAGAGATAATAACTTGTATTTAGTGGGCTCATTTTATGCCTCTTGTATCTTTGATTTGGATCTTTGAGCATCTTGATTTTTGATACACATTTGTGTATATATATTTTTGATTTCAAATTTGCATCTTTTCCACATTCCTCCTTAGTTCTTTCAAGCTAAAATCTCTTTAATAAAAACACTTAAAAAGAACCTTAGTTGTGAGTATATCCTCCAAATATTAGAGAATAGGAGCTCTCTCTAACATAGGGAAGAACAAGCCACAAAACAAAATCATAATCATGTGATAAATACAATGGCAAGATTTCAATTAACTTGAAAGATATATAAGAACTTTGGATATTATAGACAAGATAGATTATTGTAGCAAGATAAAAAGAATCTTAGTTTCAAAAATCAGTTGTCAATATGAGATAGACTTTTGTCTAGAAAAGAAAATTATGTCACTAAAAGAGGTTATAGGGAGGGAAACCATCAACGGTGTTTCTCTCTTTATCCAATTTAGATATGCTAATCAATGGATTTAAATCTCCAAAATCTAAAAGCTTTTAAAAATAATCATATAGAAAACCAATCATAAAAGGAAAGAGAAAACAAAACAATTTAGAACAACAAAAAGCTATCACACAACAAAAAATAACACAAAAGTAATTAAAAAATATTTCAAGAAATTATGAAGCAGCAAGTTTAAGCAATTATGAGCTGCGAGCCTCCATATGTCCAATTATCCTATGCTCCCACGAGGTCTTTGGTGAGAGCACTCCTGCAAGAATCAACAGCTGTCAGACTTAGGAACCCAAATAGGTTTGGGTCCCTTCTCATAAAAAGTAGAGTGTAATGCATGTGTGATATGCTGTGAATTATGCAATTTTGGTCTCCACACCCAGTGTGTACTATGGTGAATAGTGCAAGTGTGTGAGATGTGTTCTAACATGCCACATGAAAAACATCTAACTCCAGGAGAAGGGTTTCTTAAATGGTTTGAGTTATAATGCCTCTTCCTAGGTCTTGGCTTTTGATCAAGAGTAGGCGTCATCCAAGTTTTCTTAAGTGTATCCAATTCATTTTTAATCCTCAAGTTTGTATTTTTTAGAACATCATTCTCAACCCTCAAGTTTTTCTCTTTCTCTTTAGATTTGTTGAAATCAAGTTGAAGAGAGGTGTGTGAAACTTGTAATGCTTCATTATCATCAATTAATTATGAGTGCTTTTTGTTCAAATCATTAAATTCATCAAGAAGAGCCATGTGATTTGAATCAATCGTTAAAGGATCTTTAAGAATAACTTCATACTCTTTTTGTAAATTTACAAGTTCCAATTTTAAGTTATCATGTATTTCTTGAGTTTCCTATATGATGCATGATTTTTTTTCAGAAACTTCAAGAAGTTGATCGTAGGAAAGTTCACATACCTCTTCTTGATCAAGGTGATCGTCAGCCATCAAGCATAACTTTGTTGTCTCATCTTCTGGTTCCGTCTCCGATGAACCCGATGTAGAATCCACCCAAAATGCCTTTTGGAGTCTCATCTTGTCCTTCCTGAACTTGGGTTTCTCCTCACCCTTTCCTTCGCTGGAGTGATCTTGAAGTGTAGTACAATCGACTTTCACATGTCCAGGCTTTCTGCATTCATAACAAACAACATCAGAAGATCCTCTAGAATATTTATTATCCTTATCTTTTCTCCAATGATTCTTTTGCTTCTTCCTAAGAAAGTTTCTGAATTGCCTTGAGATGTAGGCAACTTCATCACTTTTAGACCCAGAAGAATCAGAGTCAGATTTGTGTGCCTTTAGTGCCACCGTTTTCTCTTTCTTTTTCTCACCTGCATCAAGATTTCTTTGATTCACCCCTTGCTCATAGGCAATGAGTGAGCCAAGTAAGTTGTCAATCGAATACGTGTTCAAATCCTTGGATTCAGTTATAGCAGTGATTTTAGCATCAAACTATGAAGGCAAGCATCTCAAAATTTTGTTTACTTTTTCAAAATTTGAAAGTTCTCTTCCTAAGGCATGCAAAGAAGTAACAATCTGAGTAAATCTTGTATACATGTCAGAAATAGATTCAGAAGGTTTTATACAAAAAAGTTCGTAGTCATGCAAGAGAATATTCAAGCAAGATTATTTCACTTCATTGGTTCCTTCATAAGTAATGTATAACCTATCCCAAATTTCCTTACCAGTTTTGCAAGTGGAGACACGCATGTAATCCTCAAACTTAAAAGCACAGAAAAAATAGTTCAAATATTTTGCATTCAATTGAGTTAAATCTCTTTCATCAAAAGTCCATTCAGTAAAAGCAACTTCTATTTTAACACTATTAATTTCACGAGAATGTGGAGAATAACCTTCTTTAATAAGCATCCACATGCGATAATTAGTAGATTATTAAAATGTTGAAATGCAGGTTTTCTAGAAATTAAAAGGTAAGTTGTCAAACAATGGAGGTCGTGTAATTGAATAACCTTTAGTAGTGTTTCGATTCCCAAAGTTAGCAATGGATCAGATTCAAAAGCTTTTAAAAACTTATTTTATGAAAGAAGCTCTGACACCACTTGAAAGTTTGTTAGGGATGTTAAGCCCTATAGAACCGGCCCAAGGCTAACCAAGAGGGGGGTGAATTGGTATTTAAAAATTTTTAGGCAAAGCACGAATACAAACCAAATCACCACAAAAAAATGCAGAAGAAAATAAATGCGGAAGCAGTAAAAATAAGAACACAAGGGTTTATAGTGGTTCGGTCAACTCGACCTAAGTCCACTCTCTGGAGGCGCTTGTTGACCTCTATTTTCGCTCGAGCACTTTTCGATCAATGCGATTAGACCTTATCGAGCCCAATTCTAGCTCGAATCGATCTGAATTGATTTTAATTTGACTCGACCCTGTTCAATCAAGCCCGAACAATTTGTTTTGACTACGACGAGTTCAACTTGACCCAAATCGTCTTTAATTTGATTTGATCAAATTGATCGAACCTAGCCTAATTCTAAATCAAGCCGATTTAAATCAAATCCACATCCAAACCTAGCTCAAATTAGCCCAAATTAATTTTGAATAAATTCCAATCTATTTTTGGCTTGATTTGAATCTATTCCTAAATCCGGTAATCGCATCGAACGGCTCCGATTTTCTCAAAATCCAAAGTCGACCGTTGCTACGCGAGAGCCCTTTTTTCGGTGTTTTCGAGCGGAGCAGAACAGAAAAGAGAGGTTAGAAGGATGGGAGGAGGCTCCGGTTAGGTCATTCTGACGGGCTCTCTCTCTCTCGCGCCTGGCTCCCCCTCTTCCGCTCTCTCTTTCTCATGGTGCCAAGACCGAAGATCACCCATTCGGTCTCTCTCCCTCTCACGCCGGCGTCTCCCTCTCCATCTCTCGCATGAGCCAAGGGAGACCGAACCTGACAGACGGCGGATCTCTCTCTCTCGGTGACTCTCTCTTCCAAGGCCGAAGCCCCTCTCCCTCTCTCTCACTCTCGGTAGAAGCTCCCAGGCGGACCGATCCTGAGCTCCCATTCTCGAGCCAGAGGTGAATCGCGACCTCCTGCTCCCTCTCCCTCTCTCGCGTGAGCCAGGGGAGCCGAACCCAGCAAAGCCGACGCCCCGCCCCTGTCCGAAGCAGCCCTGGTCGCAAGCTTCTTCTTTTTTTTTTTTTTTTGGTTCGCATACTTCCTGCTCCTCTTCCCTTGTTCGGACGGAACTCCAGGAGCCGAGACCAGGACCTCCTCCACTTCCAGATCTCGGCTTCGCCTCTCAAGACCGAACTTGACCGCCGGGATCCTTGTCTTGGCCGATCGATTTCCTTTGAGCAGCAGGTATAGTTCTTTCCCCTCCTTTCTCCTTCTGCTTTTTCTCCTTCTTCTTCTTCTCCTTCTTCTTCTTCTTCCATTTCTCCTATTCCTTCCTTCCTCCATCTCCTATTCCTATTTCTTCATGATAATCTTAAAAAAAAAATGACAGTACTTGAATTCTTTTCAAAAATATGAGAAGCGAGATTCTCTCTTCCATGTGAATGCATTTATTCCCTAAGATTAATGTGATGATAGTTTATAATGGCCATGGTTGAATGATTGGCTTGCCAGATAAAGATGTGCAAAACTTATTCTTCTCTATTACAATGGATCTTCTGCAGTTTTTGTGAATGGAACATTCCTTAATCCCTACTCATTTCACTGAAGATATGCTAAATGATTCTATAAGATATGAATATTCTTTATGGTATGGTTTGATTTCTGTTGGAGCAAGCTTGACAAAGCATTCCCTGTCATGTCTTGTGGTTTATTCGTGTGTATGTCAAATGATGCTTAAAGTGCTTTTGAAAGATGGGAGTGGTTGTTGCTAACCATGATTAGTTTTATATGGTATGAATGAGATGATGTGTTGGCTTACATTATTTGAAAAGTAAACGATTGTTGTGTCGAATATGAGCTTTAGGCATGTATATGGTTCAGAAATTTTAAGTGTAAATGGTGGCAAGGATTGAGAAGCCATGTTCTTTATCTACTAAACTTTGCATATGAAATGTTCGTTCAAATGCTCCCAAAAGAAAGTTGTAAGCATTAAGGCTTTTTGTAGTGAGTTTGTTCAAGTATAAACTTTGTCATGTTTTTTTTTTTAGAGACTCAAAGAGTAGAATCTAAAGTAAGAATGAGTTTGGTTGCTTGATGAGATATGGTTCTCTTTCATAAACGTTCCTTATCTAAACTCAATGCCTTTGTGATGGTCACATTAATTTTGGAAAGAATCGCATACAAATGAATATTTTGATTCATGATTATTCGGAAGACGAGCTTATTTGTTTATTGTGTATGTAGAACCGGTACTTTGTTATTACTCATTTTATTTGATAAATGATTTGAAATCCTATGTTTAAGTTGTTAGAGAGCATGAGAAGGCTATGTTATTTGTTGTCGACATATGCACCTAAAGTATTTATGGTTTTGCTTATTAAGTAAATACATGTGCAAGCTTACTTCAAAAGAGCTCTTCCAATATATAGGATCCATGCTTATTTATGAATCACATCATGTGATATATCATTTGGGGAGATTTTTCATATATAAATTGTTAAAGGTCATGGGAGATTATGTTGTTCTTGACCAAAATATGCATGCTAGATCTTGTCAAAATGGGAAGGACTTATACATGAGTTGGCATTTCTATGTTGAGCGCAAACATCTCTTTTCATACACTAAAGTTTTGTGCCTTGACACTACATATGAGGGAGGGAAATTTATGATTACATCTTAATAGACCCTTTAAAAATGAAAGAATGATGAACTTTCTTGCATGTATTGTTCAACCTTGCTGTGCTTGTATTTGCTACAAGATCATAAATGGTTTCAGAGAGATATTGGTTAATAGACTTGATTATACTTTGTTCACTCTCTACATTTGTATTGAGATTGTGAGAAATGGCATGATGTTTCTTTACTTGTGATATTGCTGAAATTTCCTCTTAAAATTGTGGAGAATAAACTTAGATTTCTTTGCAAATAATGTGTTGAAATTCATTTCGTTGCCAAGTAGTCTTTCGTTAATAACAAAGCATGCATTTGAGTTTCCAAACATAAGTTCCTTGTGAATCAGTTGAGTCTCTTTTCATATAAGTTGGCTTTCAAATATAATAGAAACACATATTAGCTATCCTCTCTTGTTTGAAAGAGTTAAGGTGTGAACTTGTTGGGAATCTTATTTCATTAAGCACGAGTAGACCTTGTTGGATTGTGCATGGTCTTGTATTTTCTATCAAAATGGTAAAGAAAGTGGGTTATGTTCTTTCATTCCAATGATGTGATGCTAACCTAGCTAGGATTCTTGGCAAACTGTGATTATGTACCTTTGATATTGAATGAGATTCATATGTTGATTAAAAACAAAACCTGTACATGCTTCATGTTCTAATCTTTGAAGGTATATGATTCGAATGCAAAGTTATTTGTTCCATGTTGAAGATTTTCATAAGATATTTGGAGAGAAACACATATAAGTGTTGGAGAGCATTCATGTTTCTTTAAAATATACTTAGGAGATATTGGTTCTTTTTTTTATGTGTTTTAGAAAAGATGTTGTTTCATGTTGGCGAGAAAGTAATCATGAGGCTTATGTTAGCATTTTGGTCAAAAATTTTTATGGTATTTTGCATTTCGATATCGAGCATGCTTTAGGTTTAATGTGAGATAATTTGGTTATATAAGAAGTTGATGCATACATAGGTGAGTAAATTTTATGAAGTGTTGAAACTTGTCTTCTTTCTTTCATTTAGAAATGATAATGAGATGCCTTTTCTTTAGACTATACTTTTATTTCAAAGCTTTGGAAAATTGAAATTCATGTTCAGCTTCTTTACAACATCATAATGATCGATTTTGAATCCTTGGCAAATAGTGATTTTGCACTTGATGATTAAAGGTGAAATCTATGAGTATTATCGAAAATGTTTCACATGATTTATGTTTTGATTTGGAGAATATATGGATCAAGTGCAAAGTTGTTTGCTTTATGATTGAAACTTTTATAAGTTATTAAGGGAAATACATGAGTGTTGGGTTCCAATGTTAAAGATATGCGTCGCCTCATATTGAGAAGTCTTACGGTTTGTTTTGTATTGAAGTGTTTCATGATTTTGTTTTATATTGAGGAGATTTGTGACCGACTTCATGATTGGAAGGATTCATAAATAGCTCTATGTTAAGGTTTCATGAGTGATTTTCAAAACAAAAGAGGTTGCATGCTTTACACGAAAGTTTTATGAATTTGTTTAATGTGAGAGTTTTTGTGAATTTCTTTATGATTGAGAAGTTTTAGGAAATATTTTTGTGTTGAAAGATTTTACGAATGGTTCTATGGTTTGAAAGATTTATGATGAATTTTGTAAATTGCATTTCGCGAATTGTTTTATGTTGAGAAGTTGGATGATTTGAGTTTCATGAATGCTTTGCAATGAGAAGTTCTATAAAACTTTCTTGTTGTAATGCTTCATGGATTTCTACCCCACCCCAAATGAAGGGTGAGACACTTGATTGTAGGTTGTTTTGGGTAGGATTTTGTGGTAGGATAGGGGATTTTAGTAAAGGATTTTGGTAAAGTTTTTTTTTGTGTCAAAATAAATGAAAAGAAAAGTGATTATGGGTGGATAGATTTTGTGAAGTTGTGTAGTAGTCCATTTAGGAGTTCTTGTGAACTATTTTGAAATCTATAATGTTGTGGATAGATTTATTTAGTAAGGTTCTCTTTGTGTCTTTTGGAAGTGAGTGAGGATTTCTCATTTGGGTCAGATTCTCTTGGTAGTCCTTTCCAAAAATGAGTTTTGGGGATTTGAGGCTTAAGGAACTTTGCATTAGAGGGTGGGTAGTGTTCCTTGGATTAAGGTACTCTCTACTCAAGCTAGTTTTCTTTTGTATTGACTTCTAACAATATATGGAATGTTGAAAAAATATAAAATAGAAAGTCTAGATTTTAGATTGAGTTTTAGAGGTTGGTTTTCCTTAGTTGTTGTAGGCTTGGTTTAGAAAGTCTTGGTGGGTAGAAATATCAAATATATCAAGTGCCTCGTTTGGAGTGGGAACAGCAAAGGGCATTGTTGCTGATTATAGGATGCACTTGACTTCTACGAAGTGTATCCAATAACAACAATGCCCACATCCCTTTTTCGTATTCGATTTTCGTTTCTCTTTCTTTCTTTTGCATTCAGTCTCATTTTGCTTTGCCGTTAGCTTTCTTCGTCATTTCTTTTGCGCTTTGACACTACGCATGTACAAAATGAGGAGAATTTAAAAGACAAGTGGCCCAACAAATAACTAAAAGGTACGTTCTTCTTCTTTTCTTGCACTTCCATTCTTTCATATTATTAACTGCTTATAGAACTGCTCTAATACATGTCTTTTCTATGTCTTGCGAGGTACTATTTTGGAAAGCAATGGATAAAGAACGCTTGGAGCTGAAGCTAGGACAATTGGATCCAAGCATCAGTCGTCCCTACTCATCTAGTAGGGGCGCTACGGGCGGAACCACCGGGTCGTAGCCCCCGGTTCTGTAAGTTTACTAAAACTTAGAAAACCTTTAGGGGCCTAGATGGTTGTACGCCTCCCACCCTTAGGGCCTTAGAAGCTTCAATTATATATTTAGGATTGCTTTTATTTTTACTTTTAGATCCCTAAAATCCTATGACATCCGTGTAGAAGTCTTAGGAGTTAGAAGAACAACACTTTTAATCCTACAACACTAGTGACATCTAAGGACAAAAATTAATGACCGAGTCTTAGAAAACATAGACTTAGGGTGCATGTTCCTTATAGGATAGAGACTTTAAAACAACAACTTAGTGACACGTTTTCCTAAATTTAGATTTTGTTTTTTTTCTTAATTCACTAATAATTAACTAACTTTAATCTAATTCTTAAAAATCTATTAAAACACTTAATTCTTAATTAAGTTTTAATTAACATCCATAATCATTAAATCATAATTTTAAATCATAAACTTAAATGAAATCTAATTAAATTAATAATTACCCCTTCACCAACTTAAGATCTAAAAGAGGTAGATTTAATTAGGAGATCAAACACTAAATTAAAATTCACTAGGATAAAACACTTCTAAATATCAAACTTTAGAATAACTCCTAAAACCAATCAACCAATTTGATTAATAAAATATTTAATACACCTTTTTCTTTTCTTTTAATAACAAACTAAAACAATAATTCAATAAAATTAATTATCGCTGGGTAACCCAGGCCTACGAGGCTGTTAAATCAGCCCCAAGGAGGGTGAAATAAACCTCACGGCCTCGGTGTGAAACAAAGGTGGTAATTAATTAAACATTAGAAATAAAATACCTCTAAAATCAATCCCAAAACACTAAGATTTGAAGTTTAATTAAAATCTCTCCTTTGCCCCTTTCAACAAACAAATAAAAATACATATAACTCTAACTAAATCGCCCTATGTAGGATCTACCAAAACCACACAGCCTGCACATACTTAGATGAGTTTGATAGGACACGACTATTAGCTTTAGGTTAGATTGTTGTTTTGCTTTTCTTTTCTTTTCTGTACTTTGTTGTGACACCCTGCATGTGACCCGTGTGCTGATTGTTTTCGCTACCTGTTGTAGCTTTTCTGTGATGTTGTTCCGTACTGTTTTGCTAGCTACTCTTTTCTTTCTTGCACTGTGGTTGTGACGTTAGAATTCCCATAGGTTAGGCACGCTCTTTCATACTAATGCTGTCTTCCTGCAGGTGGGCGTGCTCATATAATGCTGCTAAAAAGGGGCTAAAATTAATAATAATAAATGTATAACTGCTTTAGGTAACTGCTTCAGCTGCTTAGCCCCCAATAATCAAAGCACGGCCAAGTGTGATTTATTTTTCAGCATTTTCGTATATATAACTGCTTGGATGAGTTTTTATTATAAACTGCTTAGGATAACCCCTGCAGGAGAGTCTAGATTTTTATTTTTATAATGTAATGTATTTGATAGTAAATGTTGTGAAAATTTAAAATAAGACATTTTTAAAGAGATAGGAATCCAAAGGGAAAAGTAAACCCCTACAGAGGGTTTCCTTTTTCATTTGGATATCCTTTTGGAGCGTTCACTACGAGGAGTCCAAAGGAAAAAGTAAACCCTTACAGGGGATTTCCTTTTTCATTTGGGCATCCTCTTGGAGGACGTACTACGAGGAGCCCGAAGAGCTGAAGGTGATCCAAAGATGAATCAAGAGAGTGAAGAAGAAGACTGAAGAGATATAAAAATGCCTTATTTTAAGATTTGCGTCGTTCCCGGGTTGTTGTTGGTGGAGCCCGGCCACCTTTTATTACTGTACTCTGTGATGTAATATTGTATGGCACTTGCCATGGACACTCTTTTTCGTGGGATTTTGTTTCTGTGTTGTGATTTACTTACTCTGATTGCGCAGTAGAACCAGCATGCTTTTTATAGGTTTCTTTCTGCATGTGCTTGTGTCTGACCGCTAGGCTCTTTAGGAATAAAATTTTTATACTCGTAATTATTGAATAAAAATTCTAAGATATTAACTCACATATAAACATAACGATTCTAAGAAATAGCCGGAATCGTCCGGGGTGGCATGCACGCATTCTCTCTTCTATTAGACAAATTTCCCCGCCTGCGGGTAGAGTCCGGATAATCTGGCCTATGAGGATGAAGTGCCGGACCTGGGGAAATTTAGTCATTCAAAAATTATTTTAAAAGCCTTTTTAAAATTCATACATATTTGATTTGGAGACTTTAACCAGCATAAATTGTATTAGTAACTAATTAAAATTAAGATTTAATTGCATTAGTTTTAGGAGCATTATACCACTCATAAGTGTGGGATCAATTAGGGAATGTCTTTAGTTGTCGATCCCAACTTCAGTGTCTAAACTTCCAACCCATCTCTCATACAGACTGGATAGCATGGATTTTACACGATTAGGAGGTTTTAGCTGGCTTCTTTTGTCAGACAAGGAATAAGTCCAGATTGCATTAGCTAGGTCGTAGATGTTAGTGTTGTGTGTGCAACACTACATCTTTTATAGATTTAGGGTCTAAAGGTGAGTGGTATAGGTGTACCACTACGCACCTTATCGGTGGGTAAGCTCTCCATCCTTTCGGAAGCTATAAATCCTACCCATCCGCGTCAGACAGATGACGCCACTTCCTTCTTTCTCTCGTGCTTGTTTGAGATGCTTTGCCTCTCTTCTTTTTCTCCAGTTTTCACTTCTCCTAGCCGGCCGGATGTTGACTGAACCCTGTATGACTGATCGAGCCAAGTTGGGACATTCCCCTTTGATTAGGAAGCCTAGAAATTCCCTTGCATTAAACCCATTAGAGGAGATAATCTAACATTCTTAATTGAGAGTTTTCTTAGACTGAGGTCTAAGATGTAATTAACTACGGGGGCTTGCGCCCGTAGGAAACCGATCCCCACAATCAAATAAACCCCATTCGAGCTGATGCATCGAATGGGGGAAATCTCGTGAATTTAGGGTTATAGATATTATTATCCATCGAGGTGCGTAGGTGAGGTGAAAACTCGCTATCCTCCATGGCTAATCGTATCTACAACTCCATCTGCTCTTCCATCGGCCTGCTTGTGCCAAGTGTAAAGGCCTACGACCACTTTGTCCTACGGGATAGTGTGATCGTACCCTTTGCATTCGAATCACACGAGCGGAATCCTTTCGGAGACCCACAGATTTCTGGCGACCACGGTGGGACAGGTTTCTCTCTCCATCTTTGGATGTTATATTATCTTCTTTTGTGTGCACTCTGGGTTTGGTGCTCTTTAGATTAGGTCCTTCCTACTCTTAGATAGGGTCCTTTTCTTAGTTAGGTTTCCTTCTTGGCTAGGCTTTCCCCTAGCTTTGGTCCCTTTCCTTCCGGCCTTTTAGGCTATTTCGTACCTTATCAAATTCTCTTCTTTCTGTCGGGTTTCTGTGTTCGCTCGACTCTCACTCTGAGATCGTTGAGCAGACCCCGGCATCTTCTTACCTTTCGTATGTACTTTATACTTAAGGGTGGATTAGTTGTTGATAGTAGCTCAGATGAGGAAGTAGACTTCTGACGTCAAACTACTAGCAAGCAACCTATTTCCCATCAGATGTGTGGAATTAGAGTCATGAATTCCCATCAAAAATCTTATGACACTTCTTCCACTATTGTTGTTGTTTTTCCTACCTCCTATAAATATTCCTTTGTACTCGTACTCCTTGAAAGGATACTTTTTACTTTTCGGCAGTCTGTATGGCCACGACGATTTGTCCTCTACCACATGATGTTCGCTTCGAAGAGTATAAGGTTATCCTTAAAGGGGATATGCTAAGATGTCATAGGGATACTTGTCCTTATATTTGTGCATGCTAATCAGGTTAGTGCTAGCACATAAAGACCTTGATTTGTTCCTCCTTTGTGAAAGGTTGTTTTCCCCAGTTTCGCTTGTCACGCTAAGCGTGGTCTGGGATACCAAAACCAATAATTCAAACCCCTTTTAAGAGGTGATACTGGGTCCATGCCCACCTGTGTTTGTCAGGTGTGGTGATGTTGATCCAATGTCTCTAATTTAAATCCATTTTTCAGAGGTGATACTGGGTCCATGCCCACCTACGCTAGTCAGGTGTGGAGATGCTGATCCACTATCCCTATTTAAATTTCTTTCTTCCATCAGTCATGATTCGAGAGTTGTTCTTGTACCCAGTTTTGCTTGTCACTCCAAGCGTGGTCTGGGATACCAAAATTAATAATTTCAAATCCACTTTCTATAGGTGATACTGGGTCCATGCCAACCTGTGTTAGTCAGGTGTGGTTATGTTGATCCAATGTCCCTAATTCAAATCTACTTTCTATAGGTGATACTGGGTCCATACCTACCTGTGTTAGGTGTGGTGAGTTTGATCCAATATCCCTAATTATAATCTACTTTTTATAGGTGATACTGGGTCCATGGCCACCTGTGTTAGTCAGGTGTGGTGATGTTGATCCAATGTCCCTATTTTAAATCTAATTTTTCAGATGTGATACTGGGTCCATACCCACCTAGGTTAATCAGGTGTGGTGTGTTTGATCCAATATCTCTAATTTTAGCCCACTTTCTATAGGTGATATTGGGTCCATGTCTACCCGTATTAGTCGGGTATGGCGATGTTGATCCAATGTCTTTATATAAGTTTAATTCTATCAGTTGTGATACGATAGTTATTCTTCCCTTGTCACTGGTACATGTCCCTCTGTATGGATATAACTTCAAAGGATCTCTTCTACTTTTCGACAGTTCGTGGCCACGACGATTTGTCCTCTACCACGTGATGTTCGTCGTACAAAGTATGAGATCATCCTTAGTATTTGTATGTAAACACGCCGTAGGAGTGTTTCTACTTGCACTCATGCCCACCAATCGCTCCGGTGTTGTAGCATGAAGTCTCTTTTTCAGTCCCCTTCTAGGGTTGACTTTTCCCAGTTTCACTTGTCACCTTCAAGTGTGGTCTGGGATACCAAAACTACTAATTCGGATCTCTATGGAACGTGATACTGGGTCCATCCTTGATCTACACTAGTCAAATGCAGTGATGCTGATCCATTGCCATTGTATGAATTTTTCTATAAATTTTGTTATGATATTTGTGCTCCCCAGTTTTACTCATGTGGCGAGTATGGCCTGGGATATCAAAGCCAACAATATATTCCTCTCTTGATGTTCCAGTTATTAGAAGCATTTCATACTAGGGGTAACTCATGGATATGGTAAACATTCCCTCTACCGTGTGTTATTTTCGACAGTGTGGAATATGCTTAATCTATAACTGTGAATATAATATAAAAACAAATGGAATATGATGTTAAAAGAGAGGGAAGCACTTAGTTGAGTAGAATCGGTTGCCCTTGTCACAAGTGGAACCCGGTTCTACACTCCAAGAGCCCAAAGTCCCTCCAAATTCTCTTCCTTGTCTCTCTTTAAAGCATTTTGATGATTGCTTAGGAGATGACTGTATATTCATTTCTTCTATTATGATTGTTCATTTATAACGGAGATATTTTTCCTCCCCTACGATGTGGTACATCTTGCTTTAGATGTTAAAATCAGTCCTTAGTGGATTTTGATCTTCTGATAGAAAGTCAATCCCTTTCCTCCTGTAGCAACATAATTTTCCATTGAGAGCTGGCTTTTAACTGTAAGAGCAGTCTCTCTAGATGCATAAATGTTGCTTGCACTTCTCACAGGGTCCCATCAGTTAGTATGGGTGTTACCACTGTGATTTTTTTCAGTAATCATTGATCTTTAATATGATTGTTGTTTTTTAGTGGTAAGTGTGTCCCCTCGCCACTTCTTCTGTTACTCTTTCCTTGATATGACATTACTCTTTCTACTCGGTCTTTTATATGTTCTTCTATTTAGAGAGATATATATATCGATCGTTCATTTCATGTTGTACATGATTTCAGTTTACCTAAGAAATTCTACTTGTATTTTGATTACTCATGGCCACGACGATTTGTCCTCTACCATGTGGTAACTAAAATAGGAGTTAGAGATTTCTTAGATAATGGATTACTTATTTCTTTGGCTTTCTCACAGCACCACGCATATGAGCGTTGGTTGGTTGTGGAGCTCTTGCCTCTTCTGATCGTCGCGGCATATGCGCCCGGCGGTATTAGAGTGGTCTTTCCTCTTTTTATCGTCGCGGCATATGCGCCCGGCGGTATTAGAGTGTAAAGTTCCTTTTTCTGGTTGAGAGAGCCCGACAGAGTCCCTGGGAGGCATTCCTCACCACCCCTTTCCTCTTCTGATCGTTGCGGCATATGCGCCCGGCGGTAGTAGAGTGTACCTTTTCCTCTTTTTATCGCCGCGGCATATGCGCCCGATGATATTAGAGTATTCTTTCCTCTTCGTATCACCTTGGCATATGCGCCAGTGATAGTAGAGTGTACCTTTCCTCTTCTTATCGTCGCGGCATATGCGCCCGGCGGTATTAGAGTGTAAAGTTCCTTTTTTGGTTGAGAGAGCCCGACAGAGTCCCTGGGAGGCATTCCTCAACCCCTTTCCTCTTCTGACCGTCGCGGCATATGCGCCCGACGGTAGTAGAGTGTACCTTTTCCTCTTTTTATCGCCGCGGCATATGCGCCCGGCGGTATTATTAGAGTGTACTTTCCTCTTTTTATCGCTGTGGCATATGCGCCCGGCGGTATTAGAGTGTGCTTTTCCTCTTCTTATCGTCGCGGCATATGCGCCCGGCGGTATTAGAGTGTTGTACTTTTCCTCTTCTTATCGTCGCGGGATATGCGCCCGGCGGTAGTAGAGTGAGTGTACTTTTCCTCTTCTTATCGTCGCGGCATATGCGCCCGGCGGTATTAGAGTGTTGTTCTTTCCTCTTTCATCGTCGCGGCATATGCGCCCGACGATATTAGAGTGGTGTTCTTTCCTCTTTTTATCGTCGCGGCATATGCGCCCGGCGATATTAGAGTGTACCTTTCCTCTTCTGATCGCCGTGGCATATGCGCCTGACGATATTAGAGTGTTCCTTCCTCTTTTGATCGCCGCAGCATATGTGCCCGACGATGTTAGAGTGTTCTTTCCTCTTCTTATCGTCGTGGCATATGCGCCCGGCGGTAGTAGAGTGTACTTTTCCTCTTCTTATCGTCGCGGCATATGCGCCCGGCGGTATTAGAGTGTTGTTCTTTCCTCTTTTCATCGTCGCGGCATATGCGCCCGACGATATTAGAGTGGTGTTCTTTCCTCTTTTTATCGTCGCGGCATATGCGCCCGGCGGTATTAGAGTGTACCTTTCCTCTTCTGATCGCCGTGGCATATGCGTCTGACGATATTAGAGTGTTCCTTCCTTTTTTGATCGCCACGGCATATGCGCCCGACGATGTTAGAGTGTTCTTTCCTCTTCTTATCGTCGTGGCATATGCGCCCGGCGATATTAGAGTGTTTTTTCCCCTTTTTATCGCCGCGGCATATGCGCCCGACGATATTAGAGTGTTCTTTCCTCTTTTTATCACTTTGGCATATGCTCCAGTGATAGTAGAGTGTTTCTTGTGGACTTTTGTGTTCGCCTTAGCTCTTTTTGATGTTATCTTGATTCGCGCTCTTGTTAGCATGAAACCTCTTCTCCTACTCTGCTGTTGCGACATGGTCAGGCAGATAGACGTTTTTCTATGATATGATTTTCAAGCCATTGTTGAATTCTCTTCTCCTCGCATCACCTTAGACATGTGCTGTGGATGATTATTGAATTCCATTTGGTACTTTGTGATTTTACTTTGATTGGGCTCATGTAATCATGAGATTCTGATCTCATTCTCCTTCTCCTTTTCTGCCACTTTGGTTGGGCAGATAGTTGAGCTGCTTTCTTTGACTCTCTCATTGTTGATCTTGTCCTGTTAGTTGACCCTAAGGTTGTATCTTCCTAGAGTAGGGGAGGTCAACGCCAACATACACGGTTCACTTGCTGTTCTCCGTATATGTTGGGGGTCCGTTTGTTGACCTCTATTTTCGCTCGAGCACTTTTCGATCAATGCGATTAGACCTTATCGAGCCCAATTCTAGCTCGAATCGATCTGAATTGATTTTAATTTGACTCGACCCTGTTCAATCAAGCCCGAACAATTTGTTTTGACTATGACGAGTTCAACTTGACCCAAATCGTCTTTAATTTGATTTGATCAAATTGATCGAACCTAGCCTAATTCTAAATCAAGCCGATTTAAATCAAATCCACATCCAAACCTAGCTCAAATTAGCCCAAATTAATTTTGAATAAATTCCAATCTATTTTTGGCTTGATTTGAATCTATTCCTAAATCCGGTAATCGCATCGAAAGGCTCCGATTTTCTCAAAATCCAAAGTCGACCGTTGCTACGCGAGAGCCCTTTTTTTGGTGTTTTCGAGCGGAGCAGAACAGAAAAGAGAGGTTAGAAGGATGGGAGGAGGCTCCGGTTAGGTCATTCTGACGGGCTCTCTCTCTCTCGCGCCTGGCTCCCCCTCTTTCGCTCTCTCTTTCTCATGGTGCCAAGACCGAAGATCACCCATTCGGTCTCTCTCCCTCTCACGCCGGCGTCTCCCTCTCCATCTCTCGCATGAGCCAAGGGAGACCGAACCTGACAGACGGCGGATCTCTCTCTCTCGGTGACTCTCTCTTCCAAGGCCGAAGCCCCTCTCCCTCTCTTTCACTCTCGGTAGAAGCTCCCAGGCGGACCGATCCTGAGCTCCCATTCTCGAGCCAGAGGCGAATCGCGACCTCCCGCTCCCTCTCCCTCTCTCGCGTGAGCCAGGGGAGCCGAACCCAGCAAAGCCGACGCCCCGCCCCTGTTCGAAGCAGCCCTGGTCGCAAGCTTCTTCTTTTTTTTTTTTGGTTCGCATACTTCCTGCTCCTCTTCCCTTGTTCGGACGGAACTCCAGGAGCCGAGACCAGGACCTCCTCTACTTCCAGATCTCGGCTTCTCCTCTCAAGACCGAACTTGACCGCCGGGATCCTTGTCTTGGCCGATCGATTTCCTTTGAGCAGCAGGTATAGTTCTTTCCCCTCCTTTCTCCTTCTGCTTTTTCTCCTTCTTCTTCTTCTCCTTCTTCTTCTTCTTCCATTTCTCCTATTCCTTCCTTCCTCCATCTCCTATTCCTATTTCTTCATGATAATCTTAAAAAAAAAATGACAGTACTTGAATTCTTTTCAAAAATATGAGAAGCGAGATTCTCTCTTCCATGTGAATGCATTTATTCCCTAAGATTAATGTGATGATAGTTTATAATGGCCATGGTTGAATGATTGGCTTGCCAGATAAAGATGTGCAAAACTTATTCTTCTCTATTACAATGGATCTTCTGCAGTTTTTGTGAATGGAACATTCCTTAATCCCTACTCATTTCACTGAAGATATGCTAAATGATTCTATAAGATATGAATATTCTTTATGGTATGGTTTGATTTCTGTTGGAGCAAGCTTGACAAAGCATTCCCTGTCATGTCTTGTGGTTTATTCGTGTGTATGTCAAATGATGCTTAAAGTGCTTTTGAAAGATGGGAGTGGTTGTTGCTAACCATGATTAGTTTTATATGGTATGAATGAGATGATGTGTTGGCTTACATTATTTGAAAAGTAAACGATTGTTGTGTCGAATATGAGCTTTAGGCATGTATATGGTTCAGAAATTTTAAGTGTAAATGGTGGCAAGGATTGAGAAGCCATGTTCTTTATCTACTAAACTTTGCATATGAAATGTTCGTTCAAATGCTCCCAAAAGAAAGTTGTAAGCATTAAGGCTTTTTGTAGTGAGTTTGTTCAAGTATAAACTTTGTCATGTTTTTTTTTTAGAGACTCAAAGAGTAGAATCTAAAGTAAGAATGAGTTTGGTTGCTTGATGAGATATGGTTCTCTTTCATAAACGTTCCTTATCTAAACTCAATGCCTTTGTGATGGTCACATTAATTTTGGAAAGAATCACATACAAATGAATATTTTGATTCATGATTATTCGGAAGGCGAGCTTATTTGTTTATTGTGTATGTAGAACCGGTACTTTGTTATTACTCATTTTATTTGATAAATGATTTGAAATCCTATGTTTAAGTTGTTAGAGAGCATGAGAAGGCTATGTTATTTGTTGTCGACATATGCACCTAAAGTATTTATGGTTTTGCTTATTAAGTAAATACATGTGCAAGCTTACTTCAAAAGAGCTCTTCCAATATATAGGATCCATGCTTATTTATGAATCACATCATGTGGTATATCATTTGGGGAGATTTTTCATATATAAATTGTTAAAGGTCATGGGAGATTATGTTGTTCTTGACCAAAATATGCATGCTAGATCTTGTCAAAATGGGAAGGACTTATACATGAGTTGGCATTTCTATGTTGAGCGCAAACATCTCTTTTCATACACTAAATTTTTGTGCCTTGACACTACATATGAGGGAGGGAAATTTATGATTACATCTTAATAGACCCTTTAAAAATGAAAGAATGATGAACTTTCTTGCATGTATTGTTCAACCTTGCTGTGCTTGTATTTGCTACAAGATCATAAATGGTTTCAGAGAGATATTGGTTAATAGACTTGATTATACTTTGTTCACTCTCTACATTTGTATTGAGATTGTGAGAAATGGCATGATGTTTCTTTACTTGTGATATTGCTGAAATTTCCTCTTAAAATTGTGGAGAATAAACTTAGATTTCTTTGCAAATAATGTGTTGAAATTCATTTCGTTGCCAAGTAGTCTTTCGTTAATAACAAAGCATGCATTTGAGTTTCCAAACATAAGTTCCTTGTGAATCAGTTTCTCTTTTCATATAAGTTGGCTTTCAAATATAATAGAAACGCATATTAGCTATCCTCTCTTGTTTGAAAGAGTTAAGGTGTGAACTTGTTGGGAATCTTATTTCATTAAGCACGAGTAAACCTTGTTGGATTGTGCATGGTCTTGTATTTTCTATCAAAATGGTAAAGAAAGTGGGTTATGTTCTTTCATTCCAATGATGTGATGCTAACCTAGCTAGGATTCTTGGCAAACTGTGATTATGTACCTTTGATATTGAATGAGATTCATATGTTGATTAAAAACAAAACCTGTACATGCTTCATGTTCTAATCTTTGAAGGTATATGATTCGAATGCAAAGTTATTTGTTCCATGTTGAAGATTTTCATAAGATATTTGGAGAAAAACACATAAGTGTTGGAGAGCATTCATGTTTCTTTAAAATATACTTAGGAGATATTGGTTCTTTTTTTTTATGTGTTTTAGAAAAGATGTTGTTTCATGTTGGCGAGAAAGTAATCATGAGGCTTATGTTAGCATTTTGGTCAAAAATTTTTATGGTATTTTGCATTTCGATATCGAGCATGCTTTAGGTTTAATGTGAGATAATTTGGTTATATAAGAAGTTGATGCATACATAGGTGAGTAAATTTTATGAAGTGTTGAAACTTGTCTTCTTTCTTTCATTTAGAAATGATAATGAGATGCCTTTTCTTTAGACTATACTTTTATTTCAAAGCTTTGGAAAATTGAAATTCATGTTCAGCTTCTTTACAACATCATAATGATCGATTTTGAATCCTTGGCAAATAGTGATTTTGCACTTGATGATTAAAGGTGAAATCTATGAGTATTATCGAAAATGTTTCACATGATGATTTATGTTTTGATTTGGAGAATATATGGATCAAGTGCAAAGTTGTTTGCTTTATGATTGAAACTTTTATAAGTTATTAAGGGAAATACATGAGTGTTGGGTTCCAATGTTAAAGATATGCGTCGCCTCATATTGAGAAGTCTTACGGTTTGTTTTGTATTGAAGTGTTTCATGATTTTGTTTTATATTGAGGAGATTTGTGACCGACTTCATGATTGGAAGGATTCATAAATAGCTCTATGTTAAGGTTTCATGAGTGATTTTCAAAACAAAAGAGGTTGCATGCTTTACACGAAAGTTTTTATGAATTTGTTTAATGTGAGAGTTTTTTTTTTTTGTGAATTTCTTTATGATTGAGAAGTTTTAGGAAATATTTTTGTGTTGAAAGATTTTACGAATGGTTCTATGGTTTGAAAGATTTATGATGAATTTTGTAAATTGCATTTCGCGAATTGTTTTATATTGAGAAGTTGGATGATTTGAGTTTCATGAATGCTTTGCAATGAGAAGTTCTATAAAACTTTCTTGTTGTAATGCTTCATGGATTTCTACCCCACCCCAAATGAAGGGTGAGACACTTGATTGTTGGTTATTTTGGGTAGGATTTTGTGGTAGGATAGGGGATTTTAGTAAAGGATTTTGGTAAAGTTTTTTTTTGTGTCAAAATAAATGAAAAGAAAAGTGATTATGGGTGGATAGATTTTGTGAAGTTGTGTAGTAGTCCATTTAGGAGTTCTTGTGAACTATTTTGAAATCTATAATGTTGTGGATAGATTTATTTAGTAAGGTTCTCTTTGTGTCTTTTGGAAGTGAGTGAGGATTTCTCATTTGGGTCAGATTCTCTTGGTAGTCCTTTCCAAAAATGAGTTTTGGGGATTTGAGGCTTAAGGAACTTTGCATTAGAGGGTGGGTAGTGTTCCTTGGATTAAGGTACTCTCTACTCAAGCTAGTTTTCTTTTGTATTGACTTCTAACAATATATGGAATGTTGAACAAATATAAAATAGAAAGTCTAGATTTTAGATTGAGCTTTAGAGGTTGGTTTCCCTTAGTTGTTGTAGGCTTGGTTTAGAAAGTCTTGGTGGGTAGAAATATCAAATATATCAAGTGCCTCGTTTGGAGTGGGAACAGCAAAGGGCATTATTGCTGATTATAGGATGCACTTGACTTCTACGAAATGTATCCAATAACAACAATGCCCACATCCCTTTTTTCGTATTCGATTTTCGTTTCTCTTTCTTTCTTTTGCATTCAGTCTCATTTTGCTTTGCCGTTAGCTTTCTTCGTCGTTTCTTTTGCGCTTTGACACTACGCATGTACAAAATGAGGAGAATCTAAAAGACAAGTGGCCCAACAAATAACTAAAAGGTACATTCTTCTTCTTTTCTTGCACTTCCATTCTTTCATATTATTAACTGCTTATAGAACTGCTCTAATACATGTCTTTTCTATGTCTTGCGAGGTACTATTTTGGAAAGCAATGGATAAGGAACGCTTGGAGCTAAAGCTAGGACAATTGGATCCAAGCATCAGTCGTCCCTACTCATCTAGTAGGGGCGCTACGGGCGGAACCACCGGGTCGTAGCCCCCGGTTCTGTAAGTTTACTAAAACTTAGAAAACCTTTAGGGGCCTAGATGGTTGTACGCCTCCCACCCTTAGGGCCTTAGAAGCTTCAATTATATATTTAGGATTGCTTTTATTTTTACTTTTAGATCCCTAAAATCCTATGACATCCGTGTAGAAGTCTTAGGAGTTAGAAGAACAACACTTTTAATCCTACAACACTAGTGACATCTAAGGACAAAAATTAAGGACCGAGTCTTAGAAAACATAGACTTAGGGTGCATGTTCCTTATAGGATAGAGACTTTAAAACAACAACTTAGTGACACGTTTTCCTAGATTTAGATTTTGTTTTTTTTTCTTAATTCACTAATAATTAACTAACTTTAATCTAATTCTTAAAAATCTATTAAAACACTTAATTCTTAATTAAGTTTTAATTAACATTCATAATCATTAAATCATAATTTTAAATCATAAACCTAAATGAAATCTAATTAAATTAATAATTACCCCTTCACCAACTTAAGATCTAAAAGAGGTAGATTTAATTAGGAGATCAAATACTAAATTAAAATTCACTAGGATAAAACACTTCTAAATATCAAACTTTAGAATAACTCCTAAAACCAATCAACCAATTTGATTAATAAAATATTTAATACACCTTTTTCTTTTCTTTTAATAACAAACTAAAACAATAATTCAACAAAATTAATTATCACTGGGTAACCCAGGCCTACGAGGCTGTTAAATCAGCCCCAAGGAGGGTGAAATAAACCTCACGGCCTCGGTGTGAAATAAAGGTGGTAATTAATTAAACATTAGAAATAAAATACCTCTAAAATCAATCCCAAAATACTAAGATTTGAAGTTTAATTAAAATCTCTCCTTTGCCACTTTCAACAAACAAATAAAAATACATATAACTCTAACTAAATCGCCCTATGTAGGATCTACCAAAACCACACAGCCTGCACTTACTTAGATAAGTTTGATAGGACACGACTATTAGCTTTAGGTTAGATTGTTGTTTTGCTTTTCTTTTCTTTTCTGTACTTTGTTGTGACGCCCTACATGTGACCCGTGTGCTGATTGTTTTCGCTACCTGTTGTAGCTTTTCTGTGATGTTGTTCCGTACTGTTTTGCTAGCTACTCTTTTCTTTCTTGCACTGTGGTTGTGACGTTAGAATTCCCATAGGTTAGGCATGCTCTTTCATACTAATGCTGTCTTCCTGCAGGTGGCCGTGCTCATATAATGCTGCTAAAAAGGGGGCTAAAATTAATAATAATAAATGTATAACTGCTTTAGGTAACTGCTTCAGCTGCTTAGCCCCCAATAATCAAAGCACGGCCAAGTGTGATTTATTTTTCAGCATTTTCATATATATAACTGCTTGGATGAGTTTTTATTATAAACTGCTTAGGATAACCCCTGTAGGAGAGTCTAGATTTTTATTTTTATAATGTAATGTATTTGATAGTAAATGTTGTGAAAATTTAAAATAAGACATTTTTAAAGAGATAGGAATCCAAAGGGAAAAGTAAACCCCTACAGAGGGTTTCCTTTTTCATTTGGATATCCTTTTGGAGTGTTCACTACGAGGAGTCCAAAGGGAAAAGTAAACCCTTACAGGGGATTTCCTTTTTCATTTGGGCATCCTCTTGGAGGACGTAGTACGAGGAGCCCGAAGAGCTGAAGGTGATCCAAAGATGAATCAAGAGAGTGAAGAAGAAGACTGAAGAGATATAAAAATGCCTTATTTTAAGATTTGCGTCGTTCCCGGGTTGTTGTTGGTGGAGCCCGGCCACCTTTACTTACTGTACTCTGTGATGTAATATTGTATGGCACTTGCCATGGACACTCTTTTTCGTGGGATTTTGTTTCTGTGTTGTGATTTACTTACTCTGATTGCGCAGTAGAACCAGCATGCTTTTTATAGGTTTCTTTCTGCATGTGCTTATTTCTGACCGCTAGGCTCTTTAGGAATAAAATTTTTATACTCGTAATTATTGAATAAAAATTCTAAGATTAACTCACATAGAAACATAACGATTCTAAGAAATAGCCGGAATCGTCCGGGGTGGCATGCACGCATTCTCTCTTCTATTAGACAAATTTCCCCGCCTGCGGGTAGAGTCCGGATAATCTGGCCTATGAGAATGAAGTGCCGGACCTGGGGAAATTTAGTCATTCAAAAATTATTTTATAAAGCCTTTTTAAAATTCATACATATTTGATTTGGAGACTTTAACCAGCATAAATTGTATTAGTAACTAATTAAAATTAAGATTTAATTGCATTAGTTTTAGGAGCATTATACCACTCATAAGTGTGGGATCAATTAGGGAATGTCTTTAGTTGTCGATCCCAACTTCAGTGTCTAAACTACCAACCCATCTCTCATACAGACTGGATAGCATGGATTTTACACGATTAGGAGGTTTTAGCTGGCTTCTTTTGTCAGACAAGGAATAAGTCCAGATTGCATTAGCTAGGTCGTAGATGTTAGTGTTGTGTGTGCAACACTACATCTTTTATAGATTTAGGGTCTAAAGGTGAGTGGTACAGGTGTACCACTACGCACCTTATCGGTGGGTAAGCTCTCCATCCTTTCGGAAGTTATAAATCCTACCCATCCGCGTTAGACAGATGACGCCACTTCCTTCTTTCTCTCGTGCTTGTTTGAGATGCTTTGCCTCTCTTCTTTTTCTCCAGTTTTCACTTCTCCTAGCCGGTCGGATGTTGACTGAACCCTGTATGACTGATCGAGCCAAGTTGGGACATTCCCCTTTGATTAGGAAGCCTAGAAATTCCCTTGCATTAAACCCATTAGAGGAGATAATCTAACATCCTTAATCGAGAGTTTTCTTAGACTGAGGTCTAAGATGTAATTAACTACGAGGGCTTGCGCCCGTAGGAAACCGATCCCCACAATCAAATAAACCCCATTCGAGCTGATGCATCGAATGGGGGAAATCTCGTGAATTTAGGGTTATAGATATTATTATCCATCGAGGTGCGTAGGTGAAAACTCGCTATCCTCCATGGCTAATCGTATCTACAACTCCATCTGCTCTTCCATCGGCCTGCTTGTGCCAAGTGTAAAGGCCTACGACCACTTTGTCCTACGGGATAGTGTGATCGTACCCTTTGCATTCGAACCACACGAGCGGAATCCTTTCGGAGACCCACAGCGCTCTCCGAGTATTGCACTACAATCGTGACTCTCCTTTAGCCCCCACAGTTAGGAGGAGAAGCCTTTACAAGCAGCTCTTTTTGCCACACCCGACAAGGCAGAGAACCTTCCTCCTTTTGCTTCCTCCTGAAGCAGGCAGAGAAGCTAGATCACTTGCTGGAACTTACCTCTCCCAACCCTTCCAAGGACAAGAGACTCTAGAGAAGAAGAAGTGGAACAATGCTTGGAGCAACCCTTGTGAATCCCCTCACAAGCTCCCCCTCATAAGATCCTCTCTCTCTCTCTCTCTCTCTCCCTCTCTCTCTCTCCTTTAGGTTTTCTCAGGTCAAGACAGCAGCCAAGGATATTTAAAAATGATGAACAAGAGCTCTTAAATAGAAGAGCTTCAAAGGAGCTCATTAATTGCAAGTTGCTGACTATATCATCCAGGATGATATAAAAATTGTCCTGGCTGATCAGTACAAATCCCATGAGTTCGGCCAGAGCATCGCCCTGAATGCAAACTGGATGATTGAAAATTGGCTTGATCGTTCAGGATGATTTCACGATCGTCTAGGTCGATCAATTCAAATCAGAGGAAAATCATCCAGAGCATCGCCCTGAATTCAAGCTGTCCGATCCCGATCGTCCAGCACATCGCCCTGAATTTGTGCTGGCCGATATTTACAGTCCAGAAGTAACTAAGGTTTTGAATAGATCATCCTGGCTGATCCTGCGATCTTCCAAGACGATGTGATCATATCAATCATTAATTACTTCCTTGATTTGTCTGATTAATTAAGGCATAATTGTGAATATCATCCAGGCCAATCCAAAAATCATCCTGGCCGATTTCCAAAAATACAGAATACCTTAATTATTTTTTGCGACAATTTCTTTCTATTTTGATCCTATTATCCTGGCCGATACACGTATCATCCAGGCTTATTTGCTAATGATGGCTGCCTTAATTAAGAACCCCTGATTAGATTTTTTATTTTAAGCCCGATCGTCTAGGACGATGTAAATATCATCCTGGCCGATTTGAGTAAAAATAGAAATTCTAAGTCTCTCAAGTGTGTGTGTAGGGTTACTTTGCATTAGTCACACCAAAGATTACAATTGACTCAAGAGGGAAAAAATAAAATTACAGACTGACTCAAACCTAATCTACCCCATCTTGAGCTGATTCTGATTTTCGTCTGATCTTTGGGTCCTAAAAAGTCAATAGAGAAAAAGGCAATATTTGTTTCCTATCATCAAAATCATAATCCAAAAATAAATTTGTAACATACCCAAGATTATATCTTCTGTTGTTGTCTTGACCTAAGTGAGCCAAGAGGAGAGGGAGAGTAAGGGAGAGAGAGAGGATCTTGTTAGGGGGAGTTTGTGAGGGGTTTCACAAAGGTTGCTCCAAGAAAGGATCCAAGTCATCTTCTCCAGTCATCGTCCCTAGTTTCTTGGAGGTTCAAAAAAAGGTCTACTTCAGTAATTGATTAAGATTATATGCCTACTTCAGGTGGAAGCAAAAGAAGTAAGGTTCTCTTCCTACTTCAGGAGGAAGCAAAAAGAGTTAGGGTCACTACCTCATTGGTGTCGGAGGAAAGGAGGTTTGTACATGCTTCTTCACCTTGTTGTATGAGCAAAAGGAGAGTCATTATGTTTATTTCAATACCCAGAGGAGAGGTTCCGGGAAGTGGATGTAGGTTAAGTTGACGAACCATTATGAATTTATGTGTGTTCTTTCTTACTGCTTTTTTGTATTACATTTTTGCACTTTGATTTTCTTATCAAGAATATTGGTTGATTTAAGATTGTAACTTTTATTTGAGAAATTTTTAGAACTCCAATTCACCCCCCCCCCCCCCCCCCCTCTCTTGGTTAGCCTTGGGCTAGTTCATAAGAGCTTAATATCCCTAACAAACTTTTAAGTGGTATCAGAGCAGTATTCATAAAATTGAGTTTTTAAAAACTTTTGAATTTTCATCCATGGCTAACTCCAATAATCGTAATACTACGAAAGGGTACTCTATTACCTGACCACCTTTATTTGATAATACTCTTTTTAATTTTTGAAAAAATCGCATGTTTATATTTTTACAATTGATTGACTATCATATGTGGATGCTTGTTAAAGCAGGTTATTCACCTCCGTCACATAAAATTAATGGCATTAAAATTGAACATCCTTTTACATAATAACTTTTGATGATAGAGATTTAACACAACTTAATATAAAATGCTTAAACTATTTTTTTCTGCGCCTTGAAATCTAAAGATTACATGCATATTTCAACTTATACTACCGGTAAAGAAGTATGAGATAGATTGTGTATTACTTTTTTTGAATGAACAAATGGAATTAAGCAATCTAGGTTGAATATTTTTATTGCATGACTATAAACTTTTTTGTATGAAATTTTTTGAATCAATTTCTGAAATATATACTAGGTTTACTATTATTGTCACCTCACTGCATACCTTAGGAAGAGAACTCACAAATTACGAAAAAGTTAATAAAATTTTGAGATGCTTACAATCTTTCATTGATGCTAAGATTACTACAATAACTAAATGTAAAGATTTAAATACTTATTTTATTGATAACTTACATGGATCACTCATTGCTTATGAGCAAGGGGTGAATCAAAGACAACTTGCTGTAGGTGAGAAAATAAAGGAGAAAACTGTGGTGCTGAATGTCAACGACACAGACACTAATTCTCCTAAGTCTAAAAGTGATGATGTTATCTTAATTATAAGGCAATTCAAAATCTTTCTAAGGAATAAGTAAAAGAACCATCATAAGTGGATTAAAGGTAAGGGTAACAAACTTTTTAAAAGTTCTAATCATATGATTTATTTTGAATGTAGGAAGCTGGGACACATTAAAGCTGATTGTCCTACACTTAAAGCTCACCCAAGTAAGGAGAAGGGTGAGGAGAAACCCAAGTTCATGAAGGACAAGAAGAAGTTCCAAAAGGCGTTCTAGGCAAATTTTGCATTGGACTCCTCTGAGACTGAAGCTGAAGAAGAGATAATAAATATGTTCTTGATGGTAAATGATCATCTAGGTCAGTCTCACCAATAAGAGGTATGTGAACTAACCTATGAAAAAATACTTGAAGTTGTTGATTCTTGATTAGGTTGTTAGACCTAAACTAATGTCTCATGGCTAATCAAGAGGGGGGTGAATTGGTAATTTAAAAATTCTCTTGGATTTTTAGAAAACATTTTGAATTTGAAGAAAGTTAAATTTAAGTTATAAAATAAACTTTTCCACTACAGAAAATAATTTTTAGTAAATAAATGCAAAAATTAAAAAGATTTTTAGATTTATAGTGGTTCGATCAAATATGACCTACATCGACTCCATGAATACCCCCTCTTTAGGTATTGTACTATTACCAAAGTGTCTCTCCTTTTGCCCTCACAACAAGGCAGAGAAGCCTTTACAAAAACTCTCTTCGAATATTCCTCGATGCAATAGAGAACCGTCATTTTTTCACACTCTCCAAGTGTCGGCATAGAACTATCATTTGTTCACACTCTCCAAGTGTCAGCAGAGAACCATCATCCTTTCACACTCTTGAAGTGTCGGCAGAGAATCATCATCCTTTCGCACCCTCCAAGTATCAGTAGAGTACCGTATCTTCTTCAAAGATCTTCTCACGAGAAACTAAAAAGACAAGAAGAAGAGTGATAACAAAAGTCACAAAAGATATCCTTATCTTTAAGTAATCTTGTGAACCCTTCACACTCCAGTTGCAAAAAATCTCTCTCTCACACTCTCTCACACTCTCTCCTTCAATTGCCCTTAAAAAATCAAGAAGACAAGACTTTTTCATGTCAGTTTTAGTAGACCTTTTATATCAAAGACACAAAAAATCATCCAAAAAACTAAAATTTTTAATTTTGAGCGGACATGTTCGTATAGCACGATCATATGTTTGTATATATGAACAGTTCAAAAACTATTGTGTATGAACCTATTGTGAATCGGTACAAAATCATTTACTTCTCTAAGTATTAATCGTACTGTAGTCAAACAATATGATAATTTTTCTAAGTATTACTAATTTTTCCTGATGAGCAGTCAAATAATCAATAAGTTTAAAAATATTCAAATTTTAAACTCTTCCCCTGTGTGTATGTGTACACAGTTATTCAATTACAACCATACTCTCTCAGACTGAATAAAATAAAAATTATAGAGTTCATTTATAATAAACACTAAACTAGTTTGATTTAAAGTCTTCAACTATCTGGAGTATGATTTCCCTGAAATATTAGTACACACAAATTACAAAATAATGCATTCAAAATATGTTAGGAGAAATAATAATCAAAACAATAATATTTGGAATCATAAAAAAAATATATGTTGCAAGAATATCAATAATCAAGAACTAAATTGCAACTATATCAATAATTTCCCATTTTTTTATGATGGCAAAATAATTATTATTTGAGTAAAATTGAATACCCTAAACTTCTTCTTAGCTCCCTCTAAAAGAATAAACATTTGAATTTAAGAGAACTCCTCGAAGAACACAAAAACTCTAAACACTAATAAAAAAATAAAATAACATAATAAAAAACAACATCAAAAAATAAAAACAAAATCAATCACCAAAAATATTGCTCCCCTTTTTTATAATAATAAAAATGAAAAAGAAATATTGAAATAGAATAAGTCATATGAGAAACCTTAGTAATTGATCTTGAAAGAGATTGAAATATAAATGCAATAAAAAGTTAATTATCATTAGATGAAAAATAAATATTCAAAAGCAATTAAATTAAAGTATAACAAAGATAAAAGAAATTCATCAAGATCATGAAGCATTCTATACAATTAGATAAGAAGAATTATTACAAAAGTGACAAAATGAAGATTACTTAAGTTCACTTTTCAATACAAAATATAATTGAACATTAGATTGATTTTAAAAAAAGATTAAACAATAGATGAAAGAACATTTTCAATTGGCGACATTCTGCATCTTTTCAAATATATGTGGCACACTTTGTGTATCTTTTTGTATTTAGGCTAATTTTGTGCCTCTTTACAATTTGCGAACCATTGCACATGCTTTCAATTTTTATACACATTGTACATTTCATTTGATACCCTTTTTTTAAAATTGATCTTTCCAAAGTCAATAATCTAAAAAATAAAATTTCTCTAATTACAAAGATAATTATATTAAAATAAGAAAATAAAAATAATAAGATATCAAAATTTCAATAATAATATTTAAATTATGTTTGTCTTAAAAGAACATTAGATTGATAGTCTTAACTTGATATATTTATAAGTTAACTTAACATATTTTTGAAAAATTAGATTTCATAATGAAATTAATTTTTATATTGCATTTTAATTTATAACAATTTTTAGATCAATTAAGATAGGATTATCATATAGGCAGCTTACATTTCAAAAAATGAATAAAGGCAACTAATCAAAATAAGACATTTTTTATTGATATCAAATTAAAGATCAAATACATTTAAGCACTTTGATATCAATTTTTATCAAAACAAATTAGTACAATATCAACATACAGACTAAACAAAGAAAAGTACATAAAACATTAAAAACATCACTAAGAACATCATATCTAGAGAGGGATGGCAATGACAATACAAGAGAAGTACATTTAGAATTATGAGGGGCCTTGGTATAAAGGAGGAGGATAGATGAAGATAGAGAAATAGCTATTCATCATAGTTATGTTAGTGTTCACCAAGTCAAACTAACCTCATATCCAACTCATGTCTTGCTAGTACTGTGCATCCTGCTTGTTCAAGTGAGTCTAAATTTGATCAAAATGTTGATCAAAATGATTATCTAACTGGTTAAAGTGCTAGGCTATCTTCTGAAAGTCAGGTCCATGAGTAGGTGCAGGTGCTCCCCTTTCTTCCTCAGTATCCTCACTTGTATTATCATTCTTCTCAAAAAGAGCTCGAAAAGAGGCATCGATGAAATAGATTGACAATTCAATTATAGGCTCAGGATGAATAATGCTATACTTCTTTTCTAAGATATAGGTCACTAGATATCCTAGAGTAATATTTTTCTTCCTCCTATGAGAAATATGCCTAATTTTAGAAAGGTTATGAATGTAATCTAAAATGAGTAGGGTTTCATCTATTTGTTGTTTAGTCACGATTAGATAGGTAATAGTGGATAGAAGAGGAATAATATTAATGAGATCATAAGCCATAGGAATGATTGAAGTTTTAAGGACATGCTTGATGATCCTAGCATTTTGATTTAAAGTATAGACCCTAGGTAAGTCACCAACTTGACTAACCCCTCTAAGTTATGCTAATTTCAGACCAATTAAAATCAAATTTGGAGGTCAAAATATGAGCTCTAATCCCTTGAGTCTACCCATTTCTTTTGGATAAGTTATCCTATCATAATCTCATTCTCACTAAAACTCATGTTTACGAAAAAGTAATGAAAGGTCTCTTAAGCATGAATCAAAGTCAAAATAAAGGCAGATTGAGTTGAAGCAAAAAGAGGCATGACTTGAAAGTGGATGTCCTCTTGGAGTAAGTTCCTAGACGGAGTGATTTTAGCAGAGACAAACATAAAATAAGAATCCTCAACCTAAAATAAGAATCCTCATTTATTCTAGATAGAAATTTTTGTCTTCACTCTTGGAAGACGAACGCTTAGAGACTCTACCGTGCTTGCTAGAACTGGCCATTTCTAAGAAGAGAATGATTCAAAGAGGTAGTTGAGGTGAATAAAAATGAATTATAAAACCCTCTTACTTCAAAAAAATAATCTTTCATACATATGAAAATGGATTTTTACAGTACGATAATTGTTTCGTACGTGATGAAAATAATTTCATATGTACAAATGATAAAGTCTAAAATGAAAAGACTTTTCGTAAACATGCAAGTTACGAAGCATCCTTTCGTACAGGCTTTTTAACCAGACGATTGTACAGACAAACTGGTATTCATTTGGGATGATCAGTTATTTAAGATCATTTTATGACAGTTAAGTTCATCCCCCACATCGAATGACATGTGATTCGTATGTATGAAAAAAAGTTTCATACGTGCAATCAATTATAATAACTAATTTTGCCCGAATAACCATCTATGTGTGTACAGATGAATGAATACAAATCATTTGGGTTGATATAAATATTGTACAGTATAATATGTATTAGAAAATGAAAATATTATGCATTCAGTCCAAAATAATGATTTACATTCTACAAAATTCGTACAGGACGAAAATAATTTTGTATTGCATGAATAGATCATTTAGAAAAATCAACACGAATATTCATAAATAAGAATTTTGATATGTAAAAGCATGTTAAAATCACACAAAACATTAAACAAAACAAAAAAATCTGAAAACACAAACAAAAAACATTAAAAACAACAAAAAGAAAACACATTAAAATATATCAAGTTTGTCGAGGATTTTGTTTAAGTATTAAGATTGATCACACCTAGCCTTATTTTTAATGTGTTAAAAGTATCAAAAGCTAGTGGTTTTGTAAAAATATCTGCAACTTAATTTTCAGTTGAAAATTGTTCAATTCAATTTTTCCTTTAGATACATGATCCTTATTGAAATGATGCCTTATATGTATATGTTTGATTCTATAATGTTGAATAGAATTTTTTAAATGCAAATAATACTAGTGTTATCATAATAAATTGGAATTATGCCTATTACAAATCCTAAATCATTCAATTGTTATTTCAACCAAAGAATTTGTGCCACATAATTTTGTAAGGCAATGTATTTAGCTTCAGTAGTAGATAGGGCTACATAATTTTGTTTTCTACTGGACTAAAATACTAAAGAATTTCCTATAAATTTATAAGTTCGAGATGTACTCTTTTAATCAATCCTACAACCTGCAAAATCAAAATCTTAATATCCAATAATTTTAAACAAAGAGCTAAACTTATGATACTAAATCTCTAAGTTATGAGTTCCTAAAAGATATCTCAAAATTCTTTTTATTGCTATCAAATATTATTCTTTTGGATCTGATTGAAATTTAACATAGAGATAAACACTAAATATAATATCTGGTCTGCTAGTAGTCAAATAAAATAAAGATATAATAATTGCTCTAAATCTCTTTTGATCAACAGATTTTCCCTTTGGGTCTTTATCTAACATTACTGAGGAACTTATAGGTGTACTAACTGGTTCGGAATTGTCCATTTCTTACTTCTTAAGGATGTCCTTAACAAACTTTGACTTACTAATAAATGTTTTCTCATCAATATGCTTAAAGCTAAAACCTAAAAAGTAACTAAGATCTCCCATTAGGCTCATCTCAAATTCACTACTTTTTATTTTAGAAAAATCATCACATAGATTATTGTTTATAGATCCAAAGATGATATCATCAACATAAATTTGAATAATGAGTAAATCTTCTTCCAATTTCTTCAAAAAGAGAGTGGTATCCACACTTCCTTTTTCAAAAGATCTCTCAAGTAAGAAAGTACTTAACCTCTCACACCAAGCCCTAGGTGTATGCTTCAATCTATATAATGTCTTTTTCAATTTAAAATTATGATTGGTGTATTTTAAATTTTCAAAACTTTGAGGTTGTTCAAAATAAACATCCTAATGAATCATCCCATTCAAAAAAGCTCTTTTAATATCCATTTGATATAATTTAAATCCCCTAAAACATCCAAAGGTTAATAAAACCCTAATCTCTTCAATTCTCACTCAAGGGCAAAAGTTTCCTTAAAATTAATCACTTCAATTTGATTAAACCCTTAAGCTATCAATCTAACCTTCTTTCTAACAAAAACTCCTAAGCCATTCATTTTATTTTTAAGTACCCACTTAGTTTAAAATACACTTTAATCCATTGGCCTTGCAATTAATTCCCAAATATCACTCCTTACAAACTGATTTAATTCTTCTTGCATTGCCAATATTCAAAATTCATTCAGAAGTGCTTGATTTATATTTGTGGATTCTGTTGTTAAAATAAAGGTAGAATAATTGACTTTTTTGCTAAGTCCATCCCTAGTCCTCATACCCTCACTAGGTTCACCTAAAATTAATTACTTAGGTTGATTTTTAGAAAATTTCAAATCTCTGGGCAAAGGATTTTCTTTCTCCAAATTTTAATCCAAATTAATTTTCTTGATCTTTTGGAGTTATTTTTATTTTTTCCTCTTCTAAATTTGGCTCTTCGAAAGTTTCAAATTCATCAAATACAACATGTGTTCTCTTCTCAACTACCAAAGTTCTTTTGTTAAATAATCTATATAATTTTTTAACACTAGAGTATCTATGAAAAATTTCTTCATTTGATTTTGAAATAAATTTTCCTAAGGAAGATTTTTCATTATTATATATGAACACCTTACATCCAAAACATGAAAATGTGACAAATTAGATGTTTTCACTTTAAGAAGCTCATTGGGTGTTTTGTTCACTTTTGATCTAAAGTTCATCCTATTCAAAATATAACATACAGTACTAACCACTTTAGTCCAAAAATATTTAAGTAGTGAATATTCAGCCAATATTGCTCTAGCGGCTTTAATTAATGTTATGTTCTTTCTTTCGACTACCCTATTCTGTGGAGGAGTCCTAGGTGCAGAAAATTATGATCAATACTTTTTCCTTACAAAAATACTCAAATTCATCATTTTTAAATCCACTGCTGTGATCACTTTGAATTGTTAAAATCTCACACTCTAGTTTCCTCTAAATCTAAGTAAAAAAATCTCTAAACTTCTCAAATGATTAACTCTTATGAAATAAAAGATTAACCCACGTGAATCTAGAGAAATCATCAACTATTACAAATTCGTATATATTTTCTCCTAGACTTACATTGCTAAAAAGATCCATATGAATAATCACTTTTTTTCTTAATTGATATTCATCTCAAAGGTGATTCTTAGTAAAGTCTAGTTTTGGTATACCTCTAACCAAATCCTTTTGTGTAATTTTTCTAAGATTTTTTTATGCTAGCGTGATAAAGTTTCCTTTGTCATAATCAAGATTCAACAAAAATTAATTTTAAATAAAAAGTATTAGGAGTTTGAATACAGTTCAAATTTTGAATATAAATATTATTTAATGTAATCCCATGCAAAACATCATTTTCATTTAGGCTTAATATGCAACTAGCGGGAAAAAAATTTACACTATATCTTTTTCACATAGCTGAATAATACTTAACAAATTATGCTTTAAGCCTTCTACAAACAACATATTTTTTATAAAAAAATTTTTGCAAGTTTTCGATCATACCTGTGCAACCACTTTCCTAGTGATGTTATCTCCTAGTGTAACCCTTCCTCCATTCCCAACTTCTAGAATTATAAATTGTGTAGTGTCTCCAGTCATTTTCATTGAGCAACTACTAGCCAAGTATCAAATGCTCTTATGAAGTTTTATATGAGAGCATTCCTCTTCTTGATCTAATTGATCAAGATTATCAGCCATTAAACACAGGTTGTTGACTTCTTCCTCCTTTTTTTATTTATAGCAAATTTTAAGCTAAGTCTGCCTAAAAAGCTCTGTAAAATCTCTTCTTGCCCTTCTTGACATTTTCTTTCTCTTCTACCATCTCTTTGATAGGAGTGGCTTTTAGATTCGGGCAGTCTAATTTTATATGTCCAAGTTTCCTACATTCATAGTAAATCACATCATTAGATACTTTATATTTTTATTTAATATACCTCTGTTCCACTGCTGGCATCTCCTCTGCTTCCTTTTTAGAAAACTTTTGAATTTCTTACTCATTAAGGCAACATTATCCTCATCCTCATGTTGTGATTAATCATTCTCTAAATCATTCACTTTCATTACTATGTTCTTCTCCTTTCTCTATTCTCAGGCATCAATCTTCTTTTAACTCACTCCTTGCTCGTAAACAATTAGTGATTCAAGAAGATTATAAATAGTATAAATAATTAAATCCTTAGACTCTGTAATCACAATTATTTTAGCATTATAAATAGTAGGCAAATAATGAATAATTTTATTAACCATTTTAGTATTCATTAGTTTCCTACCTAATATATACAAAGAAGTGACTATTTGAATAAATCTTTTATACATTTCAGAAATAGATTCATTGGATTTCATGCAAAATAATTCATAGTCATATAACAAGATGTTTAATCTAGATTTCTTTGCTTCATTAATCCCTTCATAAGTAATACAAAACCAATCACAAATGTCCTATCCACTTTTACATGTGGAAACCCGCATGTAATCTTCTGACTTAAGTGCATAAAAGAAACTATTCAAACATTTTGCATTTATTTGTGTTAAGTCACATTGTTCTACAGTCCAGTTAGTAAAGGGTGTTTCAATTCTAATGCCATCAACTAATCTAGTTGGCCTAATATACCCTTCTTGAACTAAGATCCACATACGATAATCAAGTGATTGAAAAAATATAGACATACGTGTTTTCCAAAAATTGAAAGGGAAATTGTCAAATAACGGAGCTCTAGTGATCGAATACCCTTCAAGTGTATTTTAATTTCCAAAAGTAAGCATACTCATTTTTCAAAAAGTAGTTAAAACTTATGGTTTTGAAATACTACTACATTGATACCACTTGTTGATTCTTGATTAGGTTGTTAGACCTAAATTAATATCCTAAGGCTAACCAAGATGGGGGAGGTGAATTGATAATTTAAAAAATTCTCTTAGATTTTTAAAAAATCATTTGAATTTTGAAGCAAGTTAAATTTTAAGTTATAAAATAAAATTTTCAACCACAGAAATTAACTTGCCATAAATAAATACAAAAATTAAAAAGACACTAAGATTTATAGTGGTTCAGTCAAACACGACCTACATCCACTCATTGAAAACTCCCTCTTCAGATATTGCACTATTACCAAAGTGACTGTTCTTTTCCCCCCACAACATGGTTGAGAAAACTTTATAAAAACTCTCTTCCACCAATCCCTAGGGTGTAAGAGAACCGTTATCCTTTCACACTCTCGAAGTGTCAGCAGAGAACCATCGTCTATTCATATTCTCCAAGTGTCGGTAGAGAACCATCATCCTTTCACACTCTCCAAGTGTTGGCAGAGAATCATTTTCCATTCACACTCTCCAACTGTCTGCAGAGTATTATATCTTCTTTAAAGATCTTATCACGAGAAACTAGAAAGATAAGAAGAAGAGTGATAACAAAAATCACAAAGAGATCCTTACCTTTAAGTAACCTTGCGAAACCCTTCACACTCCACTTACAAGAAATCTCTCTCAAACACTCTTGCACTCTATCTTTAAATTGGCCTTAAAAAATCATGAAGACAAGACTTTTTCATATCGGTTTTAGTGGACCTTTCATATCAAAGGCACGAAAAATCATGTGGAAAAAAATTTTTAGTTTTGAGCATACATGTTCGTACAATACGATCATATGTTCGTACGTACAAACAATTCAAAAAATTATTATGTATAAACCTGCTATGAATTAGTATGAAATAATTTTGTACACGATGATCATCTTGTACGAACCAAATTTGTCCAGTACAAATAGTTAAAAAAATTTCATTTTCGTTGGGATGAAGAGAGACCCCATAATTTTGTACCCTATATGGCGTACATATGATGACAACATCGTACGGTATGATCAGTTACCAAAAAAAATTCAAGTTCATCGGAAAGAAATGTCGAGACAAAGAGGGACCTCATAATTTTGTACTCTGGAAGGTATGTACGAATGATTGATCATACAGTATGATCCATACCTAGAAAAAATATTTTTGCTTGGAAGGGGAGCCGTTCATTTCATACTCTAGAAGGTATGTATGAATGGTGATCATACAATATGATTAATACTTAAAAAAAAAATCATCTTTCTATTCATTTGACTGCTCACTGGGAAAATAATTAAACAAATTACCCCGTACGAAGTGCATTCGTACAGTACGATCAGTTTAAAAAATTATAAATTTTAAATTCTCCCCCTTTATGTTTGTGCACATTTATTTAATTACAATCACAGTCTCTAAGACTTAATAAAATAAAAATTACAGACTTCATTAATAATAAATATTAAACTAATCTTATTTGAAGTCTTCAATTATCTGAAGTAAGATTTTCCTGAAATATTCGTACACACAAACAACAAAATAATGCATCAAAAATATATTAAGAGAAATAATAATCAAAGCAATAATATTTGAAATCATCAAAAACATACATGTTGCAAGAATATCAACAATCAAAAACTAAGTTGTAACTATCTCAATAGAAGTTTCCAAGAAAATTCATGCATCATATAGGAAACCTAAAAAATTACATGCAAGCAAGAAAATTAAATTTTTAAATATGTAAAAAGGACATGAAATTTTACTTAAAGATCTCTCTATAATTGATAGCAATAACATGTCATTACTTGATAAGTTTGATGCTTTAAACAAATAGTATATTAAACTAATTGATGCACATTATTTCTTGAAGTCATCTCATATTGTGTTAAAAAAAGAGTTTAAGAAATTAAAAAAATTCAAAGCATTTAAAAATGATAAACCAATATTGGATGCATCACATAACTTTAAGAAGAAGCATCACTGGTGAAGAAAAGTTATGTCACCACGCAGATTTTGATTTCTCCTATTTTGTAATCGAATACTGCATTGAGAATAAAGTACGGTCTCGAGAGGCTGACACAATATTCTACAATGGATTCAATATCAAAATAGGGTTTTGAAAATTGATATTTCTACAATCAAACATAGTTCAAAGAATAACATATCATCTCGAAAAATGAACATAAAATTTTATAGAATATGTTTAAAAATAGAAATAAGTTATTTGAAAAAGTTTATTCATTCTTTTATTTAGATATAACAAGGAGAATATTATATCATCTTGAAAGACGAACATAACATTCTTCAAGACATCCAAAAGCAAGAATGAGTTTTATAAAATTCATCACTTCTAAAGTTGAATATATCAAGTAGGAATTATATTATCTGAAAAGACAATAATAATATCCTACAAACATATCTACGATTAGAAATGAAGTTTTTTTAAAAATATCTGCATTCCCAAAGATTCTTCCCTTGTTTTATATGAATAAAACAAGGTTTATTTTAGTCTGGGATTCTCAAATCCCTATAGAGGCAAGCCCCTATAGTTAATTACATCCTAGGAGAGAAGCTCCTAAGAAAACTCTTGATTAAAGCAGTGATTTCATACCCTTCTGACTACAAAGTAAAAGACAAGGAAATAGAAGTATGAATTTTCAAGGAGAAAGCTCAATGTTGAACATTTATTAGCGAGTCAAAGGAAGAAAAGTAGGAGGAGCCAGATTCTGAGAAGCTCAGAAGCTACCTCAGTCTACCCTATGTTAGGCTTTACATTTTAGGAGAAATTTTATGTTTAAGTTGACATTTTATTAGAAATTTGGGATTATATTCCCGGAGGGTGTGGACCTAAGATCTAAAAAGAATCTGCGTCAGAACCTAAATCTAATTTGGGTACTATAAAATAGTGACCCGAACCTAACTAATGAAGTGCAAATCTGGACTTACCCCGGCCTGGATTGGGGAGCCAGCTAACCACCTAGGCGCTTTAAAACCATGTGTCCAGTCTCTTATGAAAGATGGGTAGGGACGTTGCTTAAGTTTTAAGGAATTGGGGGATGAAATCTAAGACAAATCCTAATTGGCCCCTCAACTTATGTAGGGTAATAAATGTCTAGAAATACAATTAATATTTTAGACTCTTTTTAATTTGTATCTAATGCAATGCATGCTAATTGACTCGAATGCATAAAATGATAATGAAGCAGTTTAAAAATTAGGCTTAGAAAATAGGTTTTTCCCTAGAGATTGCACAACTTCCCCTTGATAGAACTGCACCCGCATAGGTCAAGTGGTCTGCCAGAACCCGCAGGCGGGGAGGTGCCTAACAAGGAAGAGAAAGTAATAATATGCTTATGCTGACTCTCGGCGGTCCCGAGCTTACTTCTTAGAACGTTAGAGTTACTATGTGAGCCTAAAAATTTTTATTTTTAATTATAAGTAAAAGAATTTTAAGCGTACCCTTACAAAAAAAATCTCTCCGATTCGAATCCAGGCTAAAACAAAACACGGCATGCAAGGGTCCTAAAAAAAAGCTACTACACAAACAATGTAAACAAACAAATTTTAATAATTCAAATATAATGTCCAATGTCCAATGTCCATATTACACCCAGAATTTACAGAAAAGTAAAGTGGCCGGGCACCACTGACAACAAACCCGGATTCTAATCCTAAGAATGACGCAAGTGATTTTTTGAAATGGGATATACTGTTCTTTGAATCTTCATTTCTTCATCTTCTTTCTTCAATCTTCTAGTTCTGTCTTTTCTTCTTCTACGAACTTCTCAGGTCCGTCAGGTTCTGGATATCCAAATGAAAAGAAACTCATCCCTATGAGGGGTATTTTCTTTTCTATTTGGATATTGAATCATCCTAATTTGGCTTTCCAAATAAAAGAGAATAATCCTTTAAGGTATATTCTCTTTTTTCGGATTCCAAGTTGAATGTGATATCCAATTTCAAAAATCACTTTCACATTTATTGACTTTTCAAACAAATTTATATTACATTACATTTCACAGAAAGAAAAAGAAAATCTAGATCACCTGCAGGGTTATTCTAAGCAGTTTATAATAAAAATCATCCCAAGCAGTTATATATATGCATTTAAATTAAATTAATTAGCCACACTTGACCACACTCCTTTTTATTTTGGGGGCTAAGCAACTAGAGCACCTGTAGCATTTATTTATTATTAATTAATTAGCCCCCTTTTCATCTGCCCTGCATGAGTGTGGCCACCTGCAGAAAATTTTATTAACAACCAGATCGCTCCTAACCTACGGGTAATCTAGTCGTTAATCAAATCACAACACTGAGTGCAGTAAAAATAAATAAACAAACACATCAACATTTTACAACCAGCATGCAATAAAACTCGAGACAAAGCCCGTCATAGTGCAATAAGAAAATAAACACCAGCCTAACCTAAATCTAGAGTCGGTTGTCCTAACAAACAATTCTAAGTGTGTGCAACAGGTTGTGTGGTTTTGATATGTCCTATATAGGTTAATTATTGACTAAAGTTTTCTAATTGATTGAATTTTAATAAAAAAAATGTTTACTAAATCTAGGGTGAGGTGTCACTAAGTTCTCTATGTTATATGTTTCTATCTTAAAGTGTGCATGCATCATAAGTCTAAGTTTTCTAAGACTTAGTCCTTAATTTTTTTCCTTAAGTGTCACTACTGTTATACAGGATGAAAATATTTGTTATCACTAACCCTTAAGACTTTACATGCATATAAAAGGGTTTAAGGATCTAAAATAAAATAAAAAGTAATCCTAATTAAATTGAAGTTACTATAGGGACTTAAGGGAATGGTTCACGCACACCACATCAAGGGGTCCCTAAAGGTTTCCTAAGTTTAGAAATACTCACAGTCACCGGGGGCTACGACTCAGTGGTTCCGCCCGTAGCACCTCTACCCGGTTGGATAGAGGTGACTAACGTCATTATCTCCTTGTCCTTTTGTTCCCTCGACCGGTACCGTTCCTCGCAGTTCATGCAAATAAACAAGGAAAACAGGGAAAATAGGGATTAGAAACACTTTTAATAAATAATAATAATATAATTAAAATTTATTGAAAATAAAAGACGTACCTTTCTTCGGGCTTAAGCACTGGTTCTGTTGCTTGCCTTTTAAAACCTTTACTTTTGAAAACAAATTATATATATTTTCCTAATATTCTCTTTCACTTTTCCAAAATTACACAATTTTCATAAAACTAACACTTTACTTTTCACACTTGTACATTTCACCATTCCCAAAATCATACTTTACACTCTTCCTTTTCAAAACACTTTCGTATATTTCAATATTCATAAACACCTTTCAACACACAAAAATTTTACTTCCCAAAACTTTTCAAAGACAATTTACTTCTCTTTTCATACCAAAACATTTAACTTTTTCGTATGAACACTCCATACATTTCCAACATTCACACTCCATATTCTTTACTACAAAATACCTTTCCACACATACACTATATTCTCACAATCCAACCTTTCTCTTCACCTTTCTCACTTTTCAAACACATATCTTGCTTTCCTACATTTTGCATTTCCCAACTCTCAAAACATATACAAAGTTTCACGTTTCACTCTTCCTTTCTCTTACGCATCACCTATCAAAACACCCACATTTCAATCTTTCAAGAATCTACAAATTATCTTCCACATATTTTATCCCACTTTTCCAAAATACAAACTATTCTCATCCTTCAACATAAACAATTTCCATTTTATAAAACACACACAATTTTTCATATTTACAAAAAATTCAACGTTTCTACCTTCCAATTCAATACTTATACCAAATACAATTTAAAGAAAGAATTAAAACCAACTTCATTACTTTCCAAAACTAATGAAGTTTTCCGACATAAAACATATTATCTTTCCAACAACTTTGTAAGCCTCGAGAACACATGTATATAGCTATTCATACAAAGACACTTAATCACATTGAGATGAGAATAGTAACTATGTAATATTGAGAAACCATAATAATTTATTTTATTTCACTGTCAAGATCATATTCAAGGGAAAGATGTGGGAACTAACATTAGTAAAACTTAAGAAAATGAGTTCAAGAAATCTTCTCATATTTAAAAAAAAAAAAGATCAAACTTCAACTCCTTGACATTTGACTTAAATCAAATAAGAATGAGAGAAGAAGAAGATGGAGAGGATGTAGAAGAAATTACCAAAGATTTAGATGATTGCCGGCGTGCAACTGCTGTAGGAGCGACGAAGGGGGCTTGGATGTGTCATGTATGAGAGGAGGGAGGCTTGGAACGTTTTTTTTGGTTGAGGGAGAGGGAGAGTGGGTGGTTATGGGTTGAGGGAGAGGGAGAGTGGGTGGTTATGGGTTGTTGCTGAACCCTTTGACAGTGGACCGTTCGTTAGACTTTTGAAGGCCTTAATGATTTCGGAATTTGGTGATCTTGGGCTCATTGGATTTGTCTCGTCGAGCCGTTCGATTCGAGTATAAGCTCGTAAAAATCGGAGACTGTTTGGTAACTCAAATTGCGGTTTGAATCTTCCAACAGCGCTTTGAGCCCTTGATTCGGACTCATTTGGGCTCGGATTGAGTTGATCTTGGTGTTGTTGGGTTTGTATTCCTGAGACGCTCAGTTCGACTATAAGTTTGCTGAAATCGGAATTCGGATGGTCTCCGAATTAAATTTTGAAGTTTCCAAACTTGATTTTGCATCGAGATTCGTGCCCGATTAAGATAATTGTTGACGACGTATCAATTATTATTATATATATAATTATGATGAGTCAAAATGGGTTAATCAAAGCCATTGAAATCGAATTCAATTTGAGTTAATTTGATTTGATTTGATTGGTGAGTTGTTTTAAGCCCAATGATATATCAATTTGATCGAAAATGAATTAGATTGAGTCGATTGACATCGATGAATCATAAATTGAATTTGAATTAAGTTTGTTTGGAGTTGAATTGAAATTGGATTGAATTGATTTTGATTCGAATTGAATGATAGGCTCGAGTCGATGCTACGTCAGTGGACGTCCACCTAAGGGAAATCCTATGGGTGATGTCTACTCTAGACTACGAATACCTAGGTGCTAGAATTGGATTTGGGAAAATTGACCTCGAACAATGAGGTCAACAAATGGACCCCCAATAGGCATGATAAACTTGCCAAAGTTTATCGTGCGTATTGGTGTTGACCGAAACGATCAACTAGATCCAGAATTGAAGTTGAAGATTTGAGAAAAGATTTTGAGGTTTGATAGAAAATTAGGATAAATGTTGATAGAGTTTCGAGCTGATTTAGTGATTTTGAAGTTGATGTTGGCATTGATGCTTCAGTGATTTGAACGTAGTTTGGCATGAATTAGAGATTTTGAATGTGATTTTGGTTTCAAAGAAATCTTTTTATAAATCAAGATTAACTTCAAGAATGTCAATAGAATGAAGAGAAGATGCCGCTGGGGATGCTTATACTTCTCCTCGGGACGAAGATTAGGATGCCACTAGGGATGCTTATTCCTAACTCCAAAGATGTCAATAGGATGCCGTAGGAGGACTTATACCTAAAGACAGATTTAAGATTTAACATTTAATGAAGAGAAGATGCCGCTAGGGATGCTTATACTTCTCCTCGGAATAAAGATTAGGATGCCACTAGGGATGCTTACTCCTAACTCCAAAGATGTCAATAGGATGCCGTAGGAGGACTTATACCTAAAGACTGATTTAAGATTTAACATTTAATGAAGAGAAGATGCCGCTAGGGATGCTTATACTTCTCCTCGGAATGAAGATTAGGATGCCACTAGGGATGCTTACTCCTAACTCCAAAAATGTCAATAGGATGCCGTAGGAGGACTTATACCTAAAGACGGATTTAAGATTTAACATTTAATGAAGAGAAGATGCCGCTGGGGATGCTTATACTTCTCCTCGGGATAAAGATTAGGATGCCACTAGGGATGCTTACTCCTAACTCCAAAGATATCAATAGGATGCCGTAGGAGGACTTATACCTAAAGACGGATTTAATATTTAGAATTTAATGAAGAGAAGATGCCGCTGGGGATGCTTATACTTCTCCTCGGGATGAAGATTAGGATGCCACTAGGGATGCTTACTCCTAACTTCAAGGATGTCAATAGGATGCCGTAGGAGGACTTATACCTAAAGACGGATTTAAGATTTAACATTTAATGAAGAGAAGATGCCGCTAGGGATGCTTATACTTCTCCTCGGAATGAAGATTAGGATGCCACTAGGGATGCTTACTCCTAACTCCAAAGATGTCAATAGGATGCCGTAGGAGGACTTATACCTAAAGACAGATTTAAGATTTAACATTTAATGAAGAGAAGATGCCACTGGGGATGCTTATACTTCTCCTCGGGATGAAGATTAGGATGCCACTAGGGATGCTTACTCCTAACTCTAAAGATATCAATAGGATGCCGTAGGAGGACTTATAACTAAAGACGGATTTAAGATTTAGAATTTAATGAAGAGAAGATGCCGCTGGGGATGCTTATACTTCTCCTCAGGATGAGGATTAAGATGCCGCTAGGAATGCTTACTCCTAACTTCAAGGATGTCAATAGGATGTCCTAAAAGCGGACTTAGACCTAATGACATATTTAAGATTGAATGGCTGCCGTAAAAGCGGACTTATGCCAGAAAGCCAATAGGATGCCGTAAAAGCGGACTTAGACCTAAAGACTGATTTAAACAGGATTTGAACTTTAATGTATATTTGATTCTTTTAAAGCTTTGGACCTTTTCCCTTCATTAAAAATGACATTTACAACTTACAAATGTTCTACTGGAGATCAAAAGCTTTTGCTTATGTCATTTTCTAGAAGGGGAAGAAAAAACATTTAGAAGACTAAAAAAATCTTTTGAATAAAATTTTGCTTTATCCTTCATTATAAATGATCTTTATAACTTACAAATAATCCACTAGGAAATATGTTTTTATATCAGATCATCATCTATGAGGAAAACAAAAAGGGAGTAGTTTGATCATCTTTGATAAGTAAAGACTTAACAAAGCATCTCGACCACCAAAGGAGAAATGCAAGATCTTGAATAAAGATTGATTCTATGAATGAATTTGTCTAAAATAACTCAAAGAAAATTGTATGAATTTTCTAGAGTCCTCATTTGCATGTTCTAGGAGAACTAAATGCAACATGATAAAATTTTCCTTAGAAAATTTTAACTTTTGCATGAGTTGTTATAGAACAATGAGAATATTTGAGCATCCTTTATAGTGAAAGCATTAAGGAATATCAAATACTCATAATGATTGGGAAAAATTTGATTTTCATCAAAAAGTGAAAGCTTTATTTTTCATTTGATAATTCTCTTATAATATTTGAAAGTGATCGTTTAAGTTTTAATCATCTTAACCTAATGAAAATGACAGATGAGAAAAGATTCAAAAACTCAACGAAGAATTGGTTGACTCTTCCTAAATTAAATAGTTTGAATATGACCATAATGAGTTTAATCAAAATATCCAAAACTTAACAATTTTCTTTAAAGAAAAGTGTAGTTTCAAAGATTTTGAATTTCAATGCTATAGAAAAATTCTTTAATGGGGATAGAGTTGTTTAGACTATAACATCCGATTCTAGTTTATGATTGAATTTTATATCTTTTTTACCGTAGACTTTATCAGGAATAGAATCCCTCCAATTCTAACATCCAAGATTAATCAATTATGGATTTAGTCAAATTGTAATTTGATTTTGATTTGGCGTTTGGTAAAGATTCAAACAAAGATATCATTGACATCACTAAGGATAGAACCCCTCATGTTCTAACATCCTAGTTCAGTCAATGATAGATTTAAACTTGAATATGATATCTATTCAATGGTGAATGAGAACATTAGACAATCATCTCAGAACCAACTAACAGATATTCCTTAGTTTAGTTTCAAAATTTTGAATATGAAGAAAGTGATTTTTATATCCATAAATATCACTATAGATCATCCAGTATCAGGACGTTGTCTAGAATCTCATTTAAATTGGAAGATGTTCAAAAAAAAAGTTGAAGATATTTGGATAATAATTTGTTTATGCATCTTAATTAGGTTAGATATGTGAAACACAATAATGCATAACCAGCACCATTATAATTTCATTTAGCTTGACCATCTATATGATTTTTCTTTATAATGATTTAAAAATCTAAACTGACCTACTCAAGTTTGCTAACTAGAGAGGTCTCGGGATTTAGATTTTGTTAACCCAGATCAAAGCTCTATACAAGAAAAACTGGGGTTTCCTTCTTTATGTTTTCATTAAATTAAGAATTATATCAAAAGAGAATCAAATTAGAGGTAGAAATTCAATATTTCCAAATCTTGTAGATGATATTTATATTTTACATCTAATAGAACATCAATGCTTGATGATGAACCAAAATTTTGAATTCTCAAAATCAAGTGTTAAAAATACTAAAGGATAAATAGGTCCTTTGATATTTAAGATTTAGAAAGGAAAGCCACTTTTTTTTCTTTTTTTTTTTGCTACACATTTAATGAATGTGTCTCTTTTTTTCTTTTTTTTTTCTTCACTTTTTTTTTTAATTTTTTTTAAGAGGCTTCCTTTACTTAAATCTTGTAATTATTATTTCAGTTGTAAAATCATCTTCCAAGTATAAGAGTAAAAAAAAATTAACACTCTTATACAAGGAAGATTGATTTATAAATTGGACCCGATCCTATAGTATGAATAGACAACTTTTTTGAGATAATTATAAAATAAATTCATCAACTCGCAAGATGCTTATGAGATGTATAACTATAAAAAGATGAATAAAACTTCCACCTCCTCCAATTTCAATTTGACATAAATCTTAATTTAAAAGAAGATACATATTGATATCATAATGGGTAAACCCAAATATGATAATTTTTTATCACTACTGAAGAAGAAAACCATTAAAGATGTTATGAAGTCGACTAACTTCGTATCAATTCAAGAAATGTCAATTTATTTTGATGAAAAATCATATGATAGAGGAAATATTAACCATATCATGGATTAACCATAATAAATAATCTTGAATCGTCCTAAGTTTTTGACCAAACAAAAATTTAAGATGATCAATCTTTTATAAGAACTGCTCATGAGTTTTCTCAAATGGAGTAATAAAGCCAAGAGTAAACTTAGCTAAAATTTGATTTAAAAATATTACCATAAGAGAAAACTTTAGACGGTGAACAAAAGCTTTTATGTAATTGATTAGGATTTTTTTTTCATCACATGCCATAAAATCTCTAATCTATCAGAGTTAAACCACATGACAGAGGACAAATTGTCGTATCCATATAGTACCCTTAAGAAATAAGATTTATAGGCATCTTAAACTTTAACCTATAATAAGGTTAAAGATGAGGGAATTCAAAATGATTTCCAAATTTCAACACATCAACCGATAATTACACATTTCTAAATTTAGAAAAATTATAATATGGTTGAATAGAAAATTTGAAAATATATTTGAATTTAATTCAACGATTGCTAGGAACCTAGCAAAATTAGCTAAACTTTTATGTTTTGAGGTTCCAAAAGGAAATGAGATTAAATATATCTTTATCTAAAGCCTTAATCCACCCAAGTGGAGGGAGGGAGGGAACACACTTTTCTTTTAGCATTGATAACCATAGGTCTTATTCTTTAAGTGTTTAGAGGAGTCAACCACAATGAAGTTTAATTACAATTTAAGAAAGATAGAGGTAAATTTCTTTTTAAAAGAAATCAACCTGCTATTTTCTCTAACAAAATTATTTTTATAAGCTTGACTTGTATTTGAACCTTCAAACTTTTCTCAATTTAACTTGAATTTAATCTTAAAAATCTTGCATATATCATATTCTGGATCATGTCCTAGCAAACATATCGAGCTACAAATGACATGTAACTACAATTTGTTATTAGGACAAGCAGAATTTTTTTTTTTTTTTTGATTTAAAGGTTTGAGCTTTTGGACCCTGTCCTACCACACATATTAAGTTATAAAAATATATATAACTGTAATATGTTGGTTTAGATAAGGAGAAAACTTTGATTTAAAAGCTCAGATTTTTCTTAAGATTTGTCCAGCCACATATTGAGTTACAAAAATATATAACTGCAACATATTGGCTAGGACATTAAGAAGTTTAAAATTTTTGAAGACTTAAAAGTTTTTTTTTTTTGGACCCAATCCAAATAATACATTAAGTTACTAAAAGAAGTAACTATACATATTACTAAAGATTGGGCAAAGGGATTTTGGACCCAGTGCTAAATCAAACATCAAGCTACAAGAAAAATATAACTACAACATTCGAATTAGCACACAGGGATTTCTTTACAAAAAGGTCGTACAAAGGATCTTCCCATTAGTTTTTTTTAACGGGGTCCAAAATAAGACCTCTAAAATTTTTTTAGATACCGACCGAATTATCCAAGAATGAAATGAATAAAAGAACCGGCGAAAGAAAGGTAGTTACTACTTAAGACAAGCACAAGTATACTACCAATTAAAGGGTATAAAACACTGCTAAAGATGGAGAGAGGATTGATCCCCAGCGGAGTCGCCAGAAAAACCTTGGTGAAGAAAAGTTATGTCACCACGCAGATTTTGATTTCTCCTATTTTATAATCGAATACTGCATTGAGAATAAAGTACGGTCTCGAGAGGCCGACACAATATTCTACAATGGATTCAATATCAAAATAGGATTTTGAAAATTGATATTTCTATAATCAAACATAGTTCAAAGAATAACATATCATCTCGAAAAGTGAACATAAAATTCTATAGAATATGTTTAAAAATAGAAATAAGTTATTTGAAAAAGTTTATTCATTCTTTTATTTAGATATAACAAGGAGAATATTATATCATCTTGAAAGACGAACATAACATTCTTCAAGACATCCAAAAATAAGAATGAGTTTTTATAAAATTCATCATTTCTAAAGTTGAATATATCAAGTAGGAATTATATTATCTGAAAAGACAATAATAATATCCTATAAACATATCTAAGATTAGAAATAAAGTTTTTTTAAAAATATCTGCATTCCCAAAGATTCTTCCCTTGTTTTATATGAATAAAACAAGGTTTATTTTAGTCTGGGATTCTCAAATCCCTATAGAGGCAAGCCCCTATAGTTAATTACATCCTAGGAGAGAAGCTCCTAAGAAAACTCTCGATTAAAGCAGTGATTTCATACCCTTCTGACTACAAAGTAAAAGACAAGGAAATAGAAGTATGAATTTTCAAGGAGAAAGCTCAATGTTGAACATTTATTAGCGAGTCAAAGGAAGAAAAGTAGGAGGAGCCAGATTCTGAGAAGCTCAGAAGCAACCTCAGTCTACCCTATGTTAGGCTTTACATTTTAGGAGAAAATTTTATGTTTAAGTTAATATTTTATTAGAAATTTGGGATTATATTCCCGGAGGGTGAGGACTTAAGATCTAAAAAGAATCTGCCTCAGAACCTAAATCTAATTTGGGTACTATAAAATAGTGACCCGAACCTAACTAATGAAGTGCAAATCTGGACTTACCCCGGCCTGGATTGGGGAGCCAGCTAACCACCTAGGCGCTTTAAAACTATGTGTCCAGTCTCTTATGAAAGATGGGTAGGGACGTTGCTTAAGTTTTAAGGAATTGGGGGACGACATCTAAGATAAATCCGAATTGGCCCCTCAACTTATATAGGGTGATAAATGTCTAGAAATGCAATTAATATTTTAGAATCTTTTTAATTTGTATCTAATGCAATGCATGCTAATTGACTCGAATGCATAAAATGATAATGAAGCAGTTTAAAAATTAGGCTTAGAAAATAGGTTTTTTTTTAGAGATTGCACAACTTCCCCTTGACAGAACTGCACCCTCATAGGTCAAGTGGTCTGCCAGAACCCGCAGGCGGGGAGGTGCCTAACAAGGAAGAGAAAGTAATAATATGCTTATGCTGACTCTCGGCGGTCCCGAGCTTACTTCTTAGAACGTTAGAGTTACTATGTGAGCTTAAAAATTTTTATTTTTAATTATAAGTAAAAGAATTTTAAGCGTACCTTTATAAAAAAAATCTCTCCGATTCGAATCCAGGCTAAAACAAAACACGGCATGCAAGGGCCCTAAAAAAAAGCTACTGCACAAACAATGTAAAGAAACAAATTTTAATAATCCAAATATAATGTCCAATGTCCAATGTCCATATTACACCCAGAATTTATAGAAAAGTAAAGTGGCCGGGCACCACTGACAATAAACCCGGATTCTAATCCTAAGAATGACGCAAGTGATTTTTTGAAATGGGATATACTGTTCTTTGAATCTTCATTTCTTCATCTTCTTTCTTCAATCTTCTCGTTCTGTCTTTTCTTCTTCTACGAACTTCTCAGGTCCGTCAGGTTCTAGATATCCAAATGAAAAGAAACTCATCCCTATGAGGGGTATTTTCTTTTCTATTTGGATATTGAATCATCCTAATTTGGCTTTCCAAATAAAAGAGAATAATCCTTTAAGGTATATTCTCTTTTTTCGGATTCCAAATTGAATGTGATATCCAATTTCAAAAATCACTTTCACATTTATTTACTTTTCAAACACATTTATATTACATTACATTTCACAGAAAGAAAAAGAAAATCTAGATCACCTACAGGGTTATCCTAAGCAGTTTATAATAAAAATCATCCCAAGCAGTTATATATATGCATTTAAACTAAATTAATTAGCGACACTTGGCCACACTCCTTTTTATTTTGGGGGCTAAGCAACTAGAGCACCTGTAGTATTTATTTATTATTAATTAATTAGCCCCCTTTTCATCTGCCCTGCATGAGTGTGGCCACCTGCAGAAAATTTTATTAACAACCAGATCGCTCCTAACCTACGGGTAATCTAGTCGTTAATCAAATCACAACACAGAGTGCAGTAAAAATAAATAAACAAACACATCAACATTTTACAACCAGCATGCAATAAAACTCGAGACAAAGCCCGTCACAGTGCAATAAGAAAATAAACACCGGCCTAACCTAAATCTAGAGTCGGTTGTCCTAACAAATAATTCTAAGTGTGTGAAACAGGTTGTGTGGTTTTGATATGTCCTATATAGGTTAATTATTGACTAAAGTTTTCTAATTGATTGAATTTTAATAAAAAAAATGTTTACTAATTCTAGGGTGAGGTGTAACTAAGTTCTCTATGTTATATGTTTCTATCTTAAAGTGTGCATGCATCATAAGTCTAAGTTTTCTAAGACTTAGTCCTTAATTTTTTTCCTTAAGTGTCACTACTGTTATACAGGACATGTCATGTATGAGAGGATGAGGGGCTTGGACTTTTTTTTGGGTTGAGGGAGAGGGAGAGTGGGTGGTTATGGGTTGAGGGAGAGGGAGACTGGGTGGTTATGGGTTGTTGCTGAACCCTTTGACCGTGGACCGTTCGTTGGACTTTTGAAGGCCTTAATGATTTCGGAATTTGGTTATCTTGGGCTCATTGGATTCGTCTTGTTGAGCTGTTCGATTCGAGTATAAGCTCATCAAAATCGGAGACTGTTTGATAACTCAAATTGCGGTTTGAATCTTCCAACAGCGCTTTGAGCCCTTGATTCGGACTCATTTGGGCTCGGATTGAGTTGATCTTGGTGTTGTTGGGTTTGTATTCCTGAGACGCTCAGTTCGACTATAAGTTTGCTGAAATCGGAATTCGGATGGTCTCCAAATTAATTTTTGAAGTTTCCAAACTTGATTTTGCATCGAGATTCTTGCCCGATTAAGATAATTGTTGACGACGTATCAATTATTATTATATATATATAATTATGACGAGTCAAAATGGGTTAATAAAATCCATTAAAATCGAATTCAATTTGAGTTAATTTGATTTGATTTGATTGGTGAGTTGTTTTAAGCCCAATGATATATCAATTTGATCGAAAATGAATTAGATTGAGTCGATTGACATCGATGAATCATAAATTGAATTTGAATTACGTTTGTTTGGAGTTGAATTGAAATTGGATTGAATTGATTTTGATTCGAATTGAATGATAGGTTCGAGTCGATGCTACGTCAGTGGACGTCCACCTAAGGGAAATCCTATGGGTGATGTCTACTCTAGACTACGAATACCTAGGTGCTAGAATTGGATTTGGGGAAATTAACCTCGAACAATGAGGTCAGCAATCACCACCAGAGTAGACTAGTAAACCCTTTTCGTGGTGTTAGATGTATTTTATGTGGCAAATTAGGACATATTTCTCACACTTGTACTATTGACCGTAGTACACATTGGGTATGGAGACCCAAATTGTATGGTTCAAAGCATAACACACATGGATTGCATTCTTTTTTTCATAAGAAGTGACCCAAACTTAATTGGGTTTCTAAATCCGATGTTTGATAATTTTGTAGGCTTGCTATCACAAAAGATCTCATAAGAGCATGCGGTACCTAGATAGCGGATGCTTACGACATATAACTTGAGATGCCAAACAATTTTTTTCGATGGAGGCCAGGGCTAGAGGCAATGTCACATTTAGAGACAACACCATTAGAAAAGTGATAGGCATAGGTATAATTAGAAACTCCAAGAACCTTTTGATGAAAAATATTTTTCTTATATATGGACTAAAACACAGCTTGCTAAGCATCAGTTAGTTTTGCTATAATGTCTTCATCATAAATTTTTTGGAAAATACATACATCATTAGCTTGAATAAAAGTACTATTTTATAGGGAAAGCAGATCAACGATGTTTACATGCTTGATTTAAATAACATTGAATATGCTTCTTCATTTTACTTAAAAACTATCATTGATGAGTTATGGTTGTGGCATAGGAGGTTATATCATGTCAGTATGAAAATCCTTAGGAGAGTGATCCAAAAATATCTAGTTAGAGGTGTCCCCAAGCTTAAGTTCACCAAAACCCACATGTGTGATGGTTGCCAGTAGGAAAGCAAGTTCAATCCTCTTTTCATTCCATTAAGAATATTAGCACCTCTAGACCTTTTGAAGTCTTTCACATTGATTTGTTTGGACCCATTAGCACTACCAACTTAGGGAGGAAAGTCTATAATGTTATGATTATCTATGACTACTCGAGGTTCACTTGGATTAAATTTATGTCACATAAGAGAGAGTCTTTTAAGAAATTTAGATCATTATTTACTTGGATTCAAAAAAACCTAGGTTGTGAGATCTTGACCATCCATAATTATCATAGGGGAGAGTTTGAAAATGAAAGATGTGGAGACTTTTATGAGGATAAGGGGATTAGTCACAATTTCTCAACTCCAAGGACCCCTCAACAGAACGGGGTAGCAGAAAGGAAAAATCGGACTTTAGTTGAAGCCACTAGAGCAATGCTTACTGAGTATTCACTTTCAAAATACTTTTTGAACTGAAGCAAAAAAACACATCTTGTTATGTGTTGAATAGGGTGAATGTTTGAGCCAAATTAGATAAGACACCGTATGAAGTTCTTAAGGGTAGGACACCCAACATTTCCCACCTATATGTCTTTGGCTGTAAGGTTTTTATTCTTAACATTGGGAAGTCTCAATTAGGAAAATTTGTCCCAAAATTTGATGAAGGGGTGTTCTTAGGATATTCAACTGTGGAAAAATCCTTTAGGATATTTAACAAGAGGATGTATTTAAAGAGCAACCTCTAGGTTTTGAGAGTTCACAATTTCCAAATCATGTTTACAAATAAAAAAAGGCCTTATATGGGTTAAAATAGGCAGCTAGTGCTTGGTATGAGAGTCTTAGCACATTCTTACTAGAGAGTGAGTTTTTTAAGGGGATCATAGACACCACCCTTTTATGAGAAAATTAGGAGATTAATAACTCATTGTTCAAATTTATATCGATGATATACCTTTCGGATCTTCTGATAAAAGGTTATGCGATGATTTTTCTAAAATAATATGTAAGAAATTTGAGATGAGTATGATGAGAGAGTTATCCTACTTTTTATGATTTAAAATAATATAATTGGATAATGAAACCTTTCTAAATTAATCATAGTACATAAAGGATATCTTGAAGATATATGAAATTGATAAAGTCAAGCCAATAAATACTCCCATGACATCGAGTGTTCAGTTGGATAAGAACCCAAATGAAAATTTTGTTGATCAAAGGAAGTACAGAGGGATAATTAGATCTTTACTTTACCTGAATTCTAGCCAACCTGATATTATATTTAATATTTATCTCTGTAATAGATTTCAAGTTGATCATAAAGAATCTGACTTAATTAAGTTAAGAGAATTCTTAGATATATCTTAGAGATCCAAAACTTAGGAATCTGGTATCCTAGGCACAACACTTATTTTGAGATTATTAGATATTCTAATTTTAATTTTAGGATGTAGGATAGATAAAAAGTGCACTTTTGGGACTTGCTAATTCATAAGACAGTCTTTAGTCTCCTGGTCTAGTAGAAAATAAAACTCTATTGCACTTTCCATGGTTGAAGCTGAGTACATTGCCTTAGGGAGTTGTGTGGCCAAAGTCCTTCAATTAAAGCAACAAATATTAGATTTAGGATTACCTATAGGCATAATTTTAATCCTTTGTGATAATACTAGTGTAATCTGCATCTATAAAAAATTCTATCCAACATTCAATGACCAAACACATTGACATAAGACATCACTTTATTAGAGACCATATGACCAAATGAGACATTGAGTTATACCATGTGGTAACTGAGAATCAACTAGCTGATATCTTTACTAAACAACTGGCCTTTGACACTTTTAGTAACTTAAGAACCAAATTGGGTGTGATTAACATAAATACATGAACTTAATGCTTTCTGAATTTTGAATTTAATTTTTTGATCTTTTTTTTTTGTTTTCTTTTCTTTATGTTGACTTTAGTTTTATTTAATTTATCATTCTTTTTGAGTCTTTACTTCTGTAGTTTTAATTTATTTTTTTCTTTGATAACTGCTAAAATGATATTATGTGTCTTGTTTTTGTTTTTAAAAATTTATAGTCAATATTTGACATTCCTAAATTAGTTAAAAGGAGAAACATCATTGATTGTTTTCCTTCCTCTAATTTCTTTTAGTGGTATAATTTTCTTTTCTAAATAAAAGATTAACTCAAATTAACAACTGGACTTTATGATTGAGATCTTTTCTTTCTTGCTATAGTAATCTATCTTATATAAATAATGTTCAAAGTCATTAAATTACTTTCAAGCTTTTGTAACCGTGTCGTTGCATTTATCATATAAATTTGATTCATTTTTGTGGTTTACCCTTTCTTATATTAGAGAGTGAGTTTTTATTCTCTAATATCTGGAAGATATTCTCACAACTGATAGTATTTAAAAGTTTAGAAAGGGTTCTAACTTACAAAAAAAAAATTTGAATGACAAGGGCATAAAATGAGCCCAAAAAGAAGAAAAATTGAAAAGATGTGTAATAAATGCTAAAAAAAATTGAAAGATATACAAAGTGTATCAAAAATCAAAAGTTGAGCAAAGTGCATCAATCAATTGATAAAGGGCATAAAATGAGCCCACAAAAGCAAGCTTCCTTCTCTTTCAAACCTCTAAGTTTTAGAAGAATTCACGTGTCACTTAAAATTTATAAAGGCTTATGCTCAAAATTCATGATTGTGACTAATTACTTTGATATATTATTATATAAGATATTTTTCTGGAATAAAGTTTTGAACTGATCTCTTTTTATTTTCTAATTATTTTTTTTGAGTTAGATCTTTATTTTTAAAAGATGATTTGCCCTGTGAGAAGTTCGAACTAGGGCTAATAGGATCAATTATTCCATCACTTTTTTAGATTTTGATGATGTTAACTCATTGATTCTTACAATTTTTTAATTCAATCATACAAAAAATTTATCATATTCTTGCGTTGATAAAAAAAACTCTTACTTTCGCTCCTTTTCTTATTTTTATCATCTTGTTTATTATCACTTTTTTATCTTTTACTTTTGTTTTTTGTGTTTTAGGGCCTTCTTTGATCAACTCCATCCATTTATAGAATTTTAAACTTTGGTCACATCATCCTGAATGATATTCATATCATTCTAGATGATACATTCAATCCACTCTTAAAATTCCATCTAATGAGTGACATGATTTCTCTATTTATAATCATTCTGGATGATCCAATATCATCCTGGATAATTTGATCGTATTCTACTTCAATTATTTATGATCGTTCTAGATGATCCTCCTAATCCTGGATGATCTTCTCAATTTCTGCTCAATTATTAGTGATCATCCAGGTTGATCCACCTGTTTATCCTAAATGATACACGTGGCAAAAGTTATTACACATATTAAATTTGGCCGATACGATCCATTATTGTGGATCATCATAGATGATCCACCAAATCATCCTAGATGATTTGCTTTTTCAAAGGTCATCCAGACTAACTCCTCAGGACAATCGCCTATTTCTTATCATCTCAAACGACGGCTGGTCGTCTTGGACAATATTTCTACCTTTTTGACCAATCATCCCAGACACAATAATTTCACCTGATCGTCCTGGAAGATTATACAATCATCCTTGATGATCGGTACATTTCTTTATAAACCAAGGCTTTCAAATAATTTTTTTGTTCACTAAACTCCTTGTTCAACCATTGCTCTCACTCTTTCTCTATTTTTCGTGTTCATGGCAGGTGGTAAGCGATTCTGTATGCCTACTGGAAGCTCCTCGAGGGCCAACCTTGACCCTCGTTTTACTGAGGAAGTCGACTGAGCGACCTATTTTTGTTACAAGATAGTCGGAATCACCTTTTCCCAGACAGTTAATCCATGTACGCTTTCTTATCCTATTCTTGACCTTTTTACGCACACCTCTCTAACTTTTATCCTTACCCTCGCCATTCCTTTCAATTCTAAATTGCTTTTTGAATTTTTTTTCTAGCCTTTGAATCAACGTTTCCTTCATGACACTCTAGTCTTATGTCAATAAGCATCATATTGAGATCACATATCAAGATTATCACGAGCTCCTACAATAGTCCATCACTAGAGACAAGCTTCACATCTTATCTCAAGATCCTAATTTTTACTAGGCTCTGGCCAATCAATTTTTACAAAACACGTTTACTTCTTATCATGATGGGGCATCTAGTACCTTAGCTAAGGATGCTACGATAATCCAACATGTGCTTCAAATATCTATTATTCCTAAAGCTAGTGATCATGTTCACATTACTCCACTCCTTTCAATCACCACTTTCTACATCTTGGCCCATCAAGAATTAAATATTATTGATCTTATTTTCTTCTACATTGAGCACCTCACAAGCATTATAGATTAAGGACATAAAAGGAAGCCTAACCTTACCCTCAGATACATCATAGCCTTTGTCCTGAAGTCTAATTACAACCTTCAATATGCAGCCCCACTAAACTTTTAGCATGCCTTCTACACCAATAGCTCTTTCCATGTTCTTCATAGTACTTGTCTACACCTAGAGCTGGAGGAAGCTGAGGAAGCTGTGGAGGAGATGGCTCCTGCACCTATTCCTGTACCTGCTGCTCTGCTAGCACTCATAGCTGGATCAACTGGTGGAGCAGTTCGACCAATGGGAGGCTTGGTTCGACTCCTACATTGTTGCATAGGAGCAACAACATGTAGAGGATGTTGCTCATTTTATCTCATACGTGGCTCATTAGCAGCACCAGCACGACCAGGATATGGCCTAGTTTGGGGAGCAATTTGCTACTCTTTCTAAATTCTTTCAGTCACCACCACCACCACCTCCTTCTGATTATCAGGGATTATCCTCCTTATAGTTTGTTTTCTTGTGTTATTTTTTTGTGATGCAGTTTGTTTCTTTTTGTTAGTTTCTGTTTTATTTTTTCTTCTTTTCCTCCTCCGTTTTGTGATGACAAAGGGGGAGTAGTAATAGTATTTTATTGTAATATTTTTTATTTAGTATTTTATTTTTAATAAAATTTAATGTTAGACTGCTTAAATTATTTTTGTTTTCTATCATCAAAAAGGGGAATATTATTGCGAATATATATTCAGGAATTATAAATTTATTAATAGTAAATATTTTTGACACTTTTATTTTTCTACGACTGCCTTACTTACTAATATTTCAGGTCCATAAAGCCAAATTGCAAATCAAGCGAGCTCAAGATTGGGTAGATTAGAACTAAGTCTATTTGTAAACTATCATTAAGTTATTTAGTATGAATAAAGTGGGTTCTGATGCTAAGTAACCTTGCACACACACACACTCAGGGAAAAATTATGTCAGATTTTAAAGTTTTTTTTTGTTTTTGATCACATCGTCCAAGATAATCCTAAATTATCTTAGATGATCATTTAAAAATAGAAATCCTAATTATGGCATTCTAGTTAAGGCAGCCGTAATTTAGTAAATCATCATGAAAGATAGCATCGTCATGAACGATTGGCTCAAAATAGAAAGAATCAGTCTCCAGATTTTTTTAGGCATATTTTAATTTTTGGAAATCATCTAGGATATTGTCCTGAATGATGTAGTACAATTATGGCTAAATTAGTCTTGTAATTAAGGAAAGTAATTAAGGTTTGATTGCCTGATCATATCATCATAGACAATCCGTTAAATAAATCTTAGTTCTTTATGGATGACCAAAATGATATTCTGGTTGATTTGTACTAATGGTCCGGGATAGTTCTAAATCGTTTGGGACGATTAGTTATTTTTCCATTGTCTAGAGATGCAATTATGGCGATGTTCTGGATGATATTTTACATTTTAAAATAATCATCCTAGACAATCATGAAATCATCTAGGATGATCAGTTTAGTTTCCCATTGTCTAGACATGCAATCCGGGCAATGTTTCGGAAGATGCTCAATATTTTTGTACTAATCATATAGGATAATATCATCCTGGATAATCAGAACAAACAAGCCCTTTAATCTTCTAGACTCTCCCAGATTATCCTATCTAATTAAGACTAATTTATACTAATCATATATGATGATCGACCGATCATCCTGGACGATAATGTCAATTTATTGCAATTAAGAGCAAATCCAAATCTCTTCTATATAAGACCTATTATTTACCTAAGATTGTATCTTTTGCTACTGTCTTGACCTGAGAGAGCAAAGAGGAGAGGGAGAATAAGGGAGAGAGTGTGTGGATCTTATTAGGGGAGTTGTGAGGGGTTTCATAAAGGTTGCTCCAAGTAAGGATCCGAGTAGTCTTCTCCGGTCATTGTCCCTAGTTCTTTAGAGGTTCAAGAAATGTTTACTTCAGCAATTAATCAATGTTCTCTGCTTACTTTAGGAGGAAGCAAAAGGAGTCGGGTTCTCTGCCTGATTTAGGAGGAATAAAAAGGAGTTGTGTTCTTAGCCTCACTAGTGTTGGTAGAAAGGAGGTTAGTATAGGCTCCTCCTACTTGATGTGGGAGTAAAAGGTGAGTCACTGAGTTTAGTGTAATACCCAGAGGAGAGCCTCTGAGGAGTGGACGTAGGTCAAGTTGATCGAACAACTATAAATTTCTATGTGTTCTTTCTTATTGATTTTTCGCATTAAATTTTTGTACTTTGATTTTCTTGTGGTGATTATTGCTTTGATTTAAGATTATGATTTTTGTTTGAGACATTTTTAAAACACCAATTCACCACCCCCTCCCTCTTGGTTAGCCTTAAGCTAGTTCACAAGGGTTTAACATCCATAACGAACTTTTAAAATGATCTTTTCTCATGCATTTATGCTCTTTTTGCAAAGTTAAAAAATTAGTTTTAAATAAAGCATGTAGTTTCTTATACATCCATTATTAAGAATAAATTTGTTTTAAAACTTCAAGTAATTGATCATAAGTAAGCTCATAAACCTCTTCTTAATAAAAGTGATCAAGATCTTCATCAGCCATTAATTATAGGTTTGTTAACTCCTCTTCTTCAGTTTCAGAGGAGTCTGATACTCAGTCCACCCAAAAAGCCTTTTTGATCCTTTTCTTATCCTTCTTGAACTTAGATTTCTCCTCACTCTTCTCCTTACTTTGGTGAGCTTTCATAGTTAGGCAATCAGTCATTCAGATGCCCTAGCTTCCTGCATTCAAAATAAATAACATCAAAAGAAACTTTAGAATTTTTATGGTTATTACCTTTTCTCAAATTTTTATGATGTGTTTACTTTTTCCTTAAAAAACTGTTGAATCGCCTAGTAATTAAAGAAAAGCCATTATTTTCAGAACCCGAGGAATCAATGTTAGAATCATTAGCCTTTATGGCTACAATTTTCTTTTTTTTTCTTCTCACCATCATCAAGCTTTCTTTGGTTCACTCCTTGCTCGTAAGCAATTAGTGATCTAAGTAAGTTATCAATTGGATAAACATTCAAGTCCTTAGATTCAATAATGATAGTAATTTTTGTATCAAAGGAAGAAGGTAAATATCTTAGAATATTATTAACTTTTTTATAGTTCATTAGTTCTCTTCCTAAGGCATACAAGGATGTAACAAATTGTGTAAGCCTAGCATACATCCTAGAAATAGATTCACTAGGTTTCATGCAAAAAAGTTCATAGACATGAAAAAAAAGGTTCAGTCTAGATTACTTAACTTTGTTTGTACCTTCATATATTATGCATACTCTATCCCAAATTTCTTTTCCAATGAAACAAGTGAAAACACACATATAGTCTTTAGATTTTAAGAAATAGGGAAAATAGTTTAAGCACTAAGAATTTAGTTGTGCTAGATCTCTATCATCAATAGTCCAATTAGCAAAAGAAATTTCAGTTTTAACACCATTTACCAATATAAAAGGAGCAGAATAACCTTCCCTAAAAACATCCACAAACAATAATCAATTGATTATAAAAAGGTGCACTTGAAAATTTTTTAAAAAATTAAATGGATATTATAGAGAAGAGGTGGTCTATTAATTGAATAACCTTTCGTGGTGTTTTTCTTTCCAAAGTTAGCCATGGATCAAAATTTAAATTTTTTTTAAAACTTGATTTTATGAATCCCATCTGATACCACTTGAAAGTTTGTGAGGGGTGCTAAACCTTAAAGAAACTAGCTTGAAGCTAACCACGAGGGGGTGAATTGTTAGTTTTATAAAATATTAAGTAAAATGAAAATCTTTTTGATCTTTTTAAATATTTTAAAATAAAATAATAACTCTTGATGTGGAAAAAAATAATTTTCATGATAACATTACAATCATATTTTTAAATCACAGAACAAATTACAGAAATATGTGAAAATAAAATGTGGCAAAAAGTAATAAGAAATAATAGACCAAATTTAATAGTGGTTTGTTCAAATATGACCTACATCCACTCCTTGGAGACTCACTCTCTAAGCATTGTTCTAAACTGGAGTGACTCTTCTTTTGCTCCCAGAGCAGTGCGGAGAAGCACTTACAATTTTTTTCCACCAAAACGGTGAGATAGAGGACCTTGAATCGTTTTACTCCCTCTGGAGTAGGCAGAGAACCTAGGAATCCTTTTACTCCCTCTTAGAGTAGGCAGAGAACCTAGATCTAAAATTGAAGATGATCTCCTTGGAGCCACAAAGGAACTAGTGGAGCATCTTGAAGAAGAACACCTTGCTTGGAGCAATCTTTATAATTCCCTCACAAACTCCTCTCACAAAGATCTTTCTCTATAAAGCTCTCCCTCTTCCTTCTCTAAGCTCCCTCTTGGATCAACTCCACAACAAAAGATTATCTCAAAAGATAATTAGAGAGTTTAAATAGAGAGCCTCTAAAAGAAGCACTAATTTTCAATTATGTGCAACTAATTGTTCAGGACAATCAAAGAATCATCCTGTATGATTAGTACCAAATAGCCCTTTCAACCAAGATGAATGGAATTGCTCTATATGATTAGTTCAAGAGAAGTGGGCTGATCATCCTATACAAATCTTGTATCATCCTGGATGATTAGTATTAAAGTTTTAAACTTTGTCAAATACTATGCCTGGCGATGGCTTATCGTCCCACACACTTCTCTATCCTCCAATATGATAGTGGTAAATCATCCTGGATGATTAGTTAAAAAAATTATGGTATTCTTCTAGTACGATAGCTTGTGATCCCTTATCATACCAAACATGTTCTCTGTCATCCAGGATGATTAATCGTCTTATACGATAGTTTCAAATTATATTTTACCTAATCACGAGACTAATTTAGGAATGATTATCTCAAATCATTCAATACGATCAATATCATCTTGTATGATTAGCTTAAAATTTGAAAATTAAAATAATTCCTAAATTATGATTAATGACTTTTTTCACGATCTAAATTGATTGTCTTGAATGATAGGGATTATCTAGAATGATTAGTTTAATAACTCTCAAATTTGAGATGCCTGATTAGTGTTTCTATTTTTTATAGTTTATCCAGTACAATTTTAAATCATCTTATACGATTAGATCAAAAATATAGAACTCTCTAACTTGCCCAATTTCTTCCCCTAAGTTTGTGTGTGCAAGGTATGATGCCCCAGAATCTAAATATAAATGATTATTATTTTAATCTTTTAATAAATAATAATTAGAGCTATCTATATCATTCATGAAGTAGCAAAATAGATTCTAAAATTTAAAATAATAATATGCACATTTGTGTTCATTCCTAAAAATTTATACACATCTCAAGATTTTTAACAAAAGGAAACAAAACCTAAAGAAACCTGACTAGCCTATACTTCTGCTCTCTTACCTTGATATAAAATCATTTAATAAACATATAATGAGTTTAAATAGTCCAACAGGTCACCAAAACCTCTAACTTAATTCAAAGCACGATAAAGGAGAAATATGCATGTTAACAGTCAAATTATAGTAGTTACATTCATATGATTATTGAATTAGTGCATAAATAATAAATCTCAAACAAAATAGTATTAAAATTTATAAATAAAAAAAAAAAACTATAGCTTGAAAGCCAGTAAGCCAGTAAAGTAGTAAATCAATACGAATGTCAAATCTATAAAGCAATCGTTGTATCTATAATACCAATCAATACAAAAATCATATAAAGCATAAATAAAAAACATCGATAAAAATTGTCAAAATCAAACTAATATAATAAAATCATATAGGAACGTACACATGCTATCCATACATTCTATATCATGTGTGCTCATTATACAACATAGTTAATATCAGTACAGTAAATTAGTAGTATCAAATAGCATTAATATTTATAGCGCTAACAATACTTATTCGAATGATGGTGATATCATGGTGGTGGATTACAGAAACTTGTTAAAACAGCTCCACCTTACTCCTCTAGTGGAATGCTTTTAGTGGCGCCTATTCAACAATGCAATTCCAACAAATGATTTTTTAATGTACCATAGATTGTTGGGACATAATTTATGTCCTAGAGGATGTAATGAAGTTGAAAATAAGGAGCATGTAATGGTGAATTGTTCAAAGCTAGCTCAAGTCGTTGATTTGCTAAAGAAATGGGGATTTCCAATTCCAATTTTTTTTTCAATCAAAGAATGAAAAATCAACCTGGAACAGATTGCTATGGATAACCAGTTCGTTGCAAAGATATATTATTTAGCGGCATATTTGTCATGGAAGAGTAGAAACTATGTCAAGCATGGTAATCAAGAATTGAGTTTAAACTTTATAGCTTCCAATGCTATTAGTTTTGCATCAATTAAAAATGTTAATCTATTTGTGAATCACTGGGGTGCTAACCAGCTGAATCAGTTGTCTTCTTATTCGCACCCTCTGCCCCCAGGATGGATTAAGGTAAACCTTGATGCTTCATTAACAAGATCTAACAATGGTGGAATCGATGGAGCTAGTTTTCAGATTCAATTGCATTCATTAGGACATTGGATTATTGGAATTGATTGCATTTCAGTCCTTGAAGGAAATAATACTATAATGGGTGTTGGATGCTAAAGGGATTATTATTGAAGGCAATAATCACAACATCATCAATTATTTGCAAAAAATATGTGCATAAATTGAACCGAAATGCACATAATGAAGAATGGGAGGATTTTTCATTCTTGGAAGGCTTCGACCAAGTTTTATTTTATTTTGCAAATAAAAATTGTAATAAGTTAGCCGATTATTGTGCTAACCATGCTTTAGTTGATGATTTTTTTGGGAAGATTTGAGTAATGATATGATTCCTCCTTCTTTTCTTAACTTGTTAAAGGTGGATTGTAATAGATTTTCTATCAAATAGTAATTTGTAATTGTTTTCTTCTTTATTAATGAATTTGACATTTCTTTAAAAAAAAAACAATAATAATCCAATGCCATGAGTAGTAAAATAATATAATAATAGTAAATCCATGCAATAAGATTAAATTCATATAATATTTAAAAAAAAGCCTCAGGAATATGTATTTCAATAGTCACACTAAAATAAGTAAGAAGTCTTAGCTATCATAGTGTTTTTTAGTGTTAGTAAATTATTGGCTCAGTAAATAAAGTCGTCACTCTTTTCCCATCGGTATAGTAATGATCTTCTTATAACTCCTAATCAGTGTATCATATGAATTAGTATAGAATAATACCAAACCAAAGTATTTAAAGAAAAGCTCATCGGCTCACCATCTTATACAGGTCAATAAGTCTCCAATCAATGGATCAACCAGTATTTACATATTTGTTTCAAACATGAACATTATTATCACAATATTATAATAGTAATAGTGACCAGCTATTACTCAAGAACATATCCACATCCATTATTCAATGTTTTGCATCAAAAAATGTATATATTTGAGCTTAATTAAGAAGATGCCAAAATATCATAATGGTAGACAACAAAAAATCCTATTAGGCAAAAATGTACCTTTCAAAAAAATTACCAAAATACAAGAAAATATATAAAATGATTTTTAAGACATTTATTGTACTACATTATTATTTTTAGACATCAAAATAAAATTTTGAGTAGACAAAAATCATTATACTTTCAACCTCACATGGTGAAAAATTTTAAATAAATACTTGAAATACTCATAATCATGATCTCTATGATATACAAAAATTTAAGCTGTGAAAAATTTTTAATACAAAGTTATTTACTTTTTTTTATAACAGAAATACAAAACTGATCACAAAAACACCAAGAACGCAAAATCTTTGAAATTAAAAATAGAGTAAAGGTTCTTTTATAATGAGACAAGCAATTTTTCCAATAGGCTCAACTGACAAAAATCGCATTGTGTTCTCCAAATCTAGGTTTCTTCTTTCTTTCCCTTCTCTTTTTCTCACATTTCTCTCATTTCAATTCTTTGTTAATCGATTGCTTATGGGAAAAGGAATCTTAAATAATGCATGAGGATATTTATTATAATATATATAATAATAATATAATTATTTAATATTTAATTAAAATGATTATTTAGTATAAAATTCAAATAAAGTATTTTTGGACTTTAAAAATTACATAAAAATATCCATAAAATAAATCATAATAATTAAAAAATATTGGTGAAATCAGTTTGTAAATTGGACACCTAACGATCTCGAAAACCGTCATTTGTACCGATAAGTATCAATTCCCTAAGGAGTTTCAATAGTGCCCAAAAATTACAAAAAATTAAAATTCATTTGGTAAAACACTATAATCAAAATACTATATCGAAGATAGTTTGTGATTTAGAGTTATAATGACTCCCAAAAAAAAAATTTAACAAAGACAAAATACTGGCTATTACACAAGTTCACTTAGCTTAGGGTTCACCAGTACATGATTTGACTCAAAGAAAGTAAAAGATACATTGAATTTGAAGTTACAATTTGATTCAATTCTAGTCTACCTGATATTGAGCTGATTTGCATGCAGATGATCTTGTAGACTTGAAAAGTTAGTAAGTAGGGAAAGAAGAAAGATATGCAGTAAGAGTAATGATAAAGAAACAAGAATTTTTTACTATCATTAAAATCAAAGTACTTGGATCTAAATTTACAACATTAGCCTTCTAATGATGATGATCATGATCAATGAGTTTAGAGAGGCTTCCTAGTTTAAGATTACTATATGTCATATTCAGTGACATAAGCTATAAATATCTGAATGTTTTATTACCTGTGGAAATGATTTGAGTTTTAGAGGTTAGGGATATTGAAATGTCGTCAAACTAGTTTAGTTGATCCTAAGGACATGCCTAATCAATATGCAAGTGATAGATCATGAATCCTAGGTTATTTGAATAGGTTTCAGGGTGATGAAAATTTTTCCAAAAAAAAAATAATGACCAAGGGGTCTTGGATTTCATTTAAACACTGAACTTTCTAGTTTTTAATTATCAACAAAGTATTGTCACTGGATTGGATTTAAATTTTATTTAGTCAATGATATAGAGGAATTTTCTATTTTTGAAATTAACAAAACATTGGCAATCATCAATGATTGTTAATGATTTGTGCATTTCAAAAATAGAAAATTCCTCTATATCATTGACTAAATAAAATTTAAATCCAATCCAGTGCAATCATCAATGATTGTTAATGATTGAATATCTGATCAAATGACATTACTGGGGACTATCAACTGATGAATTTGATGATTGATTTTTTACTTGTTTTGAATTGGTCAATGAAGGTTCATGATCGACCGGGTATTAGTTTTGAAATGATCAAATCACTAACAATCTTGAGGTAATTATCAAGTTACGGATCAAATGATAAATCAATGGTGATTGTCAATTGATGATTTTAGAATTAGTGATGCTAATAACAAGGTTAAGGCATAGTGGAGAATTAGATTTAAAGTTTAGAGTGTTGTTACATGAAATGTGTATGGAGATTAGATTTGAATTTAGATAATTCACCTCACCCAAAAATGAGGCAATATTATGTATAAATCTTGACTAAACTCAATCATTTTTAACAATTTAGAAATACTTTATACTTTTACTCCTATTATATATTTATTTTTAGTTCTATGTAGTTTAATTTTTGTTTAGATATAGTAGTAGATATATTTTAGAGGTAACTAGTCCTCACAATCTTATGATTTATTTTATGAGTTATGCTGTAATACTTTCCAGCATCCTCTAATGAAATATTAAACTTTCTTTGTTATATAATTTATTTAGCTCTATTGGATCTAATAGTTTAAAATAACGTTGGATTGTTGAAACACTACAGGAAAATCGTCTATTACCGGAGGATTTTCCCGCGACTTTCCCGTGAACTGATTTCTGGCCGATTTTTCAGCGGTTATCTGATGGATCATAATGAAATATTTCCTTTTTGCAGATTTTTCTGTGGATTTTCCAGTGGATTTCCAACGAATTTGTTTTGAGTGGATTCTAATAATTTCAGAAAAAATATATTTTTTGTGATTTAAATAATAAATAATTATATAGCTCATTTCTATAAAATAGTAATTAAATAATTATATTAGTTAATTTTTAATTTATTACCATAGTTTAATTAATTATTAATTTAACAACTTATTTATTAACTTTAAAATTTTTGTTTTAATTTATTTTAAATTTTAATACTACTAAATTTATTTAAATAAAAAATAGATAATATTACAACACTTTTTGCAGTGCAACAAAGAGGAAGACTCTTTGAAATTATTTCAAGAGGTGGGGAGTTCGAATCTGGTGGGGAAGCGTGGGCAACGTTCCCGGGAAGGCGGGCCACGGACGAGCCTGCCGAGCAGAGCTGCTGGCTAGCTGGCAGCATGTGCTGGTGGGCAGTGGCAAATGTTGCGGGCAGGGTAGACGGGAAGCTAGCTTGTTGTTATTTTTTTAATGAATCATGTGAAATTTCTCCCCCGGATAGCTACTCGAAAATTTTTTTGATGGCAAAATTCAATCAAAAAATTTTTTTGGAGGATGTTTTTTTTTTGTTGGAATTTTTGCAGACGCTCATTTTTCTGGCAAAAAAATAGTTTCAATAGTAATCTTCTGGGAAACTTTTAAATTTGACAGAAAATGAATAATTTTTTTCGCCAAAAAATTTGCTAGTAATTCGTGATTTTCCTGTAGTGAAACACCAGTATAATGATATGTTGAGAGAGCTCAACAACAACAAATCCATCAATCCTTTATCTCGCTACATGGGACTGACTAAACGAATCATTTATCTCCATTATTTTTTATTTATGAGTAAAATTATCATTTAATAATTATGAATGCTTAAACTCGTTCGTAATGTTGTTAACAATATTTTAAAAAAATACAATCTTGATTTTATTGAAAATTTATGTTAAATTTTTATATTTATATTTTTTTCCATATTACTTCAACAACATTATAAGCTTCATAATGAAATTTTAAAAATTTATATTAAAATTTTAGGTTAACCATATATTGTTATTCTTATAAAGAGCTTGTTATTCTTATAATATATCAACTTTTTTCAATTTTATAGACGTGCTCAATAAATTTATTTATTTAAATAAAATTATTATTATTATTATTATTTTGCTTCTTGAACAAGAGCATTGAATTATATATCTTCGAATTATATTAAAAAAACTTGGCACAAGAATTTGACTAAATTTTTTATTATGATTACAATAAAAGTCTTTGAATTTTGCTTTATGATGAATGTAACATAAATTATTTATATGTTGCACTCATCTCAAATCATATCCAAACACATTAAATTTCTTCATTATCAATTTTTATTAAAATATTATCTTACAAATCTTTTTTCACGATATTATCATTTTTGTTTTTATACAACATTCTTAAATTTATATGATGGAAATGTTTTAGATGATTTTAAAGTTGAGTAGTTCATCATAAAAAATAAATAAATAAAACATTTTTATATAGGAATATAAATATTATTTTATAATTTTATTTTAATATTTATTATATCATTAGGATGTAGTTTTTTAAAATTAAAATTAAATCTTTAAATTTTTTAATTTTTTCATTTTATTATTTGATTTAATTTTAAAAATCCTAATTATAGTTAATGCTTTGTTTAAATCAAATAAAATTTTCTTTAATTAAAAAGTTCAATCATAAGCGACCAAGCATATTTTTAATTATACCCATCGAATGGCATTTCGTGAATAATATCTCATCTTCTGTCATTTTGTTTCTGGATTTGAAAATATCTACCAAAGGAAACTCTCGAACCTTCACTGGGTCCTCGAGGTTCGGTACATCATGGTTTAAACCACAGGATGGTTAGATATTTTCTGCATACCTTTGGAAAAGAAAAGCGATAAAAAGAAAAATATTTTCTTTCTAAGAACGCCTCTGCTTCCAGGTACCACACATCAATTCTCTTTGTTCTTCTTCCACCCAATTTATTGATGCAGATTCCATACGTCCTATCGTTTCTTCATTAAGATCGATCTACTTTTTTCAGCGATGGAGGCTGAATCGGCGGATGGATCGGCCACCTATCAATCTTATTACTCCCTCCTGGGGATCCGCCGCAACGCTTCCCTCGCCGAAATCCGCGTGGCCTACAGAAAGCTTGCCCTGGTAAGATTCTTCCATTTCGTTGCAATCTATAATTTTCTGCTATTTCTGAGTGTTTTTTTTTGCGAAATACTTGACCTTAAGAATGTTTACAGAAGTGGCATCCGGATGAGAAATTATTGCGTGTGGAATCCGATCACAACGATTGTTCGTTGCTTACGTGGAAAGGGTTAAACAGTCAATTGACTTGCGTAAACCTTATAAACCCGACCCGTCTTCCAGCCCGACCCGGGAGATTTAGGTTGGCGCTTCTTTTTTCAGAATTTAAGGCGCACGCGAATCACCGCAATATATAAAGCTTAGAGCCAAAATTTTCGCAGAGAAGCCAAAATTTCGCAGAGAAAATGCCGATGAAGATGGAGATTGATCTGGAGGAGGATGTTGGTTTTTATGAGCAGACAATATTTTCGCAGGTCTCAGAGGAAGCCGATAACTTTGAGAATGCCGACGTTCCGGAAACAAACGCACATGAAGCAGAACACGTAGAACCAGTGGATTTGGACGAAAAGTTCAGCATCTCGATAAAGTTCGCCTCCTTCAAGTTTTCGTTGTGCATTTATTGTGTTTAGCAAAGATGCGGTTTTTTATCAACAATGTGCATAATGTAAAATTGTAATTGATTTAAAAAGAATACTCGATGTTCTCTTCTTCTAAAGCATTATTGATCCTAGGCTACAATAAGGATTTTGTAGTTCGATTTTCTTATTTCAAGGTTTGTTGCGTATTATTTGCGTATGTATTGCGTATATATTTTGCGTATATATTGCGTGTATATTGCGTATACATTGCGTATGTGTTGCTTAATTGCTGCTTATCATTTGCGTATATGTTGCGTATTGGTTGCGTATTCGTTGCGTATTTTACCATTCACATATTACGTATTTCTCAGGATGTTTATGTTAATGAGAAAGAAGCATACGAGGCTTATCGTTCTTATGGATATAATCTTGGTTTTAGTGTTCGTAAGGATCATCACAGTTACTGGCCAAATTCCAGAAATTTAAAATCCAAGGACTTTGTTTGTTCAAAAGCTGGTTTCAAGAAGTTGCCTGATCTTAATATCCAAAGGAAATATCGAAGATCAGATACTCGAACTGGTTGTCCAGCTATGGTTAGGTTTACAGTGGATGAAGCTGGATATTGGAAGGTGAAAAAATTTATTGAAAATCACAATCATGATTTGCCTAGGCCAGAAGACCGGCATCTTCTTAGATCATGCAGGAATATGTGTGATGAAAAAGCTTCTGTTCTTAAAGCAATGACAGATGCTGGGATAAGAACAATTGATGCATTTTCCTTCCTTGCTGATGAAGTTGGAGGTGTTGAAAATATTGGATTCACAAGGAGGGATGCGTACAACTTTATTCAAAAAATAAAAAGAGCTAAGATTGAACTTGGGGCACTAATACTTTGATTGAGTTATTTAAAGAACGACAACTTAATGATAACATGTTCTCTTGGGATGTCCAGAAGGATGAATTTGATAGATTGTTAAATTTTTTTTGGGTTGATGCGATTGGTAAGATAGATTATGACTGCTTTGGTGATGTGGTAATTTTTGATACAAGTTATAGGCTTAATAAGTATAATTTGGTATGTGCACCATTTGTTGGGGTTAACAATCATTGGCAAAACATTTTGCTTGGGGTGGCCTTCTTGTCCGAAGAGACAATTGAATCATTTACGTGGGTGTTTACAACTTTTGTTCGAATGATGGGTGATAAACAGCCAATAACAATATATACAGATCAAGACCAGGCAATGGCTAGGGCCATAGAAGTTGCACTACCTCACAGTCGTCATAGACTGTGCCAATGGCATATCCGAAAAAAGGCTCCATCAAAAGTATCGTGCTATAATACCAACAACAAAGTCAAAGGCCTCTTCAATAAGTGTTTGAGCAGATGTGACTCTGAGGAGGAGTTTGAGAATGCATGGGCTGAATTGATCATACAAGGGAACCTCCAAGATCATGTTTGGTTGCAGGATCTTTATAGGATAAGGAATAAGTGGTCAACTGCCTTCAATAAGGATTATTTTAGCATGGACATTCTATCCACACAACGTAGCGAGTCTACTAATAATGTGTGTCATGGCATTTCTAAGCCCACAAGTTCTTTAACTGATTGCTTTTTGAGTTTAGAGAAGTTGATGAGGAATTGGCGCCGGAATGAACATGACGAGGATTATAGATGCAGCCACTCCGAAATAGAACCTGTAATAAAAAACTGCTCAATATTAAAGCAAGCTGCTCAATTTTATTCAAAGAAACTATATCCATTTTTTGAACAAGAATTTCTACAAGGTGTAGGTGTAATGAGTGTAGAGCTTGAGTCTAGTGATTCTTCTAAATTTTTTGTCTATTACACCGAGACCAAGGATCACTCTAAACCATGGGTTGTTGATTTTAATGCACAAAATGGTAACATTCAATGCTCCTGCAGAAAGTTTGAAATGATGGGTTTATTGTGTTCTCACTGCATAATAGTTTTGAGGCAAATGACTATTGGGAAAATCCCCGAGAAGTACCTACTGTTGCGATGGTCAGCACGAGCTCGACAAGATATATATGCTGGTCTAAATTTGAAAGAAAATTCTCAGAATAGCTTTGAAGCTAGTAGTGGATTCATATTCAGAAATTATATAAGCAGGTTTGCATATGAAATGAGCATACGAGCGCAGCTGAATGAGGGTGGTGAAGAATTCCTAATGGCTGCGATGAAGGATACATCTGTAAAACTCGATTTGGTTGTTTTTGGGAAGAGAAAGACATACAAGACTACACAGGGTGGCAGTGTACAACTGAAAGACCCCCTAAAGCGTGGACCTAAAGGCATATCCAATGCTAGGATGAAAAGCCACTGGGAAAAAAAGACAAAGAGTATGATATTTTATTTTCTGAATAATTTTATTTATTGCCTATTTTGACATATTGTTGTTAATTTTTTTAACAGGGAAAGCACCAATGAAGAAATGCACAACAAAATTTGAGACTACTTCAAGCATGCCCGAATGCTTAAGTGAGGATTTCATAAATTCTGTACACTCCAAGCAACAATCGGATCAGCAGTGTAATTTCACAAGCATACCCGAATGCTTCACTGAGGACTTCATAAATGTTGTACAATCCAGTCAGGCATCTCCAGCTAAGCAGTACAATTTCTCAAGAATGCCCGAATGCTTTACGGAGGATTTCATATCACAAGCATGCCCGTCTAGTTAGGCATCAGTACAGCAGTTCACCAGCATGCCTAAGTGCATGACAGACGATTTCATAACCTGGGAATCGTCCAGTCAACCATCAGTAAAGCGAGCAAAGCATTCTAATTTCACAACCATACCCAAATGCTTCACTAAGGAACACATAACAGGTGTACGTTCCAAAAAGTCATCAGCAAAATACCTGAAGTTGATGATGGATATTATTAAAACAGAGAAATCCATGTTATAAGAATATTTGTATGATGGATATTTATTTGTAAAAATATTTGTATGATGGATATTTATTTGTAAAAATATTTGTATGATGTATATTTATTTTGTAAGAATATTTGTTGATGGATATTTATTTGTAAGAAGATTTGTTTTAGCTGTAAAATTTAATTTGCGTATGTCCCGCGTATACAGCGCGTATGTACCGCGTATACAACGCGTATGTCCTGCGTATGAAATGTGTATGGCCTGCGTACAACAATGAAGCCTCAGTGGGAAATTCATACAAATCATTTTAAAAAGATGCTAAAATGAGTATTTGAATGTTTCATACCGAAAGAATGCATCGAATCATTTAAATCCTAATCAATTTAATTTTTTTATCAAAAAACCAAGAACTGCCTTATGAGTATGAAATGCGTATGTACTGCGTCTGACGCGCGTACGCAAAGCGTATAATCTGCATATTTATAAAACCTTAATGAAAACATTCTTAATCGATTTGAATTAAGGATCAAAGGTTGGAAAACCTGTATTAGCCGATCCTTACTGGTTTTATTGATAGGGAGTTGCATTCGAATTAATTTGACTCCACTCCACATACTTTAATGAATGCACCACCATAGGAGCATTACACCCACACCCAAGAACCATCACTTGTGTAGCACAAGGGTGTACACAATCATGAAGCCTCAGTGGAAAATTCATACAAATCATTTTAAAACGATGCTAAAATGAGTATTTGAATGTTTCATACCGAGAGAATGCATCGAATCATTTAAATCCTAATCAATTTGATTTTTTTATCAAAAAATCAAGAACTGCCTTATGCGTATGAAATGCGTATGTACTGCATCTGACGTGCGTACGCAAAGCGTATAATCTGCGTATTTATAAAACCTTAATGAAAACATTCTTAATCGATTTGAATTAAGGATCAAAGGTTTGAAAACCTGTATTAGCCGATCCTTGCTGGTTTTATTGATAGGGAGTTGCATTCGAATTAATTTGACTCCACTCCACATACTCTAATGAATGCACCACCATAGGAGCATTATACCCACACCCAAGAACCATCACTTGTGTAGCACAAGGGTGTACACAACCATGAAGCCTTAGTGGGAAATTCATACAAATCATTTTAAAACGATGCTAAAATGAGTATTTGAATGTTTCATACCGAGAGAATGCTGTTAGGAAAGTTGCTATTTGCATGTTTTACATTCTTGCAACTTATATAGTTTTGATGATTCCAAACATTATTGTTCAAATGTGTAGTTATCTCCTAACATTTTTTTGGAAGAATTGTATTTGCTCTTGTGTGTACTAACATTACAGGAAAAAAGAACTCCAGACTGCGAAGACTTCAAATTAAAATCAGCATGAGATACCTTGAAATTTTTGAAGCTTGCACTTTGCTTAGAAATCAAATTAAAAGGGAGTGATTGTAACTTGAGTGAATAAAAAAAACATGCACACACAAATAAGGAGATCATATTAATTTTGTATTGATCGTACAGGACGATTTTAGTTCGTACTGGACGATCAGACAGTTATCTCCTACAGAGCATTTGGAACGAATAGGAACTTGCTCTAAAAATTTTTTCTAAGTCCTTTTCGTCCAGACGAAATCAAATATCGTACAGGACGATCAGTCCTCTGTAAAATTTTCGTCCAGACGAAATTAAATATCGTACAGGACGACCAGTCCTCTGTAAAATTTTCGTAAAAATTTATCGTACAGGACGAAAAAATTTTCAACGAAATCAAATATCGTACAGGACGATCAGTCCTCTGTAAAATTTTCGTCCAGACGAAATCAAATATCGTACAGGACGATCAGTCCTCTGTAAAATTTTCGTCCAGACGAATAAGTTTTCGTCCAAACGATTAACCGACTTAAGACAGTTTTTCAGCAGTTTCTAGAATCGACCTTGAAATAACCGTTCGTACTGGACGAACTTAGTTCGTACAGGACGATCATCTGTACGAAGACATTTCGTACACATTCAAATAGGGTCGTTTCTGATCGTTTAAGTAAAATCGTCCAGGACGATCCACGATCGTACAGGACGATCCACTGCGTACAGAATTGAATACTTGCAGTTTTTGGGCTGTTTTTTTGTCCTTTATATAAATAGTCCAAATTAGACTGCCACCCTATCTTTTTGTCATTTGATCTTCGTGCCTCTTGAGAGAAAAGCCAAGGAGAGAGTGGAAGAGAACATTCAAGGGAGGATTCCTACCATTGGAGCGAGAAGGCTTCACTTTGAGTTCAAAGGTAAGAGTCTCTACTTGTGAATTGGAATTACTTCACTCTCTTCTTTCTTCCTTCTAGATTCTTGTGAGAAGATCTGTCAAGGAGATCCGGTTCTCTGCCGACACTTGGAGAGTGTGAACAGCCGAAGGGTTCTCTGCCCACACTAGGAGAGTGTGAAAGGACGAAGGGTTCTCTGCCCACACTAGGAGAGTGTGAAAGGACGAAGGGTTCTCTGCCCACACTAGGAGAGTATGAAAGGACGAAGGGTTCTCTGCCCACACTAGGAGAGTGTGAAAGGACGAAGGGTTCTCTGCCCACACTAGGAGAGTGTGAAAGGACGAAGGGTTCTCTGCCGACACTTGGAGGGTGTGAAAGGACGAAGGGTTCTCTGCCTACACTTGGAGGGTGTGAAAGGACGACGGTTCTCTGCCAACACTGGGTTTTGTGTAAAAGGACGGACGGTTCTCTACCGCACCGGAGAGTGGTGAAAAGAGTGTGTTGTAATGGCTTCTCTGCCTTGCTGTGGGTGCAAAAGGAGAGTCACTATTGGTATTAGTGCAATACTCAGAGGATGCCTCTGGGGAGTGGATGTAGGTCTAGTTATAGACCGAACCACTATAAATCTGGTGTCATTTACTTTACTGTTTTTACATTTCCGCACTTTTTATTTCAGTTTTAAAAACTCTGTGGTTGAAAAATCTTTTTTCTACAAAATTTAAAAGAAATTCTTTTGTGTGTTTTTAAAAAGGGGACTAAATTTTAATTTAGATTTTTAAACTACCAATTCACCCCCCTCTTGGTAGCCTTGGGACATTCGCTTAGGCTTAACAACCTAAGTACTAGACACAACAAGTTAACAAGTGGTATCAGAGCTCCGTTTCAATATTATAAGTTTGAACTACTTTTTGATTAACGTAGATGGCTACTTTTGAAAATCGAAACACACCTGAGGGTTACTCTATAACTAGACCTCCACTGTTTGACAATATTCCTTTTGATTTTTGGAAAACACGCATGTCTACTTTCTTACAGTCACTTGATTATCGCATGTGGATGTTAGTACAAGATGGATACACAAAACCAACTAGATTAGTTGATGGAGTGATGGTAGAAATACCTTTTACTGATTGGACTGTAGAAGAACGTGACTTAGCACAATTAAATGCCAAATATTTTAAATAGTTTCTTTTGTGCTTTAAAATCTGAAGACTACATGCGGGTTTCCACTTGCAAAAGCGGAAAGGACATATGGGATAGACTTTGTATAACTTATGAAGGGACAAATGAGGTTAAACAATCAAGACTCAATATCTTGTTACATGACTATGAATTGTTTCGCATGAAACCTAATGAATCTATTTCAGACATGTACACAAGATTTACACAAATTGTCACTTCTTTGCATGCACTTGGTAGGGAATTAACTAATGCTGAAATGGTCAATAAAATTCTTCGTTGTTTACCTACTACTTATGATGCAAAAATTACTGCAATTACAGAGTCTAAAGATTTAAAACATTTATTCTATTGACAATCTTCTTGGTTCACTCATTGCTTATGAGCAAGGAGTAAGTCAAAGGAAGATTGATGCAGGTGAACCACGAAGGGAGAAGAATATAGCATTAAAAGTGGAAGAGTCAGAGAGTGAACACTCACAACCTGAGGATGAAGATGATGTTGCACTAATGACTAGACAATTCAGAAGCTTTTTAAGGAGGAAGCAGAAGAAACGCCAGCAATGGAATAGAGGTAAGTTTAACAGAAATGGCAAGGTTTCTAATGAATTAATTTGTTATGAATGCAGGAAACCTGGTCATATCAAGACTGATTGCCCAAAACGCAAAGCTACTCCTAGCAAGGAGAAGATTGAGGAGAAACCAATGGTAAAGAAGGGCAAGAAGAAGTTTCAAAGAGCCTTTTGGGCGGACACAGCTTCAGACTCATCTGAGACAGAAAAAGAAGAAGAAGTCACTAATCTTTGCTTGATGGCAGACAATGTGGATCACTCAGATCAAGAAGAGGATTGCTCTCACACAAGACCTCGTGGGAGCATATGGTACCTGGATAGCGGATGTTCAAAGCATATGACTGGAGACACTACACAATTCATATCGCTAGAAGCCAGGAACGGAGGCAAGGTTACACTTGGAGATAATACCACAAAGAAGGTGGTTGGATCTGGTATGATTGGTAATTTTAAAAACTTTTTTATAGACAATGTGTTATTGGTTGAAGGCTTAAAGCATAATTTGTTAAGTATAAGTCAGCTATGTGACAAGGGCTATAATGTGAAATTTTTACCTACTAGCTGCATATTAAGCCTAAATGGAAAAGAAGTTTTAAATGGAAAAAGGGTAAACAATGTTTACATGCTAGATTTGAATTCATTTCATACTCCTATTGCTTTTTGTTTGAAAACTGTTTCTGATGAATCTTGGCTTTGGCATAGGAGACTTTGTCATTCTAGTATGAAAAATCTTAGGAGAATTACCCAAAAGAATTTGGTAAGAGGTATACCAAAACTAGACTTTACTAAGGACCATCTTTGTGATGCATGTCAATTAGGGAAACAAGTAAAGTCCTCTTTTAAGTCCAATAATGATCTTAGAACTAGTAAACCATTGGAAATTCTTCACATGGACCTTTTTGGACCAGTAGGAAACTGTAAGTCTAGGAGGAAAGTTATACGGATTTGTTATTGTGGATGATTTTCTCTAGGTTCACTTGGGTTAGATTTCTTTTTCATAAAAGTGAATCATTTGAGGAATTCAGAAATTTTTCAACTTGGATTCAGAGAAAACTAGGATGTGAAATAATGTCTATACAAAGTGATCATGGAGGAGAATTTGAAAATGATAGATTTGAGAATTTCTGTAAAGAAAAAGGGATTGATCATAACTTTTCTGCTCCTAGAACACCTCAACAAAATGGAACAGTTGAAAGGAAAAACAGAACATTAATAGAAGCCGCCAGAGCAATGTTGACAGAATAGTCTCTTCCTAAATATTTTTGGGCTGAGGCGGTTAGCACTGCATGTTATGTTCTGAATAGGGTGAATGTGAGATCAAATTTAAATAAAACACCCTATGAGTTACTAAAAGGTAGAACACCAAATTTATCTCATTTGCATATTTTTGGATGCAAGGTGTTCATTCATAACAATGGAAAATCTGCCTTAGGAAAATTTGATCCAAAATCAGATGAAGGAATTTTTGTTGGATATTCAAGTGTTGGAAAAATCTTATAGAGTATTCAACAAAAGAACTTTAGTGATTGAAGAAACCACACATGTTGTATTTGATGAATCTGGGAATTTAGAAAAGCCAAACATTGTTGAAGAAGAAATTGAAGAAAACTCCCAAAAGATTGATAAATTAAATTTGGAAGAAAATGTGGAAGAAAATTTTGAAAGAGAAAACCCTTTGCCTAAAGATTTGAAATTTTCTAAAAATCACCCAAGAGAATTGATTATAGGAGAACCTAGTGAGGGTGTTAAAACTAGGCATGGATTAAATAAGGAAGTCAATCACTCAGCCTTTTTATTTCAACTATAGAACCCACTAATATTGATCAGGCACTTTCTGATGAATTTTGGATATTGGCCATGCAAGAAGAGTTAAATCAATTTGTAAGAAATAAAGTTTGGGAATTAACTACAAGGCCAAAAGATCAAAGTATTGTTGGAAACAAAGTGGGTATTCAAAAATAAAATGAATGACTCAGGAGTAGTCATTAGAAAGAAGGCTAGATTAGTTGCAAAGGGGTATAATCAAATTGAAGGAATTGATTTTGAGGAGACCTTTGCTCCTGTAGCAAGACTTGAAGCAATTAGGGTTTTACTTGCCTTTGCCTGTTTTAAAAATTTTAAATTGTTTCAAATGGATGTCAAAAGTGCCTTTTTGAATGGTATTATTGAAGAAAGATGTTTATGTAGAACAACCTCCAGGATTTGAAAATTCAAAATACCCAAATCATGTTTTTAAAGTTAAAAAAGGCATTATATGGATTGAAACAGGCACCTAGGGCTTGGTATGAGAGATTGAGCACTTTCCTACTTGAAAGATCTTTTGAGAAAGGGAATGTGGATACAACTCTCTTCTTAAAGAAATTTGGAAAGGATATACTCATTGTTCAAATTTATGTGGATGATATCATCTTTGGATCTACAAATAAAAAATCTTTGTGATGATTTTTCTAATACAATGAGTAGTGAATTTGAAATGAGTCTAATGGGAGATTTAAATTACTTTCTAGGTTTTAGCATCAAGCAACTTGAGGAAGGAACATTTCTTAGTCAAACTAAATATATTAAGGACATCCTCAAGAAATATGAAATGGACAATGCTAAACCTGTTAGTACACCAATGAGTTCTTCAGTTCAGTTAGATAAGGACCTTAAGGGAAAATCTATTGATCAAAAGAAATATAGAGGGGATTATTGGATCTTTGCTTTACTTGACTGCTAGCCGACCAGATATTATGTTCAGTGTTTGCTTATGTGCTAGATTTCAATCAGATCCAAAAGAATCACATTTGATAGCAGTAAAAAGGATTTTGAGATACTTACTAGGAACTCAAAACTTAGGAATTTGGTATCCTAAGTTTAGCTCTTCATTTGAAATTATTGGTTATTCAGATTCTGACTTTGCAGGCTGTAGAGTGGATAGGAAAAGCACTTCTGGAACATGTCAATTTATTGGAAATTCATTAGTCTCTTGGTCCAGTAGAAAACAAAATTCAGTAGCCCTATCTACTGCAGAAGCAGAATACATTGCATTAGGAAGTTGTGTGGCACAAGTACTTTGGTTAAAACAACAGTTGATTGATTTAGGATTATCTGTAGGCACTATTGCAATTTATTGTGACAATACTAGTGCTATTTGCATTTCCAAAAATCCTATTCAACATTCTAGAACCAAACACATAGATATAAGACATCATTTCATAAGGGATCATGTATCCAAAGGAGAAATTGAACTCACACATGTTTCAACTGAAAATCAACTTGCTGACATTTTTACAAAACCTTTAGCCCTTGATATCTTCAGTACTTTGAGAACAAGACTAGGTGTTATTGATTTAAATGCCTAAACAAAATGTCTTTGCAACATTGATGTTTTATGTTTTTGTTTTTGTTTTTTTTTTATTTTTTTTTATTTTGTGAATTTTGTGTGTGTTCTGAATGAATTTTTTTTTTAATGTTAGTTTTCTGTGTTTTTAAAAGTTTGGTTTGATTTTCTTAAATTAAAATTAAAAAATTCAAAAATTGAAGAAAATCGTCCAGGACGAAATTTGGTTCGTACTGGACGATGTGTGAAAAATTGGTTTGCGTGCATTTTAACCGTTTTGAGAGCAGTTTTTTTTTTTTTTTTTAATTTGATCATCTGTACGATCTTAATATCGTACAGGACGAACCTTTTCCTTTTTCTCAAACGACGGGACGATTGAATGAAGCGGTTGAGTGGATAAGACAATTTTTAATGTTTTGATCGTCTGTACGAAACTTTATTTCGTCTGTACGATCGGTCAAGTCAAATGTCTGTACGAAAGGACGCATCGTAAGTTGTGTTGATTACGAAAAGTCGTTTCATTTTGGTCGAATTGGATCGTCTGTAAGAAATTGCTTCGTCCAGACGAACTACGATTTTCGTCCAGGACGAATATTTTTCGTCCAGGACGAACGTATCGTTTTCTTTAAATATGAAGGCTTTCTAACTCA